>VXBW01003105.1:437678-474311 GCA_013400375.1 Thinocorus orbignyianus
TTGGCCTCAGCCCACCAATCCAGCCTTTCCAGATTCCCCTGCAAAACCTATCTACCCTCAAGCAGGTTGACACTTCGCCCAACTTGGTGTCTTCTGCAAACTTACTGAGAATGCACTTGATCCTCTCATCTAGATCTTTGATAAATATATTAAAGAGAACCAGCCCCAATACCAAGCCCAGGGAGACACCACTCAGAAGAATATGAATGAAGTGGTAAGCAGCTGTGGCTTTAATGAATCCCCTGACACTACTGAGTTACTGTTTGCAAACTCTGAAATGCAGAAGTGCTTAGCATGAAGGTGTGCCAGTCAATTATTCTCCATTTCTATGTCAAAATGAATAAAGGAAACAGCCCCCAGCATCTGCATTAACATCAGTCTGCAAAGATATGTTAAGTGTTAGATATGGATTTATATACTTCCAGTCAGCTTTGGCTCGATTAACCACTCAACCACAGCCATAGAGCCTCACTTTCTGTTGGTCTGAAGTCCTTCCGCTTTTCTACTTCAGATAATATTCAATGAAAGATAATACTCAAGGAAAGATAATACTTATGTCATATATGCAAATGAGGTGAGTGAAAAATATGTTTGTTTAGCCACAGTGAAGGCATACAGGCTGGACCTGGTGTGCATCATAGCCAAGCAACCTGAGTTATATTGTGTTAATAGATTAGCTACTCGTTAAAAAACAGTTTGAGCTGACTGTGATGAATTACAACTGTATTTCATTAATACTTTGGTTTCCCAAAACAAAAAACTGGGAAAGTTTTCAAAACAGCGTAAGTATTCTCAATTTGTATTCTGAAACAAAATTTCATCTTAAAATGTGATTTTTATGGTTATGTAAGAAAAGTGAAAAACACTCCAAAACCACATAAAGCATCATTTCAGAAGCAAGCATCAACATTTTTGTTTTGGAGGGAGAGCTTTTTTCTCAATTTTGATCTGCAAAACAGAGTTAGCAACAAAGGTAATATCAAGAACGTGTACTGAAAGATATTGGAAAAATCAGTTTTTTTGTTTACTGGATGCATTGCAAAATACAAAATGGTTGACACAGGTAACTACAGGAGAAGGAGAAATTATTTCATGGTGGAACGAAACCATAGGGGTATCGCCTGTTTCATCCAGACTGCTAGTGACTGGTTATTACCTGTGCTGTTCATTTCATGAACCCCAGATACTGAAAGTAAAACTGGTGAGAACTTAAATATACAATAGATGCGCGATCGGTGAGCTGTATATTTTAAAGTCTCTTTAAAGAAATGGACTACGGTGACAGTATCAGATAGCTAGAGTGTCCTGCCTCAGTTTCCTATTTCTGCAAAGAAAATATCATCTGTTTTCAAAGAGTTATTATGGAAACATTTTCAGATGCATTCAGGAAGCTTGCAAAGATGCTACAAGGATGAACACTGATGAGCACATAAGGAAATTAATCATTCTATTTCAGAAGCAGATTTTGAATAGAATGCAGGAAATAATGCTCAGCCCTGCTGTGATTACAAGACAAACAGACTTTGAACCGTAACTTTTCTGTGGGATAAATAACAGAGAAAAATCCACAGCTGTCTGGACTTATATCTTCCCAGTTTGCCAGCCACAACTGCCTGGACAGCACGGTCCAAAGGGCAGACCAAGAAGTGCTCCTTGACAGAGCTGAAAAATGACTGCTCAGGTAGCAGGGAACTAAGTATATCAGCAGTCATATTGAGGTGGGTCAAAGAGCTCAGCAGAGTTAGCATCAGTTTATAGCAGAGGTTTACAGAAACAGTGAAGAGTAATCCCGCTGCTTGTAGTCTTTGAGTTTCCAGCAACTCACCGTGAGAGAGTAGGTGCCTTCACACTAGAAAAAGTACTGCAAGGGATTTTTTTCTACTAACATTTGAGCCTTAGCAAAACCTGTGGCAATAAAATATTCTAAATGGCACTGTTTATCAAAGCACTGGATTAAGAAGTATTCCCATCTATTCGCTTTAAGATGAGAGCACCTGATCTGAGAGCCTGGGTAGAGGAGCAAGGTGTGCCCACAACACTGATGACTTAATCTGCTCTGATGTTCTAACACATGCCTGGTTTTAATGGCAAATTTTTAAGCCCTGCTTAATCTTTTGATCGTCTTCCATTCAGGAAGAACTTTTAGTTATTCTGATTTTTTTTAATCCCTGAACTGACCAAAGCTGTTTTCACTTTCACCATTAAAATCACTGCATAGTAGCTCAAAAGCTGCTAAAGAGTCATCCGCTACTGAATGAGGAGATATATTACTAAGTGAACACATCAACCACTGCCTCGTGCCATGACAAAGAGTCTTGCCTTTATAGGACAGAAAAGAGCAGGTAATCACACATTACATCACAAGCCAAAGATGGGCTAAATAAAGGCCATTCAGACAACATTAATTCTCACATTTCCTGCTGCTGTAGTGCTTGCCTGACTTTGTAAACTCAATATTCCCTTAGCATTTTTTTTATGTACATGTGGCGGTGGTGGTGGTTTTTTGTTGTTTGGGGTTTTTTTTCCCCCCTAAGCACACAAGTTAGTGCAGCTGAACACTAAAGGAGATCTATGAACCCAAACATTATAAAAAGCTATAAAAATTAAAGAGACTTATTTAAGAAACTGAATAACAGGAAACACAAAGATTTCTTCCAGGGACAGAACAAATTAAAAGTTTCCTCTGTTTCCAAACTTAGTTATTTCCGTAAGCCTTAACTTTAGACTAATATTTAGAAATCATTAAAATAATCTCTAAAATTTACTGTTATTGCATGGCTCACTGGGAATGAAGCACTCAACTGAGAACACATTTCTGAAGGAAAGCAAATTGAAGTGGAGAGAAGGAACAGCCCTATGCTCAATGAATTTTAACATTCTTCAAGGTGGCATCGCCTAGCTAATTAAACTGATTACATTTGAGAACTCAAAAGGCCTAGAGATAAATTCCTAATCTTGAGTAGTCTTAAAATCCTTGATTATTAATCTGCTAATTGTGCGGAGGCATTTGCTATTAACTTCAGCAGTTCAGAAAGAGAAAACAACCTTTGTCTATCGCTCAAAGCCGTTTTAAATAATAAAGTGAATTTCTAAACTCTGATTCCCACTGCAGCCGCTGAAAGAAAGTAATTGCATTCGGTATCAGAAAGCAAAATTAAAGTTAACAGAAGGATAGTTAAAACTATTCTCAGACTTCCAAATATTAGTTTTTCTAGTTCACATTCCAATGGGAAATATTACTCATCATGAGACAGGTGTAGGAAGGAATTTATCCCCAGTGTGGTCATGCTCCTCTTTACTGTAGAAGAGAAAATGTTTAATGTTCTTAACTCTATTTACAGTCAAGTTTAAAGAAGCACTAATATGACTATGCCCTGAGCAAGCAGCACTATCTGAGTTGTACAAAAATGATGACAGAGAACAGAAGGACTAAGAGGGGGGAAGGCATCAGCTGGAATAGCTGTTTTACATCCCTTCCATATGAACTATTCTATTCTATTCTATTCTATTCTATTCTATTCTATTCTATTCTATTCTATTCTATTCTATTCTATTCTTGTCTGAGAAGGGGTAGTAGCTTGAACCCAGCTCCTACTCCCTGAACTGTATTTTTCTTATTGCATAATTTCTCTGTAAGTTTCCAAGGTAGAACTTTAATCTGGGTAGACCTGTCACATCTCTCTGATCATAAGGAGGATTTTCTCATGATTTTCCTGCATCAAATACGTGTTGGGGGAAACACAACGTTGATTTCCCCTTTATTCAGAGTACACTATAGAATAGTGTACCCTCTCTTCCTACGCAGTTGAAGTACTCCTTCCACATCTCCACGCCCCCAGGGTTAAACTGCCAATACCTCAACTCCTTCCAGATATAGCCTTTCTTCCTGAGAGATGAAAGAGGGATGGAGGAAATTGGACACATTTTTTTCATTATATAGACTCAGCCATCTCTTCCAGTGAAGTTCCTACCTAAGCAAAAAGGAAAGGGGAATGCTGGTTCCATGTCTTGTGCAATTCCCCTTGCCCACGCAAATACCTAGGTCTCTGACCACCAACTACTCTTGGATGTTTTCCAAGAAATAATTAAAACCTCTTTGGCATGGTTGGCCAGACATCTCTGCACCACTTTGATTTCCAGGAATTGTTTTTGTCTGCTTTCCTAAGCAAAAAAGATGTATGCAATTTAATTGAGCTAATTTTTAAATGTGCATCAATTCAGTGAATAGGATATTAAGAAACTCAAAGATAGTTATGTTCTTAAGAGTTTTGTGAAACTAGCTGGCTACAGATAACTTATTTCATGTCCCATCCCATGCCATGGCAAAATATGCAGCCCAATTATCCATCATCAGATATCAGCCAGCTCACTATAAGTATTTTAAATACCAGTAACAGTTTAAGATGTCTTCTTATAATGAAAAGACATCATTAGAAAAGTTTTGACTGAACTACTTAGACAAATATTTTAAGAACCTTTTCTGACAAACCAAGTGTGGTTTACGGTGGGGATGCAGAGGAATGCACACCATGAGTTCTTGGCTAAAAATAGGGAGGGAGAAGGGGGTAAACTAAATAATTTATACACATTCAATACTCAAAAAATTATATTTGAAATGGTATGGTTATCTAAATAGGAGGAAACATGTTGTTGATCTCTAAATGAACCAACTGAACCCCATGCAAACTCAAAACAAATACTGCGGAGAGTTGCCAGCTCTTTGGCAATGGTCTATGAAGCACCAGTCAAAGGGTGCACAGGAATTCTTAATATCCACTCTTCGTTTTTATTACAATGGCCAGAAGCAGATTTTCTCAATCTGCCAGTTTTTTCAGAGCTAAATCAAAATAATTCTGCTGACATACAGCCTTGGAACTGTCTCTAAAGGAGAACAGTGGCAGCCACATGATTTAAATTTTAAAAATTAGTTACCTCATTAAGTACTAATGTATGTTCAGCAGGAAGACAAACCTACACAGTGAGAGTGATATGGGCTAGACGATTAAGCTGAACAGCTACCAGAATAAATGTATTCAGTTTCAGCAGGTAAAATTCCTGAGCTAGTTTCCGAGTTAATTGTTGTTTTGCTTTTTAATCCCAGTTTTCACTAAGGAATTACTACATAATAGGCCAGGTGAGACTAGTGAAGGCTTCAGTGACTGGTTGAGAGAATTAAGCAACATCACTGTTTCTAAAGCAGCTGAATGTGCAGGTCTACAGAGGAAACAGTGGAGCTTGCAGGTGCAAATAAAGGAAAAAAACATCTTCTACCATCTACTCTGTAGTTAACCAGCATCAGTGACCTACAGATAAAAGTTTATATGCTCATCAGCCTTTCATCTGTCGCTTCAGTAGCTTAATCTGTGATGTGAGTGGGGTTCTCTATCACTGTTTTTTATGAAAAAACTCACAACAGAAAGCCAGAAACCGAACAAAAAGCCTACCATCTATAAAAACAGTGAAAGAGAAACCTACTCAAGCATACTTAAGCAGATGTGAGTGTAGAAGACAGAGCGTCTATATTCATCTTCACATCACATTTCCTGAACCTTTCCTAAACTCCATACAGTACAATCTACACAAAGAGCCGGAGGGAAAAAAAAAACCAAAACAGTGTTGAAAATTTACATCAGAAGTGAAAGACACAGATCCAGATTCACTGCTGTTGTGGCCTTTCTAAGGTTCATTATTTCCTTCCACAGTTCATAAAGAGGCTGTAGGGAGACGGAGTCTCTGATCCTGCAAGAGAAAGCCTAGAATAACAGCACAGTGTTTCAAAATCTCTGGCCTTGGAAATAGCAAAACTCATACACAAAACAAATCTGCATAAATAAAATATGTTCTTATAAAATCTACATTCATAGATTTTATAGGATTAGATCACAGGCTCCTTAAGTCCAAAACACCCCTTTCCCCTTTGTTAAACATAATGTATTAATAAAGAATAATACGGTCTCTGTTATAATCTTTATTTCAGTACCTGTTACAGTACATCCTTTAATAAGTAATTGTATAGTACATTCTAAGGCATTTCTGGTCAGTATATTCTCTGCATTGTGTATACTCTTTCAGTGTATTAAACTACAGAGTACATTATTTTTTGCTTACACATGTATGAACTCTCTGTTTGTGCTCCAAGCTGCCAAATTCCAGTCCTTTGCAATTCAAAAAGCCCTGCAACTGTGTCCCTGTGGCACTCTTCCTGAGTTCTCTGAGGTTTATTAGCTCAAGCACCACAACTACCCGATTTCTGCCTTGCTTTTTCTTTTGGTAAATGACGTGTGTCTCACTTCAGGATAGGCAGGTGAAGATATGCAAATCAAAAGTGTATTTTGTTCTCTTGTGATTATTTCACAGGGATAGCTATGAGCGTTGTGTAATGTTTTGTTGTACAAATTATTCTTTCCTCTTAGAATATATTGTATTTAGAGGTAGATGTTCATTGTGCATTTTCAGGTCAGGCTTCCATTATTCCAGCAGCGGACTGTTACATGTACAAATACAACAGCTGCATAGAGTATTTTTATTATAGTATCAACAAGTTTTGACAGAGAGGATGTGACAGGACAAATTCTCTTTCCAATGGGGGGAATAAAAACATTTGGTGAAGGGTAGGAATGCTGCACAATCATTAATACAAATTTGGGATTTTGAAAAAGAACCTAGTACACTGACCATTTTATGGGCATTTTACTATAAGTAATCCTCCCTTAGCTGATAAAAAGATTTTTTTAATTTAAAGCTATTAGAGGCAGATACTAGATTAAATACTATTTCCACATATAGTACATTATCACTACTATTGATTTATTCTGAACTTTTAGGACCTGTGAAGCAATAAATGGTGCAAGAGATTATATCTTTAATAGATGACCATCAGCATCTGAAAGCAGCAAATTTTTCCTGATATTTGAAGCTCTTGCCAACATGTCACTGAAATCAGCAAGACTGCTTGTAGTTGAAGTATACTCAGGCTTGGGTTTAAAGCAAGAAGCTATTCTACAAAGTTTCAACAGCCCTATACCATAGGCACTTGAATTGTTTGAAGTTTGCTTGCTGCCATAATGAACAACAGAATTAGGAGGACAAGGAATAACAGAAGAAATGCCACCAGAAAGAGCAAAAAAAACGTACATGAAATTTGACAATGTATTGCACGTATGCCTGATGGAGACACAAGTAGTACGCATGGAACAAAAAGATGAATCAAATGGCATACATATTCCTAATAAGTGCTGGAGAATGCTATTGCAGAAGCTAGTTTAGGTAGCACTTATGCTAAAGAAGTGTCCTTTAAAAAGACAGCTGTTGATGAAATACAATTGAACCATACAATTCTATCATTGCCCAAAAAGAAGTCTCAAAACGATCTGAGAAAGGACCGGTGAGCACTTGACACTTCCCATAACTACTTTTTCAAACTGACATCTTTTATTGTGATCACAAACACCTTCTACATAAATTTCTTTAGTCTTTCAGTTGGAAAGGCTATTGTTCTCTTTCCTCCTCCCCACCAGTGACTTCTCTAAACAACAAACTAATAGATGACACTAAAAATAAAATCAAGCTGAAGATTTGAAAGATATTCTATTGTATCACTGTCTTGAATATGCTTTCAAAACCACTTCTAGAAAATCTTTTATTATGTTAATACATTTTATATTGATACCATTCCCTACTGAAATGTAGATGACAATAGTTTGAACTTCTCTTTCTCTTTTTTTCCTAGCAATTCTCAAGCTTTCGCCATAATTGCATAGGACACCTAAAGGCACAGCCATACGTTGTGGACATTGTTTCTTCCAGAGTGATCACAACCCTCAGCTTTGCCTCTCACACTCCACCTATCGCATTCGACATCCATGATAACAGACATCCTGCCTGTGTCTCCCAGCTTAATTAGGAGTGTCATTTTTCTGGACTCAGACATTATGCAGTGAAGCTGTAATGAATCTAACGCATGTCTAAAACCATCATCTTCACAACAGACTCAGAAATACATCATTATCATAACAGGTCAACTATATCCTTGTTCTCCATATGAATTAATTGTAGCTGCTACTCTTTAAGCAACATGCTGGAGGAGTTATATTTGCCAGCTCAGTGTTAGCAGGGCCTCCTGTCAGCATCATTAGCAGAGGAAATGTAAGGTGAATATGGACTTCGTGTGGATAATGAGCATGCTGAAAAAAGTAACTCCAGCAAAGGGCGGCATTGCCTCTGAAACATATCATTGGATAGGTCTTTTAGTATTTCCATTAGCAATCTTGCTGGTGATACAAAGCTGGGGAATGTTATTGATACAGAGGCAGATTAGTATAGTAGAGGAATAATTGGATTAACTCAAGGGATGCAATAATACAGATGTGATAACATTTGCTAGAACAACATGCCAGTTCTCAATATCTAGGGATTAATGGATTCCTCAGAGCTATGGGCTAAAAGACCTAATCAATCATATGATCCATACTTGCTCACTCCATGAAAAAGCCAAATGCCATGCTAAGGATGTATTACACGAGGTATTTCTGGTAGCGATGCAAAACCCTGAGTTTCATTCTATAAGATCTTTGTGACCTCTTATCTACATCATTATATACAGTCATGGTCACTATAAAAAGTTAATTAAAGCGTACACAGAGGAGTGGAGAGTTCACTGCTTATGTAAAAGTCAGAATAACTGTTTAGATAGAGCAACACTAAGAACATAATACATTTTTATTAATCTCAGCCACTGTTCTTTCTTGATGCTTTTCCTACATGTTTAAAGTATCAGTACCGATACAAGTACTCATGTCTGTAAATTATTCATATATCGAGGTCTGAAAATTGGAAAAGGTGTCTACATATTATTTCAATGGTATTATTGACATTACTAATATCAGACTTATAAACTGCTGGATTACCAGTAAATACACATACAGTTCCAACTGTCCTGTTCCACAGTGGCAGGGAGGATGGAACTAGATGATTGTTGATGTTCCTTCCAAACTAAACCACTCTATGATTCTATGGTTTTGACCGAATCAAGTGACAGCAGGACTGTATGACAGTTAGCACAAATGATTCAAAATTAATGTCAAACACACAACAGTAAAAGGAGCAGGTCTGTATCTGAGTGTCATTTTGTTTCAAAGCTGGGAAGATCTGATCTGGAGCCAAAAACCTTGAACTTGTATTTACTGTTCAAAATTACGGTCTGATATTTTAGAGAATACAGTCTTACACTTGAAGTCATACGGGCAAAACCTTCAAAACCTCTACTTCCAAGCAGCTTTATTGATCACAGAATCATAGAATCATTCAGATTGGAAAAGACCCTTGGGATCACTGAGTCCAACCATCAACCCCTCTCTACAAAGATCTCCCCTACACCATATGCCCCAACACCACATCTAAACAACTCTTAAACACATTCAGGGATGGTGACTCAACCACCTTCCTGGGCAGCCTATTCCAGTGTCTGACTGCTCTTTCTGGGAAGAATTATTTCCTGATGTTCAGCCTAGACCTACCCTATTTCAGTTTGAAGCCATTCCCTCTTGTTCTGTCACTAATTATCTGTGAGAAGAGACCAGCACCAACCTCTCTACAGTGTCCTTTCAAGTAGTTGTAGAGAGTGATGAGGTGTCCCCTCAGCCTCCTCTTCCTCATACTAAGGGAAGCTCCCAGCTCCTTCAACTGCTCTTCATATGATTTGTTTTCCAGACCCTTCACCAGCTTCATTGCCCTCCTCTGCACTCCCTCCAGCATCTCTATAACTCTCTTGTATTGAGATGCCCAAAACTGCACACAACACTCAAGGTGTGGCCTTACCAGTGCTGAGTCCAGGGGGACAATCACCTCCCTACTTCTGCTGGTCACACTCTTTCTAATACAAGCCACGATGCCATTGGCTTTCTTGGCCACCTGGGCACACTGCCAACTCATATTCAGCTGCTTGTCAATTAGAACCCCCAGGTCCTCTTCTACCAGGCAGTTCCAGCCACACTTCCCCAAGCCTATAGCGCTGCATGGGGTTGTTTTGGCCCAAGTGCAGGACCTGGCACTTGGCCTTGTTGAAGCTCATACCGTTAATGTTAGCCCATCGATCCAATCTATCCAAGTCTTCCTGTAAAACCTCCCTATCTTCATGCAGATCAACATTCCCACCTGACTTGGTGTCGCGTGCGAATCTAGAATGATGATATACTCTATGTCCTTATCAAGATTGTCAATAAAGATGTTAAACAGAAACAGTGTCAGCACTGAGCCCTGAGGAATACTATTTGTGACAGGCCACCAGTTGGATTGACCACCACTCTTTAGGACCTTCCAGTCAGCCAGTGCTTGATCCAGCATATCATATCCTCATCCAGGCCATGAGCAGCCAGTTTTTCCATGAGAATTCTATGGGGAACAGTGTCAAATGGTTTTCGAAACTCTAGACAGCCAATATCCACAGCCTTTCCCTCATCCAATAATCAGGTCATCTTGTCACAGAAGGAGATCAGGTTTGTCATTGATACCGATATTCCAAAGAAATGGCTTAATCAGGCAGCTGGTAGACATGTAATGAGAAATGTATCCACATCTGATGCTGATACTATAGTCCTCATTTTACAACACAAAGAAAGTGGAGTTAACTCTACTCAAGGTGTCTACAGCTCCATGTCATGTGCAGTCTGCACCTGCACATCCAATGAACAGCCTAATGAAATACCTTTTTTTACCTTCCCATTCTTCTCTAAGCCAGTTGATTTTGATCAAGGGCACGCATCTGCATTTCTTGGCACGTAAACAGCTAGTCATTGTATGGACAGCAGATCTAATTATTAGCTTTCTAGTTGCATAGGGGGAGAGATACAGGCATGTGTGCTACTTAAACTTCACAAACAAGTCTTACATAAACCTTTCAATTTCAGGATTGATGACAAAGCAACTCAAATCAAAGCATTTTGTGCTTTTCCTAAAATTCGGCCTCCCAGAATAATTTCACTCCTTCCAAACAAAATGACAGAATGCTGACAGCACAGAAATTACTTTTAGAAGATCTCTCCAAAGCTTGACATAAGGTTACCTTTGAATGCAGTGGTCATAATAGACAGTTATTTCCATAACCTCCCTCTATACACATACCAAACCTCCTAAAAAATATGACTGTCATACTAAATCAATTATTGCTGCCTGCACCTATACAATAACATTTAGAGGATTTACACTTCCAAAAATAACACCTTTAACTTACACATAGGTTATTTAGCATTTCTAAAATAGTACTTCTGCTTCAGACATGATGCCGTGGTTCAACCCCAAGTAGCAACCAGGATCACACAGCCATTCAGTCATTCCCCATCTGTCCCTTGGGACAGGGGAGGAGAAAAAGGAAAACTTGTGGGTTGAGATAAAAATAGTTTAATAGAACAGTAATGGAAGAGAAGATAATAACAATGATAATGATAAAAAGAATATACAAAATGAGTGATGCTATATAATTGCTCACCACCCAATGATCAGTGGCCTAGCCTATCCTAAGCAGCAATAGCAGATTCCTGCTGCTCAAACAACGCCTTTTATCTGCTGAGCATGAGGTCTATGGTATGGAATATTCCTTTGGCCAGCTTGTCCTCTCTATGCTCCCTCTCAGCTTTTATAGGAAGCTGAAAAAGTCCTTGACTGACTTAGCAACAAGAAAACAATGTGTTATAAACATTATTCTCATACTAAATCCAAAACACAGCAGCCACTAGGAAAATTAACTCTATCACAGCTGAAACCAGGAAACATGATTAACAGAAGTAACTAAAATTCACTTAGTCATTTCCATCATTGAAAACCTGAAACCTGACATTTCAAAGTGGAAGGTTTTACTGGGCATTTACTTTATTCACTTCACGTACTCCCACGTGTGACTAGAGAATTGTGCGAAAAGCACACTCAGACTATTAAATTCCTCTCATTTTTTGACATCTCAGCCCTCAGGTGGCCAAGACTATCAGTTTACTGAAAGGGCAAGAATAAGACAATGAGTCCTACATATTCATAAAGACACAAATCCTTGCTCCACTATGAAGAAGAAAATAATTCAAAATTGCATTTGTCAGATTAAGTATTTTTTTCCTAAATGAAGAATCCAACAAGCAATGACAGTTATGATTATTTTTTTCATAATTATAAACATGGCTGCAAACAGGAAAAAAACAGTTAGTTGCTGATTGGACAATTCAAACAAGAAAAAGGTAATTTCACAGAGAAATAGATGGTATCATTTGGATATTTTATATGCTGGTAAGATTTCTTACAGAAACCTTAAGCAGTACAGAATACCTAGCAAAACACTACAGGAATTAACAAAAGACACTTGGTTGTTCAATAACATGATAAGCATCTCCGATTTTACACAGATGAAACAGCCTCGTGATCTTTTTATGACAGTCCCTCCCTCCTGCTGATTCATGGCTTATAAGTACTTGGCAAAGGGCATCTTTCAAATTTCCTCCCAGGATGCTATTCCAGCTCCTTCTGTCCCGGCAAACACCCTTCACATTTCATTACCAGACCAAGAATGTGGGTGTTTATGTGATGAAAAAGGAAAGGAAAAGGAACCAGGGAGAAAGGAAGAAAAAAAGGCAAGAAAGCAGAAAGTACAGAAGAGAAAATCCTGGCACTGCTCTGTGCCTCCCAGCACAGCCCCGAGCTAAAAGTAACACTGGGATGCTTTTTGGAAATGACACAAACCTGTACAAGACTGTGTCCTCTGCATCGTCCCGCTCCTCCAGGGAAGTGCAATTTGTCTTTGGCTCAAGCCGTGCTGACCACCATTGCCCATTGCTCCAGCAGCCCTGGACTGGTGTAACAGGGAAAAGGGGATAAGCAGCTCCAGCCTCTCCAGTCTGCACTCAAAAAGTATTCAAGTATTCTAAACTGTGACAAAATGAGTTTTCCTACTCAGCTCATACAATGCATAGTCTTATCCACTCTACTGTGCATATGTGTGTACTCACACTCTGATTTAAAAAAAACAAACAAACAAACAACCAAACACAACAAATTCAAGAAACCTGCCTGCCTCTAAAGCTTTCCTGTGTGCCATGACACTTCAGCTCTCTGTTTTTAGTGATGACCTGCTACACACAGACTATTTGTAGACATGATGGATCCTACAGCACTACTGCAATCTTCCATACCACTGGCTAATTAACAGGCAAGATGCGCGTAAGTCAAAGAGCATGCTCAACATAGCCAAATACTTGTCAAATAGCTGCTATAAGATAATGCTGATAGTTACGTTTACTTCAGAGACAGCAAATGCTATTTACACTCTCCAGTTTATTTTCCTGTTTTCATCAGGCAATTTTTTAAAGCACGTAAAAACCCCCTCGTGGGCAAGGTGCACAAAAAGCTATCTAGAGTGGTTCTGTGCTGCCCAGGGTTCCTCAGGTAGATCTGAAGGCAACAAAATGCATGTCAGCCTAAAAGCAGTGAGGGGACAGCAGTGCAGGTTGTGTTAGTATGGTGATACTTTTTTCACTGCAGGTGTACCACTCCATAGCATCATGCTACACCACATGCACATGCAAGCTTGTACTGGGGCAGCCAGCACTAACCAGCTATGACTGAAAATTTCTACCATATTTGGGTCACTCTCTTCTAACTCTCTTTTTTGACAAAGTCTTTCAAGAAGAGGGTTTTGACTTTGGTTTCTTCCCCCAGCACTTCCACATGCCTGCACCAGTAGCTTGAGTCCGTCTATTTCAAAGCCACCTAACTCTTCTCTGGCTGCACAAGACGCTGAGGGTCTGCACAAGGCAGGAGACTTACTAGGAGCACAGGATGCAAAATGCATAAGCAGATCCATGAGTTTGTATTCTTGAAAGTTTGACCCCAAGTTACCAGTATGCAATCAGGACCTGAGAAGCATGTGCATCTACAGTCCCTCAGCAGGCTGCGGGGTACAACATGATGGTTTCTACCATCTGTTACTCTGGGTAATGAGCCATCTAAACGGTTTACTAGTCGTGCAGTAGGTCTTCATCATGCAAAATACTTTACGAACACAAACCAAAAAGTATTTCAAGGTGCAAATAGTTAGGAGTCCTAAGATATGATTCTCATCCAGGGGAAGGACATTTTCATCAATTACTCTGGTTTGAATACTTCAGTTCAAATGTGGATTGTCCCAGAAATATAACAAGTACTTCATTAAATCTGACTTTTATTCAGAATCTATTTTCGTAATCTGTCAGACTGGACAACAGAAATGTCATTAGTCTTCCTAAAATCTATAAAAGCTCCATAACCTTGAGCCCCACCTGCTGGTACCTGATCTTTTAACAAACACCGAGAAGGTGTGCTTTGTACTATAGGAAAATGCCATCAAAGGTCCTCTGTACAAGCCTACCAAACTTACCTATAGATTCAGTTGGTGGTATGGGTTTGTTTCTTAACAGATTTCATTTCAACCTCAAATACATGTTTGTAATACACAGACACAATCGTTTCTGAATAAAACTTAAAAAACCCAGCATGGGTATTTTAAGGACTGCATTAGCTTATAAAGCATTCAACTTACAATTCAAATGCCTAAGATGATATTATTATTGTCTATACCTTTAGTTTTCCTTTGACTTCTCTATCATTTTGATGATTCTGCTGTCCTTAGGCTTTCCTGCTGGAATAGTCCTTGACTAAAATGATGCCAGATGATTTAAATCCTCTTGTGGCAATACTAGTAAAAGAAAACACATCATTCCCATTTCAGATAGCCACATCACTGCTAAACACAGAAGACTGTCAAGTTAAATAAGCTGCTGCTGAAGTGCAGCCAAAAATCCGGATTCCATCTAAAAAACAGCAAAGGAAATACTGAAATGGCCGGGTGTTTGTTCACAAACCTTAGAAGAAATGTATGCATTTTCTTTTAGGGTTAAATAAACTCAGATTTTAGTATTTTTTTTAGGTTTATATTACTTGATGAAATATGTGAAATACCTTGATAGTATAAATACCTAGTTAGTGAGAGACTATTATGATACTATCCACTGTACTCAGGAAATACCTAATTCTTATAGTGTTGCTAAGACAGTATCCACCATATTCACAAAGCTGTGGCAACCAGTGAAGTTCCCACTCACTAGAAAAGGGGAAATGTAACCCCTATTTTCCAAAAGGGAAAAAAAGGAAGAGTTGGAGAACTACAGACCAGTCAGTCTCACCTCTATGCCTGGCAAGATCATGAAACAGATGCTCCTGGAATCTATGCTAAGGCACATGGAAAATAACAAGGTGATTGGTGACAGCCAACATGGCTTCACTAAGAGGAAATCATGTCTGGCACATTTGTTGGCCTTCTACAACAGAGTTACAGCAATGGTGGGTAGGGGAAGAGCAACTGATATCATCTACCTGGACTTATGCAAGCATTTCACACTGTCCTGCATGACATCCTGGTCTCTAAACTGGAGAGACATGTATTTGATGGATGGGCCACTTGATGGATCAGGAACTGGCTGGATGGCGGCACTCAAAGAGTTGTGGTCAATGGCTCAATGTCCAAGTGGAAGTCAGTGATGAGTGGTTGGTACTGGGGCCAGTGCTATTTAACACCTTTTTTAAACATGCTGGAGGGAAGAGATGCCATCCAGAGAGACCTGGACATGTTTGAGAGGTGGGCTAGTGTGCACCTCATGAAGTTCAACCAAGCCAGGTGCNTATGGTAAGTTTTCATCTTTTCTTTGCTCTCTGCATTTCATGAAGAGCAACAGCCTTATCTTTCTATAAGAAAATACATACTGTATATGTGTGTTTCCTTCTGGAGATGGTAATGGAAGCCTGGAAATTCATTTGCTTCAAGAATTTCCTCTATTATATTACTCAGTAGTTTTAATTGCAAATTTTAAGCTGACTCACTATATACATCTAATCATTTTGAAACAAAAAATGCATGCAATTCTAGTGCAGAAAATTACTATTTCTGTTTAATGGAAGCCTGTAATCAGCAGGATTTACTTTCTGCCTCCTAAAAACTTCAGTAGTTTTGAAGTTAATGAAACAAATTGGAAATGGCTTAAAAATAACTGTAACATAGCTGAAATCAACGGAGTATATTTAAAACCTCTGATTTTAAAGGACAAAGTTTTGAAACCTGTTGGTCTTGATAATCAAGAAACAACCTCTTCACTCAGATTAAATCCCAGCTATAGTTGAACCTGTCCTATGTGTGTAGCAGTTTGATGGTTTTACTTGGATTAGTAACTTTAGTGACTGGGGGAAGCAGGAAACACTACCAGAAACTCAAGAAGAAGCAGGAGAAAGTTCCTTCTCTTAGATGTGTCAAAGGATACATTTTTCTCTTCGTCATTGAATTACATGGTTTCAGTAATTTTAGTGAAATTCTTATGAACACAATTATGATTTTTCTCCAACCAAACCCACAGGAGCACAACATCATTACCAAAGGTGGGGGAACAAACAAACGACAAAAAAGTGTAGTCAAAACAAAACTAGAGTCCTACAAAAGAGAAGTGGAGGGGGACTTCCAGCTTGGCTTGAGAAGGATTCTGCTTCTACGTACATTTTCATAACCTCCACAGATGCCTCCTCCATGGAACTAATCCTTCCTTCTATTTAATTTCAAAGGTCATTCCAGTGACCATAGCACAGATATCACCAGTCAAACAGGGCCGATGTATTCTATTGTGGTCCTGGCTGCACGCAATCATCATGTAGTCTGTATCTGGATAGTATTAATGAACTCAAAAATACAGATGACCTAGAAGAGATGTTGCTCCATCTTGCTCCATGAGAACATGGGAGCTCTACCTTAAGGAGAGCCTTGAATGTATAGGAGTCATCTGCGGTCATTGTGGAAACAATATAAAATCCTCTGATTGATGTCCCAGTCTCAAGATCGGGGGGGTTGTCTCCAAGAGGGATCTTACAATAGCCATCTGCTAATGAACTCCAAACCAAAACAGTGAGCTAATGAAGCAATACTTAGGTCACTTAAGCAAGCTTTGAGTCAACAGAACCTGGTTCTTATAGGTGAATTCAACTACCCAGACATTTGTTCAAAGACCAGTACAGCAGCTCACATGTCATAAGTTAAGCTCCCAGAGTGCATAAAGGACTGCTTCCTCATACAAATGTTAGATATGCCAGTGAGGAGTGAGACACTACTGAACTTGCTTCTCACGAACGAAAAAGCCTGCTTTGCAATATCTCAGTTGGTGATAGCCTTGGCTGCAGTATAATACAATATTGTGGAGACTGAGATCCTGCTGAGCACGTTGAAGGTTAGACAGGTAAGACAAAGGTTTTAGATGCTAAAAGACACAACTTCAGCTCCCTCAAAGCTCAGCTGCGAGAAATTCTGTTGGAAGCTTCCACCGTGGATAAAGCTGGTAGCTGTCAGTTTTTCAAGAATACTCTCCTGGAAGCACAAAAAAAGTTCATCCATTTTAAAACTAAGGGAAGTAGGTGGAGCAAGAGATCCTTGTGCCTTATCTGTGAGCTTCTGAGTCTGCTCAAGACCAAAAGAGAAGTGATGGAGAAGTGGAAAAATACTTGCTAAGAATCACAAGGGCATTGCCAGGGTTTGCAGAGATGCAGTTAGAAAAGCAAAAGTTCGGCTCATATTGAAACTGGCCAGAAATGTCAAAAACTACAAGAAAGGGCTCTTCAGGGACATAAACAACAAGCAGAGAGAAACAGATGCTCACAAATGGTAGTGTGTAAATGGTTATGAGAAGTAAACATTAACAAAACATTACTTTCCTGCATGTACTAGTCATTTTTCCTGTAGCAACCAAAACTGTGCAATTCATACCCACGAAAGAAATCAGGGGAAAGGAGCAGCAGATGCTTTAAGGTGCTGTTCTCTGTCAAAAACCTGCGGCCAAACTCTCAGCGTGTGGAAGACAGAGCTGCTCCAAGACTGCCTAAGAACTAGGCTCTGGCTTTCAACCAGAAGCAAGAAGGGTTTTTTCCGACAACAGCAACTGCTGACAAAAGGCTTAAATAATCTTAGAGACGAAAGCTTAAATAACCTTAAGTTACTTTTACTTGTCTGGTTTACTCTCTGAGTTTCTGTTATCACTACTTCTACAAAGCTACTTTGTTAATTTACTTTTTCAGTAGGACTGAACAAAAATATTAGCCTATGTGAGATCTCTCTTCTGTTCAAGTCTTAGTCTGACAGCAAATTATGTCCACCTAAAATCTATTTACAGCCTGAGATTTTAAAAGTCTAGGGGGAAAATAAAATTGATATGTTTCAGTTGGGTCTCCTTACCAATCTTCCTCAAAAAGCCAGGTAAAAAATTACAGATATTTTAATCTGATTTATTTATAGTTATAGCTTAAGACCATTTGTTTTTGTCCTTAAAAGAAATAAAAAGATAATTTCAACTGCTTCAAGAATTGAGCAACTGAGTGTACAGTTCCTTGCACATACTATCCCCTCCTAAGCTTGTGCAGTCAGCGGACATAATGTAAAGATATTCTCTCTTTTTTAATGTTCCATTATTGTGAAGTGTTAACAGATGCAGCTTTGTTAACACTATTTAAGCCTAAAATATTCTGAAAGTGGGAGCTAGAGAAAAAGGTGTAGCTCTTCATCTTTCTCTGGTAGCACACAGGTTCTGCAAAGAGAGCACAAATGTAAGTCAGGGTCCCACATCAAATTAACTATCAAATCTGGATTCCCATGCGACAACTCTGACTCCGCACTTACAAAATTGATAGAGATCTGTTTTCACAAAAATGCTCCTATATGGTCTCAATTTCCAGCAAGTACTTCATGTTCCAAAGGAGCTGTGCACTTTGTTTTTAAGTAAGGATGGAAAAAGAAGTTTTGCAAGTATGACAGTCAAAACCAGAGAAACAAACAAGCTTTACTGACGGGGACCAACGACCTCCATATGGCCTAAGTCAGCAGATCGGTGCCTGAAACTACCAAGATTTGCTGACTATCACAACTTATTCCAGAGATGTGCTTCTCATGCAGGAGAAACTGGACCTCAATAATGTTGCCTAGCATGAAATCACATACCTTTCTCTCTTTTTCTCATGAAACATTCCATAGTACCCAATGAGTTCATTGAATGATTACACACGGTCATCTAGAACATTCTTGGATAATGCCTAAAGTAAATAATTTTCTAAGTCAGTGCAATTAAATCATCCACCAGACTGCTTTTGAAGGCTGATGATACTGATGTGATCTGTATGCAACAATTATGAAGCCTTTCTATTCCGCATAACTTACTATTTGCATTGACGGTGTTAAAAATTACTTTTTATTTCCTTTCACCTCTCTTCTCCAAATGACTTACACTTTGAACTTCATGAACGAAACTTGAAGTGGTCTCTTAGTTGACTACATGACTTGTCCCAGGCCTGCATCCCATAGTTATCCAGATTAGGTTGGATCAAGGCATCTGGAATTCCTTTGCTCGGAAACCTGCGCAGAGAAAGAGGCCACGGCAGCATGGAAGGCAAAGGGGTCTCAGACCTCAGTCCAGTACACTTGGGTCTGGGAGCCTGGAAGTTCCCCTACCTCTCACTTTAGAGAGGAGACTCTCTCCTTCATACTTTTGAAGAAAAACATGCATCAGAGCTTAAGACTGGAATGAATTTGGTTTCTTCTCCAAAATCTTTGCAGCAGATTCATCGCCTCTTGCTCAAACTTCCATGTATCTCTTTGTCAACTCGAGTAGTGTAGTTACAATGCAGATTTTTCTTCCAAACACTGCTGACTAGAATCAGCTGGATGTGTTCAACTAGCTCATTTAAAAACTTTGCTAGGGGTAGGTTTTCCCTTTTCACTACTTAATTAATGTATTTACACTCCACAGGCAGACAGAAGAGCTCTTCCTAATGTGTGCTGGAATTTCTGGACAAGAAAAATTTGAATAAAGAAGAAGAAATATTTGAGCCTTAATCTTCAACTTCTCTGAGAAACACACTAACAAGTATCTGCTCCCCCAAAGTCCTCAGTGACCTTGATTTCCTGCCAGTATATGATGGATCCTGAATTACAATAGCTTATATGGAACAAAAAATAAAATTGCAATACTGACCACCATTACTTTGCTGGCCACTAAAGGGGTGAGTGAGGAGCTACACTGGGTGATGTTCTGCCAATTTTTTCCTTAATTATACCCATAAGACACAGCCTTTCCTATCCACTGGCACAGCTAATCATCCCAGTTCTCATCTGCTTGAGTTTGTATTAATTTGTCATCTTTCACTCATGCTTTCAGAGATGGAATGGTGACTTTCCAAATGCTACTGCAGAGCATTACAAGCCTTTTGTTTTAACTAGATCATTACTGTCAATTCTTACCTCCATTTTCTCACTCTTTTCTATCACATCCAACACATGTCACTGCTCTACTTCTGAAGCTCTTTGAAAGGATATCTCTAAATGTATCACCTCTTACTCGGTAACAAGTCCAGCTGAATCTTCTGTGTATTTGAAAATTCATTGCCAAAGCACTCTGTGTTTCATTCTCTCCCACATCACTCTGGCTTTGGAAAGATATTTTTGAGAAGGTGAACAAAGCTGCCTTTTATCTTCCCTAAACCCGTCCTTAAAACCCTTCTCATCACACCATATCGCTGACCTTTAGTCACACCAGGGGATCACAAGGTCTATAGCCACTTTGACCATCACAGCCTCATAATTCATTAGGCTCCATCTGTGTTCAAGCAGCATCTCCTCTCATCCTAAGGATGTAAGGTTTGGGGATTGTTGGTTACATATGGTTCCGTGATGCCAGCCAATATGTCACTAGACACTGTGAGGACAGAATTAGGCAGATTTACTTAAACATGGTCTTTAAAGTTTTGCCTTGAAAGCTTTTGCTGTGCCACTGGTTCTGCTGCAATTCAATACACATTCTTACAAAAACAAAGAGACATACTACTTACCTGAAATATTACCCCTTAATATTTGCAAAGCAATTTCATGCTCTAGGTCAGAAAGTATAGGAGCAGCAGTAGGATACTTGCACAACTAGATGCCAAGCCAACGGCTCAAAAATAAAATACAGTCTCCTTATTCTTGCAGCTAAATGCACTAAGCAGCAAGAACAGAAATCAGCAACGGTCCTGCTGCATCTAAGCATCCTGCACATGTTATGCCTCCAGTGCCTTATCAGCAGCACTGTTACTATTTCAGGACCCTAGCGAAAAAGTTAAACTAGAAAGCATGCCCTTAATTTGAGGCTCTCGCACTGCAGTACATTTGGCTGGAAGAGAGCACTTGTGTAAGCGTTAGAGGAAAGTAGAGGAATCTGAACGTTAACCCCAAAAGAAATCCTCAGTTGATGACTTCTGTAATAGAGTGAAACGTCTGCATCTCAGAATGCATCTTCCAGAATCCACAGCATAGCAAGATTGTGCCTTTTTTATTCCAAATTATATTGAGCACTCTCAAATTGTAATGAAGGCAATCAAAGGCAATCAAGACTGCCCAGCTTATTTGACCGACCTGTCTTCATTTTTCAAGTAAAAGAAACATTTCATACCAAACTAAGAGAAATATAGTTCATGATTGATGGTCAGTAATCAAGACTTACACATATTTTTATTTCTCCTCTTATGCAGATTGCCATATACTGACCAGCTGTGTTTACACACTGCTTTTATTAATAAAGTAGTGCAGGGTACATTCATTTTAATGGCTAATTTGCTTGAAACTAATTTCTTGAGGCAGAGCCCAGTGAACTGAAGAGCCTATAGTTTTTGTGAAAAACATAATAGTACTTCTCATTAGTTTTAAAGATCAGCTGCTTTATTACACAAAACATCTAATTTCTTACCTCATCCAAGAAACAAGAAAGTTTTAAATTAGATAATTAATTATCAGAAAATATCTGTTCTTCCCCCAGAGTGTAACCAAAATGAATCACCAATTCAGTTCATTTTAATTTCTTCCCTTAACACTTATATCAGCAAAATTGTTAAACTCTTTGTATGATCACTGAATCTTAAATCTATAAATCTCATCATCTTAGCAGGAGGTTTTCATCTGAGTTCTCTTGTGCCAAATCCAGATTGCATTTTAAAACACAGACTTATAATTTCATTCCAATATCCTTTTGAAAGCTGTGGTTTTCTGTGACAATCCTGAAATTGGACATGTCTATTATTACCATCTCAAGAAGGAAAGTGTTCAAGAAGAAACTCTACTTACTGATACTCATTTTTTCCATTTGCTTTTCATAAACAAACATAAAGAGAAGTTAATAACAGAAGTAAATCTTTGTTTCTGGGTTCTTACTGCCAACCCATACAACTGCAAGACTATAAAGTGAAAATTGCAAAACAAAACAAAAAACCCCTAAACACTGAAAATTGCAGCTTGTTTAATGTTGCTTAGTCTACTTTATTAATGATAAACAACAATTACAAAGTAAATGAGCAAACAAAACTAAAAAAACACCAGATGTACCCTGCAGGTCTTAAGATTTTATTTCTGCTAGCATCTACATAGAATAAAATCCTATTCCTTACACTAAAAGGAAAAAAACAAAACAAACAAAAAAAAACTCAAAACAAAACAAACAAAACAAACAACAACAACAACAACAAAAAAAAAAAAAAACAAAAAAAAAAAAAAAATTTTCCGAAAGAAAATAAATNTTGAACAATACTTTTAACCTCACACCATTACTCAAAATGAGACTTACAAGGGATACAAGTCATAGCATCATTTTGGTCAGAAGAGACCATTAAGATCATCAAGTCCAACCATTAACCCAGTACTGCCAAGTCCACCAATAAACCATGTCCCTCAGCGCCATATCTAGACGTCCTTCAAATGCCTTCAGGAATGGTAACTCAGCCAATTCTCTGGGCAGCCTGTTGCAATGTTTGATGATCCTTTTGGTAAAGAAATTTTTCCTTATATCCAATCTAAACTAGACTGGTGCAACTTGAGGATCTCATTCTACTGTTTGTTACCTGGGAGAAGAGACTAACACCCCTCCCTTCTTACAACCTCCTTTCAGGTAGTTGTAGAAAGCAATAAGGTCTTCCCTCAGCCCCCTTTTCTCCAGACTGAAAAACCCCAGTTCCTTCAGCTGCTCCTCACAGGGTTCTAGACCCATCACCAGCTTTCTAGCCACCGTTCCGTAGTCCTCAATCAGCCATCCCCAGTGAGATTCATATTTAGAAAGATGACTCTCACTCTTCTGCCATGCTCTACTGTGAGGGATCTGTCTCCATCTCCTCAAACCCCTTTTCTGCAGGCAGTGGGGGCTGCTCTTGTGCCCCAGAAGCTGCCTCCTTTCTTTCTGATGCAGCCCTGGTCTCACAGGTCCCTTTATATGCAGGGCAGGAACTCTACCAACATTGTGGTCTCCCTGACTTCACCAATTTGTTCAGGTCTTTTCTGAAACTGCAGGTCTAAATTGAAACACCCATGCCCCCAGGAGGACTCTTTCTGCCCAGGGCAGGACTTAGTATTTGTCCCGTTTTACAACTCCTCTTGGGTCATTCCCCCAGCACGGACTCTCTCAGCAGTGACCTGCCCTTGACGGCATCTTGTGGTCACTGTGTCTTGTGTATCACCTGCACTCTTGATAGACAAAGACTCTATCATCTCCTCTGGGCCACTGACAAAGACACTAAACAAGAGATGTTCCAGTCAAACCACAGCACTGCATCACTTGTCAGCAAGCACCAGGCTGATATGACCCATCTACCACAGCCCTCTGAATCCCATTGTCACACCAGTCTTTTTACCTGTCTTGCTGCCCACCCATGCAAACCACCATAGTTCAACTTGGACGTGAGAACAGCAACTGTCAAGAAGCCTAAGCTCTAGCTTTAGCCCAGCTGCATGACACCCACCACTCTCTCCTCACCCACAAACCAGTTGTTTGCTCCAAAAAGGCCATCAGGCAGGTCATGTCTGATTTACCCCTGCTAAATCCATGCTGACAGCTCCCTATCACCTTCTCCTCTATATCCCCAGAAACAGGTCCCACAGTTTTCCCAGGCGCTGAAGCAAGACTGACCAGATCAGTTTCCTAGATCATCCTTATTGTCTTTTTGGAACATGGATGCAAAATTTTCTTTTCCTTAGTCACTGGGGACCTCCCCAGATCTCCATGACCTCCCAGAGATTATAGATGTCTTATCCTTCAAGCACCCTCAGGTGTAGTGTGTCCTGGCCTATTGACTGTTTCCAGTCACACCAGCTTGATGCTCACCTGTATCTCCAAGAACAGACATCTTGTAGAACTAGCTGGGGAGGACTGTGGCAATGGCAGTGTGTAGTTCCTCTTCCTTCTGTGTCTGCTGTCACACCAGATCACCCACATCACTTAGGAACAACCCCACACTCTCTTCAACAGGCCACCCCACCAGTATCACTGGCCTCAGTTTTTCTGCACCATCCCAAACCTAAGCACCCAAGCCAAGATGCCAGGTCAGCAGACGAGTGTCTCTGCTCCCTGCAGAGGAATTTCCACTAGCTAACACTCTGCTTTTTTTTCCTTTACTTGGTCACTTGGTTGGTACCTGCAATTGCAGAATCCGAGGTGGAAAAGAAATGTGATGCCAGAGGAGACAAACTTCCAGCTTTCCCCATCATGGAACTTTTTATCCACAGTTAATTTTGAGGTGCTCATCTAGATTTCCCCTCTTTGCAGTTCAGGACTTGAGCTGTTGGCTTTGCCTGGTCTTTGCAAGACCCTGCCAATCTCTTGCTTGTCTCCTCCGGTAGCACACAGCATACCACAGCAGGCAAGGCCATTACCATCCTGACCCTGGACATCTCCTGCAGCTTGAGGCTGCGGCAGCAGCATCCTCCCTTAGTACCTTTCATTTGGGTAAATGTTTCTGATCTACCAGGACAGTCTCGTTTGGCTCATAAATATAAAGGATACATGTTATTCCAAGAGTAAACAGCCACCCACAACACATACGTTTGAAAGATGGTGGTGTTTATTCCAGGTACACACAGTGTTACTCAACCGGCTTACCGCAAAAGGATGATTTCATCACTTAGTATTTTAAAAGTTGATAGGTATTTTATATAATTGCTGGCAAGCAACCCAGATTGAAGGCTCCAGATCAGATCATAAAGGGACTTGCAGTCATTAAGGCGCAAGCACACCTAATGCAGTGCTGGCAGTTTTTGCCTGGGAGACAGGAGTCCAAACCTGAAAACGTAATATAACAACCCAAAACTTCAGAGAGGTTTTAGCTTGTTATCTAATGAGCTGTACTGCGGCTCTTTCCCAAAGGTTCTGTGAAACCTTAAAACCCTAAACTATGTTTACAATAATAAAAAAACGCGCATCTGATTTGAAGATTTAATTACTTGGTTGGGACATGAAGTGACAGCTTGCAATACAGATAATAGTTTTGGCAAAGCTGCAGGCATTAATCTAGAGGAAGCTCTGGTGTAAACTTATTCTGCTATATTCACAAGAGGTGTCTTTGCATTATTGAAGCCAAGAGAAGCCACAAAAATCCATATTCCTGAAACAATTAATTGTGAAGAGCAACCTACTTCCAGCATCAAATTTGAATTAACTCCTACCAGGGCCCTTGGTCTTTGAAACACCAACTGAAAAATAAAGAATCCAGGAGTTCAAGTCAGTTCAACATTACAAATGGAAAAAAGAGAAGAAAAAGGGGTAAAATAATAGTCCAGAGAAAAGAAATGGATTAAGGTGTTAAGGTACAATATAAATCCTAAACATGAAAAACACTTCTCAAATAACATTTTGTTTGACACAGTGAAGCCTTTTGTCTGTTTTTCCTGCCCTGGATGTACTCTGGTTGCAGCTTACTCTAGTCCTTTGCCATTATGGTTTGTAACACTGTTAATTTTCAGAGCTATTTGAAAAATTTCAATTTATCAGGGGAGTTCCAGGAAAGGTAAGAACACCATGCAAAACCTTTGAGCAAAGGAAGAAAGCTAGATCTCATGAAACCTTTAAGTTTGAAGAAACAAAAAATATAGGTAGACAGAAGAGAATTGTACCTCTCCCCACAACAAAACAAAATAAAAACAAAACAAAAAAACCTCCAAAACCACACAAGCAAGCAAACGCACAAAAAGAACCCTAACAACAAAAAAACACATCAACCTCCCCAAACTAACTTCTTCTTTACTCCTCCAGTCAACACTAGATGTAGTCTAAAAATCCAAGGTAGCGGTAAACAAACTAGGTCACTACATAGATAGCAAGGATACATACAGCCATTTATAATGCAAGCAGAAGCTTCCAGAAAATTTTTGGAAAGCCTGGAATAGCTGTACTGAATGCAGAAGTCTGCTTTTTCTACAAACGTTACCAGCACTCTGCACTTTCTGGTGAATACTGAGAACAAAAATACAATACAAAGATCTGCCCTGTCTTGATACTTACAGATATGTTAGAAAAAGCCAAAAAGCCACCACAAAAATTGCACAATAGTACAGTAAAGCCTCAGCATCCCCAGATAATACATCCCTCTAATAGTTCATGGCACTGCTGTTTATAAGCAGACTACCCGTCAGCTCTGACAGGATCACGTGGCGACACTTCTATGCTGCTCCAAGAACAACACTGGCAATATACCACAAATTTCACACAGATACAGTTTCTTCCAAATCCTCATTTCCACCAGGAAAATAAGGGATCTACTATGCCTTAAAGAAGGTCAAGGCTAAACCATCTCCCTTTCCACTCAGACAGCAATAGGAAGTGCATGGCACAGGACTGACCCAACTCCTTGCTTGGTCCCTGGTAGAGTAATGTCTATCTGTGGCCTTCAGGCTGCTCCTCAAAGCCCAAACCCTGGGCAAAGACTATGTGTCTGAAGAGTTGAGGCGATGCAGATTAATTCCACTGCTGAGAGAGGGTATGATCCAAAAGAAGTTAGTATTTTATTTTTAAACTACACCAACTTAGAAGAAGCACCTTCCATAAAGCCAATTTCAGCAGATATACACTACAGCTTGTAATCTACTAGAACAGTAATTTTGTGTCTTTTATGCTGTTCTCTTTCAAAGAACAGATGCAATATGTCTAAAATCTTCAGTAATTTTACTGCTGTATCTTAACAGGAAAATGGGGCAGAACAAAACTATACCCTTTCTGAAGCTGCTTTTTCTACAGAAATCTGTTCTGAGATCCGGTATTAAAGGCTTTTAAAAATTATTCCAACTGTTACAAAATACATATACCATGCTGTAAACAGACTGGGCATTTGCAATTTGAATTTTAAAAGCTTCTCACACCTCATTTTGAGAATGGAAAAGAAATGAGAATCTCTTGCACATACAGTAATAAAGCGAGAACACTGAATAACATTAACCGAGTTCTCCTGAAACAGCAATTCCAGATGATTACCTGTTTGTGAGATCCCTGCAACTCTTTGGGTAAATATTACCCAAAGAGTATGCTAACACTTCTCAGGCACACAATGAAATGTGTATGCAGGCAGCTGCAATGCTTGCAGAGCAAGAGCTCGCACTGCATGAGACCTAACATCCCAGCCTTTAGCTGACATAAGTCATCAAATCTCATTATGTCCCTTAAAGGTAGAAGTTTTTCTGTGTGATGTGTCGACCTTTGTTTTCAGACTTCAGGGATGCTCTTTGTATCATTTGGAAGATACATACGATTCAAGAAGAAAGGGGGAAAAGAGACTCCAAAACAAGGAAAGCTTGATGTGACACAGGAGACAAAAGATTCCTCTGAAAGATGCCAGCACAAGGCATTATGATTATCTGGCAGACTAGAACATTTATAGGGTCAAAGAGTAGCTTCCTGGATCTCCAAAAAAATACAAAAGAAGAAAACTTGTACTTCTTGTTATAATTCTTCAGCTCTGAAAACATTGCTGCTCTAGAGGAAAAATCCAGTTGAAAAAACTGGCTATAATTAAATTGGATTGATCTTTATTCCAGCAAAGCTGCGGTAATTTGGGGATATTCATTCTTTCCTTCTCTGCCTTAAAAGGAAATTTTTAGCTAGGATTTAAAATTCTGTTCAGATTTTTCTTCAAGCACAATGCCATAACCACAATTCATTACTGGGAAAGAAACCAATGTAACTATTTTGAATCATTTATTGCTTTTTACAGGAAAGAAAAAAAACAAGGTTTCAAAATCTATCACAAGACCAATCAAGCAGCAGAGTAATTGGTCAAAGTTAGTCAATCACTGGTTTCACACTCTGGGAAGAGACACAGCTCTCATAGGGCTGATGCATGAAGCTGGGCTGAAGGGACACTGCCACTTGGGAAGGTCACAACACTTCTTGATCAGGTCGTTTATTTACGGGAAGATGCAGCTTTGTCCAACTTAATGCAGCTCCCAAATTCAGCAAAGGAGATATACATATGAAGTTCTTGTGAAAGAAATAACTGAAGAATTTTATATTAATATTTTGATGAGTTTTCTCTTTTTCTTCCTGAAGTAACCAAAAGATAGTTATTTCATTCGTTCATTTTGGCTGCTTCTTTCTTCCTGCTCAGCCTTCAGTTGGTGTGAATACAAGAGCCAGAGCCACATCTACTCACCAGTTGTTTTATTGCAGTGTACTTGCTTAGAAATAAGCCAGGGCAGAATTTCTGAGGCAGATAGCTCCTCCTGCTATACTGAGAGCACACAAGAGGCTTTGCACAGCCAATGAGCGATCTTTATCCACAAGACAAATATTTGGCACAAAATAATTAGGGAAGAAAAACACCGTAATCTGTCCTCATCAAAATAACTTAGCAGGACGATTTAGTTAATCAGCATTCGATTCGTCCCAGAATGGTGAGGCAGCATGCAGATACTCAAGACTGGGGGATGGCAAGAGAAATTCAGAATTTGCTCTTCTGCCTACAGCCACGCCAGCCTCACACAGATAGCCCTGTGCCACTCACTCCTCTTTCCTTATCCCCATTGCCATCCCTTGTACCAGCTCCAGGGTTTGCCTCATCCTGCCCTAAGTGATCCCAAGATAAGCTATCAGAAAACCCGCATGACACAGAAACTAAGTTTTTTGTTTCTCTGCATAAGACCAACACTGGTGCTGTAACTGGGGAAAAGTCAGTGGCAAAGAGCAACTGGATGGGGATGGGCTTGGCCATACTGTCAAATCTCACATGGCAGAGCTGCTCATCTCAGCTAATGTTTAGCAGTAACATGCTATGGAGACTGAGGAAAATTCCTATAGATCAGACTCGTTTCACCACTCCAGTGGCCAAGAGACCCTGACCCACAGATCAGAGCTGCACCTTTTACTGCTCCACTTTTACTTATGCTCAGCCTTTTAAATGCATATTAGCACATAATTACTCAACTACACAGAAAGATACTGTGGTAAACTACACTAATAACTGTTCTTGCTGTGTGAAGCAATATAGATGCAGTTTAATATTAAGTCAGTATATATAGTCACTCCAGTTGATTTCCAGGTTCTCACTCAGGGTGTTGCTTTGATTTTCTTTTCTCCAACAGATTTCATGAAAGAAGGGATATACCTCTGAGTGTATTGCTTCATATCTGAAGTAATGTAGTCTGACCTCACTTCAATTATCCTTTTTTGTTGATCTTGGATGTCCACTATGATTTTAGTAATGGGCTGAACCACAAGACCCACATTTGGAGAAAAATTAAGGGTAGATTAGATATTAGGAAGAATTACTTCACTGAGAGGGTGGTAAGGCACTGGAACGGGCTGCCCAGGGAGGTGGTTGAGTCACCATCCCTGGAGGTATTTAAGGAACGTGTAGATGTGGCAATTCAGGGCATGCTCTAGTGACTGAGATTGTTGAGTTGGGTGATTTGTTTTGTGGAGTTGGGTTTGGGTTTTGGTTGTTTTGGGTTGGTTTTTTTTGTTTGTTTGTTTTTGTGTGTGTCTCTGTGTGTGTGTGGTTTTGTTTTCTTTTTATTTATTGATATGTGTGTATGGTTGGACTTGATGATGATAGAGATCCCTTTCAACCATGAGGATTCTGTGATTCTGTAATTTGAGGTTAAGTAAAACCACTATGGGGAGGTGGCAAATTTACATGTAAGTGTGTAACAGTACACAACGCAGCATTTCTTAGAGAAGTTTCTGAAAGAAAACATGCACCTGAACAATGACACCAGGTTACAGAGAAGCCTGCTAAAGGAAATCAAGAGGTTACAAAAGGATGGGCTTGATCACACCTGGGAAAATGAAAGCTGCTATTAAAAAGGTTGATCTTTATCCTGAAGGACTACCTATAAATGACGCATCATTTTACATGAGGTCAGAAGGCAAGCCATAAAAAAGACATCAAGGAAATTAGACAAATCTTCATTAAAGATATATAGGATATACCATAGAAAAAACCTACTAGGTCATTTTATCTGCTTCCCATGACAACAGCACATAATTTCCCCATCCACACTGTACAGTAGTCATGGTATTAATCAAATCTTCCCTTAAATTTGTTCAAATAAATGGACATTCAGTGGTTTTAAAATAGATCTGGAATTGTATCTGAAAGTAATCAGCTACTAGGTCTTCGCTTTTAACCTAGAAAAGCCCTTGTAAGGCAATCCTGTGCAATTCCTCACACAAGAAAGGGATCTGACAAGTTACATAGCAAGTAATATTTTCTTCATCTCTATTTCAAAAGCCTAAGCTGCAAAGGGTGTGAGTTTAGTGGGGGAAAAAAAAAAAAAAAAAAGAAAAAAAGTCTGTCTCAGAGCCCAGGCCACTGTCTGCAAACGTAATACTTAACTAGAAAAACAAAAAATTGGCAAACAGATTAAAGCAGTATGGCCTATGGGACTGTAATAGAGAATAATCAGAGAGGAAGCCTGGATTAAAGGAGCTGTTTGTGTGCAGTGATATCCAGCAGTGATAGAGGCTGTCATACATGAGGGAGAGATGGACTGAAAGATGCAAATGTTAAAAATATAACAAATCAAATGGCTTTTGTTTTCTGTTTCTCACACTCACACATGGTGAACACAAGTCTTATCCAAAAGTATTTCCTATATTGTCTATTGTAGCTTCACTATTGTAGAAACCTAAGACACGAGTAATCGGATGGCAGAAATTACTGTTATTTACGCACTGCTGTCACAGCTCTCCATAATTATCCAGGTTGACACAGCATCATGACAATGATAGGAAAAAAAGCAGTTTTTGTAGAAATTTTCTCAGCCTCTCTACATAGGAGGATGGCAAATAAAATTACTGCAGCTAAAAATTGGCAAAGCAATCATCTCTTTCAGGGTTTTTTTTTTTGTCTCTGTCAAAAAGTTACTATTGAGAGAACACTCAAAGACACACACACACAAAAAAAACCCACTCTGTGTCTAAACTGTAGCTTTATTCTACAGTAATGCCACAATCTGGCTATGCACAAATGCCTTGTGTTGTCTAAGAATGAAAACAATTAAAGAAAAAATGAATTGCAAGGACAGTGGTACAGGAAGAAGGAAAAAAGGTTATTTGCAAAACACTGAAAAGGTCCTGCTCTGTATTAAAATAAAATAAAAAAAAAAAAAAATTGAAACTCTCAGATTCAAATCCACAGTCTGAACCACCTAACACTCAACTTGAAGCCATCCTGTCCGTGTCTCAGGTGCGCAAGCTAAACACCGGAGTAGGGCAAGGAAGGCGATTACTGGTAGAAATCTTTTACGTACAGAATTGCAATGTTCTGACAAAGTATCCTTGGTTAGCAAACTTCTCAATAGTCATTACTTGATGCAGACATTACTTAAGCCTCCAGATTTGTCCGGCTTTCCCACAGATGACCTGGGACAAGAGACAACAGGGAGCAGCCACACCCAACCGCCCACCTCCCCCTGTGGAGGCCCTGGCTCCTTCTTCACTGTGGTCTCCAAGGTTGCACAGGATCCATGAAACTGAAGCAGTTGCACATCTTTCACTCACAACTTTAGTTTCCCACTGGGATGCACAAAGCTCATGCCTGGGCTCCACAAGAACAGATCTTCTTGTGTCTGCTTATCCATCTGCTCCTCCTCCCTGCTGTCATCTCCATACTTGAGTTTACTGCTTTAAATATTGTCATTAAAATCCTAACTCCTGAAACTGAAAAATTTGATGTTCTGCTACCATGACTGTCATAGTTAGGATACTCCAGGATTCGCCATTTGAATGACAAAGACCAATGAGTATTTTCCTCTGTTTCCAACAACTCCATCAAACTCTTGCAGTCATAAAAAGTGTTTGCTAGAAGTGGTCCCTTATTAAAAAGTTGAGGTGGGCTTGAGTGAGGAATATTATTGGAAGTCTCAAAAAACAAGCCTTTGGCATTCATTGTTTTTGTTAAATGTAACAAATTTTGACTTGAAATACAGAGATCTGCATCCCAAATTCACAGAAAGATGAAGTCTTATCTAACATGATTCAAGCTTGTAAGAACTATCAGACCAGACGTGGCACATAAGTGAATGTGATTCCTGTGTATGCCACATAAAGTGTGGGTATACCCACAATATAGCATGTATGCATAAAGCCACAATAGTATGAAAAATTAAGTTGTTTCCATGTATGTTTCATATGGTAATGCATTCACTCACACACCACATACGGTAATTATTAGCTAGATTAGCTCAACACTTTATTAGATAATCATGGTCTGTTTCATTTCTCAGCTTTTAAAACTTAAAATAGAACACCCCCACTGTGATGAAAAGTAACACAGCTTGCTGATTAAAGAGAAAAAAAAAAAAAAAAAAAACAAAAAAACAAAAAAAAAAACAAAAAACACAAAACAAAACACAGAAACAAACGAACAGAAAAACCCGTAAGTATATTCCCACAACAGCAAGACTGAGTTGATACAATCCCAAACCATAAAAAGACATGCACAAAATACTGTGCCTCCATATTTCTGGGACGCTTCAGCTGCTAGCTCAGCCCCTGCTTTCAGTAATATCTAGCATCCAGGTCCGCTACTGCAGTTGTTTTTTAACAGGTTCACAACCTGGCCTTGCACAATGGCACAAAAGCTGCTTTATCCCCTACATACCAAGCTATTAAAAATTTAGCCATACCATACCCTACTGTCACTGCACACAGTGAGCGGCTCTCCCTCTAAGATCTTGCACAATCTAAGTTTCTCATAAAGAAGGAAACCTAGACCCATTATCCCTTATTCCTCAGACTGATGTAAGACACTGAATTTAGGTTGGTGTTGGCTTTCCCCCTGCTTCCTCCCTTCACTCTTTTCAGATGGAAAATGCATGTAGATACTCCAATATGAGACAACATCTTCCTGAGGTTTTAAGAATTCAAATGTGAAAGTTCTAACAACCCTTATTTGTGTTCGTATCTTTTAAGTCATCTTATCTTTTCTAATGTATCATTTGACAAATTAAAAATAAACTTACATTTTCACTGTGAACCTGTTTCTAAAGTTGTTTTGGTGTTCAATCCATACTCTTTCAAAGCCAGGCTTCAAGTATGCTTACAAAGAAGCCCAATGTCACTTGTAACACAATGCTGATCATCCTCTAAGTTTTCAGAAATACTCTGTCTCTGTATCTTACCTAAGTTTGAAACGTGTAAAAAAAAACCAAAATGGAAAACATTATCATGCTTACTCCTATGTCACTCATAATAAATTCGAGAATAATATAGATTTATTTCTGACTCATAGTTTCTTAAACGCCGCTTCTCCAGACACCTTTACTTCTGTTGAAAGGGTATTGGGCTCTTGAGTTTGTTACTGCTGCTGTATGGACTCATGCTGTACAAACACCAAATTCAAGGCATAAAAATCAACCTGTTAATAAGAAGTGGCTGTTCTTTGAAGTAACTTCCGAAGTGGATCATTTCCTCGATTTTTCAACTAGATGGTAATTGGAAAAATGTATGGGAGGGAAGATAAGACAGTGGCCCTTTTCACTATGCAGCCATTGATACACAACCTTGCATGGAGCATACCCTTTGAAAAAAGACATAGAGGATAAAGTTATAAAGGGTAGAGAAAGAGGAAGCCGGACACTTAAAACACCCAATGAATACCACCAGGACTATTCATTCCAGTTATAACAATGCACGGATTGACATTAAATTCTGTCCTCAGCTGACCAGGCACGTACAGGATGCAATAGTATATCTGCTATATGCTTTCTGGAGGCTATATGAGCAGTCATGGAAAATCAATTTGAATACAAATGTAATTTGTTAAGAGAACAGTGAAAATCATTATGCAGGGTCACACAGTCAGCAGTTTGTACAGAAGCAGATGCTGTCCAAAGATGCAAAGGCATTTGATAAAACAGAAGAATCTTGGTCTTTGAAAGTGTCTGTGATCTTTTCAGTCTTTCGGTATAGCTGCATGAGAACAAAGCTACAGTTTACCTCTCTTGTTTCTCAGCATTTTCACTCCTTGCAGCTCATTCCAGCTGCAGAAAGAGGCTTTATAGAAACTTCTAAGCCTCAGAGAGAGTGAAGGTTCCCACTGTAATGGAGAAAAAGCAATGTCTTTGAAACAGCTCCTTGAGAGTCCCAAAATACTTATTTCAGGCTCACAGGACCCAGTCATAAAATAAAGAACTAGATTTGCCCAGTTTTGGCAATGTCAGCACCATTTTTAGGCAAACTGTACATATAAAAATTGAGGAACAAGCTAAGTGGAAAAGCATGATAAAATGTAAGGATCAGCTCATGATAAAGACAACTCAAATGGCAAAGCTTCAGAAGATCCTGTTGCAAAGACATTTAACACATAGACATAGAACACATTGATTTGCTATGCACTTACAGCACCATTGCCATAGCCGATCCGCTTACCCCATTCCATGAGGTAAATCTGGGGACTAAGGCAGCCACCAGTTTTAAAGTGTGTTTTCCATGCCTTTCATCCCCCTCTTCACTGACTGTCCTGAAAGGCATTGTACCTAATAATATACACAGTGGGACTCAGGAAACTGTATTACTATAGATGAGATGCACTGTATTTCGTCCACCTGACATAATCTCCTGTAGCTTCTGCAGTCGCTCTTGTAGTTACTATCTGTCCACCACACGGAAGAACATCAGATTGGCTTGCGCTCAAATCTGACCAAGAAACAGCAACAACAGCAAATGTAAAACCTTACAGCTGTTTTGAAATATGTATAAAAGGACATCCCTTATTAAAAATGCACCAGCATCTTTCTTGCAAACTGAGGGGTAGAAGTCACTGCACCCTTGAGGGGTAGTTTCATCATATACGTGCATACAAACACACCTCTGAAGATCGGACTCCTGTTACCGTGCATGAGACTGCAAATTTATCAGACTGACCATAAAAAAAGAAAACTCCACTCTTCCATTGGGATGACTTTTTTGTCATGATCATCATCACCATCTTTCTCTCTTTCAATCTTTCTCCCCCTTCTTTCTGCCTTTAAGAAAAAAACAAATAGCAAACCAACAAAATAACCCTTGCTGACATACTGTTTGTGTTCCAAACACAAAAAGTAAAGCAAGTTTTTAAGATATGAAGAATAAACAGGATTTCGACTTCCATCATTACTTTTCAGAACTCCAATAAAAAGGCAGTTGGGATGTTTTCTTTAATGGTAGGCTTGAAACACAGGTCAGTCATGAACTATATGACTTAATTCTTATCTGCAGTTGAAATTTTCAGGAAATAACTGGTCACTGCATGGGGGATACTATCATAGGTTTTCATTATACACCATTATGCAAATAGGTTCATCAACAAGTAATGTTCAATCAACTCACAAAAAGTTCTGTACTGTTCAAAACCTGCTCTCTAAAGAGTTTTAGTTACTTACAGTGCTTACAGTCATCATAAGGATGAGAGGATCTGTTAAAAGTAAACGTTATGACAGTGAGCAAAATTAACCCAGTATATCAGACCTGTCAAGCAGCGTTTTACTCTGTTTCAGCATAAAAAAAAAAAAAAGACTGCATAATTTTCTGCTGTTTCATTTTGAAAGCCAAGGACAAACCTTTAACTGTATAATTACAGCTTAAGCAATTGCAGAGCAAATACAGGTTTTTTTTTCTTTCATATGTCACTTCTACCAGAAAATCTGTGAAGTTCTCTCTGTTTAGAAGTTACCTAAAAACATGACAAGACCGTAGACTTGAATGAAAAAATGTCTCAGATGTGAACTATGCGAAGTCCCACAGAAGCCCACTGCAAAGTATTTATGACAAGCCCAGACTTTGTGGCAGACAAAGCACCTTTTGCTCAAAAGACGTTGGGCATAAACTGCAGGTATAAGGACATATTGCATAAGCTATCACATGCTCACTGCAACTGTATGAATGTTATTGGATTTTGAGAATCCACCGTGCTGAATAATTTAAGAGCTAATAAAATATTAAATTTTTTGGTTTCATTTTAGAAAGGAAAAACAAATAATAATAAAAAATAATAAATATAAAGAAGTGAATAATGACAGGAACATGTCTAAAAGTCAATGGAACTATTCCATTACTCATTAGGATAACAGCTGCTCTGCTAAGCTTCGGGAAGATACAACTAGGACGATTAAAAGGTCTCCAGCCTCGAGGTTTCCCCCAGCCCAGCCACCACGGGGAGGGGCAGAAACAGCAACCCCCAGGCACAGGGACACGTCTGGAGCTCTCAAAGCGGGGGGAAGAGGGCTCTGCGGGGGTCGACAGGGGAACACTCACACGGGACGCCCCCCTCCTTTCCATGGAGGCGAAG
>VXBW01003105.1:479868-495474 GCA_013400375.1 Thinocorus orbignyianus
TTTTCCTCTCTCCCCAAGCAGAGCCAGATTCCCTGCATTTTGAACACACAAGGTTTCCAGTTATGTCAACGTAGGGTTTTGTTGCACGAAGCATGGAAGATCCTGCTTCTCTCAAACCTTTCTGGTTCAAAAGAAGTGTCATGTCATGCAGCATCACCAAAGGAAGACAAGTGGCTGTGGCACAGAAACACTCAAACCCTGTATAAAAAAGACCCAACTTTTTTTTTTTTCCTCTCATCTCTGGCATGATTTCTTTTACTCTTTATTTTTTATTTTTAATATTTACAGAAAGAAGGTAACAAAATTGGTGCCTTAATTGATTTTGATTCCCAGTTCTTTTATCTTGGCAGTAAGTCTTCTGCCCACAGATGATAGATATTTAAGAATCGTGTGCAATGACTGAATGTATGAGCATTATTTTTAAAATTAATCCTTTGCCACCCATAATACGAATGTGTAATGTGCACAAGAACATAAAGGAGGAGAGGGGTGCGGAGGCTAAGGTGTGGGAGCAACCTCTGACAGGAGATATTGCTGCATTTTATTCTACATATCCTTCTGCACACCACTGAAGCTGGGGAACAAGGTGCTAATTAATTTCAGCTGAAATTATTCCCTGCCCACTTGTGAAAGGAGGAAAGCTTGCAATTTAGATTTATGGGAATGGTGAGCCGCTGTTCCTCCGGCAGTGGTAAGACCTGTGAGGAGGCTGAGTTCTAATGCAAGTGTGTCTCTTCACTGCCTCTACAGTTCATCACCAACCGTGCATGGTTCCTCTACTTTCCACGTAGGAAGGTCCGAGTTAAACACATGTCACTGCTCTTTGTTGATGATTTTAGGGTAACGAGGCAAGGATGCACCCTTTAAAGCATCACTCACAGCAAGCTGCACATGGTGGGTCTTCTGGAATGAGTTCAAGTCGATTTCTGCTCAAGACCCACATGCAGTGGCACTGTGAGGTGGCCATTCTTAGGCGATCACAAGTCCCTCTGCTGGAGGACTAGGAGTTATTGAGAGAGTGATGAGCACCCAGAGAGTCCACGATCCCATGCTCTGCCACCTCGAGCTGTTTATAAAATGCTTTTGCACTCCATAGCGAGGAGGAGCCTGACTGGCATCTCAGATGTTATGTTTCCGAGCCTTCCGTGGCCTGCAGCCCATTTCCAGGAGCAAATCTGTGTATTTAAAGGTAATCAGTCAGCAGATTGAGACCATCTGACTGAATAGACCTCAGTTCTTTACAAAACCCAAGTTAAAACACTCCTCTCTCCTTTTTGAGTTCACCCATCTTTCCACAGGTACATGATTCCTGATTTCCCCCCTCGCACTCTGGCTGCCTTGCACTGGGAAAGAGTGTTCTGCTCTGCTTGTTTGTTTGTGCTCCATCTTATGGCAAAACTAAATCATGATTGTTAATGGGAGCATTAATTCACTATGAAACACATACACAGTTCTAAACAGTTGTTCAGAGGAAAGGGGGAAGTGGTTCACCTTGCCATTCATCCCCCAGTATTGGAACCCATTATTGCCCTGAATTATTGCAGGAATATCTGTGAAGTGCTACCCAGTAAGCCAGGGTTGTAGAAGCTAGAAGGATTCGTTCTTATGCAATATTATGTTGCAGGCTTTGAAATCCACGTTCCCTGGTGTTGCCACCACTTGATCAAACGAGGCTGAAGCTGAATTTCTACAAAATACACAAGGGCTGTGGGAGAAGAAAGCTGATATAACTTTTTAGAGGCAAATCTGAAGTTCCTAACCTTACTTTTTACTTCAATTTTACATAAATGCTGGAGTTGCAATTTTTCAAAGTTAAACTTGTTACAACCCAGTCTGCATCCTACTATTATTTATATTAGAATTCCAAGTACAACACCACAAATGAACTTGGTGAAAGACTTTATTTCATATACCTACAAGAGATATTTTCATCTTAGCAAAAATATGATTTAGCCATTTAAACTGTAAAATGCTCCACAGTGTGTGAGGTTGCTTTTCCTTAAATGGACTATTGCAGATCTTCCCAATAAATAAGAAGAGCTGCTTCTTTTTCTTTTTTTTTTTTTTTTTTTTTTTTTTTTTTTTTCCCCTTTTTTTTTTTTCTTTTTTTTTTTTTTTTTTTTTTTTTTTTTTTTCCCCCTTGTTGCTGTTACTGTTGTTAATTTTTTATTCTGAGAAAGAAGAAGAGATTTGGAGCATTATTTTTAAAATTCTTTAGTTCTTTGGTCTTACTTTCAGCAATTATATTGCACAATTAGTTTTAACAGCTCATTCACACTGAATTTCAGAACCCAGGGGAGAAACCATTAAATCACAATAAAGTATTTAATGGAATTGTGCCATCTGCATTTCAGAGACTTAACTGCAAACTGAGCCAAAGATTTTGTGATTTCAAAATAAGAGAATATTACTAGAGCCAGGAGACTTTTGACACCTGGTCTCTCATGGTGGGATGCATTTCAAATCAATGTTACATTTCAATTATTGGTTTTCTGTGAAACAAGAAGACAACTAACCAAAACTTTTTCTTTCATCTTCTGATGAGCTGGCAGCCCATCACAACATTTTGTAAATCATTCAGGTTGGTATTTGACAATGTGAGAGATTCTAGGAATACTTTCATAACACTGCAGTGAACTGTCAGAGCCATACTGTCTCAATGCATGACAATTTTTCCTTGCCATATTAAATTATTTTTAAGTGCTCTTGGTTTTATGAGGGATGGGGTGTTGAGGTGTCCTTTTTTAAAAATACTTTTTGTTTGTTGGTTTTCTTTGTTTTGTTTTTCTTGAGGCAACACCTAGAGATACGTGTTAGAAATTTATATTCATCACCAAAAACAAACAAACAAACAAACAAACAAAAAACCAACCAACCAAAAAAAAAAAAAAAGGAAAGGATAAGGAAAGGAGATGTGGTTGTTCCAGTTGAATTTCTGAAAAGTAATATTTTTCATGACTGGTAAAACATTTTTGTGCAAGATGGAAAAGGGCACAGTCATCTAAAGAAGACACAAGATCCTTTTTTCTTTTCAGATTGTTAGCGGCACAGCAGCCAGGAAACTTGCCTGACACAAGATGCCGAGATTTCTACCCATACTCTGATTCAGGCAATACAGCTGCTTCATCTGGCTTTCCGGTGTATCTATTAAATATCTTGACTATTTCCTTCCCCTCAGGGATTCCACTTTTTTTCCAATGAGTACTCTGGTTCTCATGATAATTTTGAGAAATCTTAATTTTTTCTCATTTGTTTTTATCTCTGTTGACAGTCAAAACATATTTTCCCGACAGCTGCTGTGGAGACTGGGTTTTGAGGCTGCACCACGTTAGAGACGGTGCCAAGGTGCCCCTTCCCGGGAGGATTTCCAGTTTAAGATTACAGCCGAAAACACAAACAAAGCACAGGAGGGAAACAACAAAGTGGATGCGCAAAAGAATAAGAAAAGAAACAAAATGCTTTATGACAAAAATGAGACCTATCCATGCTATTCCTTTCCTGTTTGTGGTATTAATTGTATTGGACATGGGTATTGGGAAAGAAATCATTCAAAGATGACTTGAGTTGTCTGAATTAAAAGCTCCTTCAGCACTCAGACTGACATCTTTATCCTCACAGGAACCTCCTAAGGATCTTGCATGTCCCACAGCGCCAGCAATGTTGTCTCTTTTGAGTTCAAAGTCAGGACATCTCTCCCCGGAGCAGGAGATTGCTTCAGTGTTGTTTTACCCCAGTAGCAACCAATTTTAATAATAACAGCAATAGCAATAACAATAGCATAAGCACTAACAATAGCAGTAGTGGTTGTGGCTGCCCCATCCCTGGGAGTATTCAAGGCCAGGCTGGAAGGGACTTTGAGCAACCTGGTCTGGTGAGAGGTGTCCATGCCTTGGAACTGGGTCATCTTTAAGGTCCCTTCCAATATAAACCTTTCTATGATAAAATAATAACAACAACAGCAGCAACAACAACAATAGCAACAGCAACAACATCAATAGCAACATCAATAGCAACGTCAACAACAACAACGACAACAACAACAATAGTAATAATAACAATAATAAATTTAAAAAATTCCTCTAATTGAAATTGAGAGAAACTCAGAAATCAAAAGTATATTTAAGCATAGGTATGCAGAACTAACAAGATTTATTTCACCACTGTATGAGCACTTTGACCATATTATTCAACCGAATTTAGAATGCATTATGACTACATGTTTCTAATAGCATTAATAAATCTTAATAACATTAAGATATGTACACATTTTACATAAATGGTTTATTTCTTCCAAGGTTTTTATATGCATCCCTCAGCTTACCTCTTTTAGATATCCTGAAGTGCTACCTGACTGGTGGTTTTGTCACATCAAAAATGTTGTATAGTGTTTATAATTGGGAGTTTTGTCTCAAGTAAGAACAATTTAAAGGGCAATTTCCATTCTCCATTTTTCTCTGTTAGAAAACTTGCCTGTTTAAAACTTGCCTTTCACAAGAACATAAAACAAACAACCAAAAGATAGAGTATGCTTCTGTATGTATTTATTTTAAAATGTACTCTAGAATAAGAATTTTCAGAAAGGTAGTTTTCTTTCAAGTCCTTTTATTCCAATCAGCTAAATAAGAAAGATTAATTCATCCTATAAAATTCAATTATAAAATTGGATGGATGGATATAATATGGAAATGTTATTTATCAAGTTATTTTTTAGTATAAGCAGCCAAATGTTTTCTTCCAGTTTAGGGTGGCTTTTACAAATCTTGTGTATTCATTTACCAGAGATGTAATGGTGTTTAACATCTAGTCAACAGTAAGGTTTTGTAACTTTGGTAATCAAACAGTCATAGAAAAGAAGAATATTAAACTTCAAAATACTAATTTTCATGATGGGAAGTGGAAAAAAAAAAAAAAAAAGGCAGAAGCTGATAGGAATAACCAAAGTTATATTTTACAAAAAAATTTTGTACATTAACCTTTAACAAGTTGATGATTAAAATCCAGTTTTTCAACCATATACATGCACGCAGGTAAGAATCACCCATTTGCACATAGACTTTTTGCTGGTTCAGAACAACTTCTTCCACCTAGGTATGGTTTAAATTAATTTTTACAGTCCTCAGATTAATACAAAAATATTGTATATGAAATGCAAATAAAAAATATGACCTTCGAGCTTGAAGAAAGGTCACATTCTATTACACGGACAGAGAATAGTTGTACTTCAATGCCAAATATTATTTGTTGAGTCACATTTCATTCCTGCTTCTGGCAACAAAAGTCTCTGGAGATCAAAGGAGTGGCCCAGGCTACCAAGCCTTGGTAGAGATGTTTGTTTTTTTTTCATCCTGTTCAGTCATTTCTGCAGATACTGTTCTTTTGTTACAAGGCTGAAAAATACACCCTTTACACTGAGGCGCAATGAACAAAGTATTCAACAGAAATTTACACCTGCACTTGGTTCACCATAGCCTCCCAAAGCTGAACTGCCACTTTGTGAACTGCACAAGAGTTCATACTAGTTCACATTATCTAGAAGCAAGGATCGTATGAATAAGAAATTCCTTCAATTCAATTCTTACAAAAAAACCAACAAACAAAAAAACAAAAACAAAACAAACAAACAAAAAACCCAAACCAAACAACAAACAAACACACACACACACCCCCCCAAAAAACCCCAAACCCATAAACCTAAAAGTACTCTTTTAATCTAGGTTTGTTCCTCCAAAATTTCTCTGTCCTTTAGATTTGGTTGTGTGTTGGTTTTTGGCTGGTTAGTTGGGTTGGGTTGGTGCTTTCGAGCAAGACCATGTGTTTGATAGTCCTTTCACTCATATATCTTTGCCCATTTTCCTGTTAATATGAGACTTCTGTAAGACTCTCCTCCACAATAACTCTGCGATTTTTATTTTCGACCATTTAAAATAATTTCTAGAGTCTAGCTGTTTGAAAAATGGATGCACGTCCCAAAAGACTGGAAAGATCAGTTGCCAACTATGGATATTTTTGTCTCCCCATGGGCAGAAATGCACACACATAATTTAGACAGCAATTGCTCACACTGACATGAAGATGCAGAATAATCAGAATATGGGGGTAAAGAGGTCTTTGTCCATGAAAAAAAATTATGGAGATATTAGAATGAGAAGCAGAAGAAGGATCAGAGGGTCCTTTTAATTGAAGGACCACAGAAAGTAGCTAAAAATATCATCAAAGACTGAGAAAATTAAAGGGAGGAGATAAAGTCCTTCAAAAGAGAGTGAAATACTGCAGCGTGGAGAAATATTAATAATTTATTTGAAGGAGATGACCTGATGGTACTTCAGTGTGGCTTTGCAGCGGAGGACAAAGACTACCATCATTAGTGTCATGCAGATATTGCAGTAGGTTTTGACCAAACAAACAAACAGAAAGACCCCACAACACCTGTAAAAACCTAGACATAATTAGTTCTGCTGCTTACAGAGGAGGTCTTTTTTGTTGTTTTGTAATACAGACGCTTTAGAAATGTAAACATAATGCATTTTGTGAATGTATTTATTAGTTTTAGAGTAGGCAAGATACACATTTCTCTCTGCCTTTATCTACAATAGCAAAAGAGATGCTATCTATTAAGAAATGTTAACATTAACACTTTGATTGTTTGCAAGAAACGTACATTTAGCCAGCAATTTTAAAGTTTAAAATGCAAAGCTGGTGATATCATCTCTAATAAAAACAAAAGATACTACTGTAACAATACAGCATTTATTAGAGTCCATATTTAGTATTCTGGCTGAACTTAAAATGTTTTTTGTATTCAGTTTGCAGCTTGTTTTTTCTTTTTTTGGTTTTATCACCTCTTGTTTCCATCCACTTAAAGAAGTAATGTATTGACCTCATTGTTTTAAGATGATATCTTGTCTTTTCTATTTTATTTTATTTTATTTTGATTCAGGGTTGCTTTTGTAAAAGGGAAAATTTGAAACTAGAATAGGAATTATTTTATTATGAACTAAAGAACAGGTCTTGTAACTCATTTTCCCTGTAACAATCAGATTAATTTGCAAAATCTGGTTCTTCAGAATGAAGAACTCAAGGCCGTCATTCCTTCGGAATTTCACTTACATCGATCATTATTGCACAAAAAATATACTACGAAGAGCAGTGTGATTTACAATGCATTTCTAATGCTTTGTAATATTTAATGGTAGCAGTCCAAGTGAGAAAGCCAAGACAAGAATTTGCTTAACAGCATCATTTATTAAGGTGGAGTCATATGAACAATCATAAGTAAGGTTTTCAAAAAATGTCTTTCTAAGTCTATGATACCATACACAGTAGCAATTATTGTGCTTGTTTGCTGTCTGAAAAAAACCAGTTTTCTCCCATCTTTGATACCTTTGCTATATTTGTCAGTTTTTTCAGTGTACACCCACTGAAAAATTAAAGTATTTAGGGCTTTTTCTTTAATCTTTTATTTTCTCAGTACTGAAATTTAAAAATACTTTTGCAGCTGATTGCAAAAAAAAAAGAAATGTGTTATTACAAATAATCAAGCAAACCAAACCTCACAATGAGAGATGGCTATTTGAGTAACAAAATGTCAAAATTCCTTATTGGAATTTAAACACAGGCAGTTACTTTTCATTCAACATCATGAAAGTCAACTGGAATAATAGAAAACTAAAACCTGATTTTACCTAAGTAATATACACTAGTTTAGTAACTCACAAGTTCAGTTTTTTCCTACAGCTCTGCAGTGGGGTAAAGAATAAACTAAGTAAAGAGTGTATATTTGTTAATAGCTGTGATTTGCCTGTCTTTTATCTCTACTGTTCTTTGATACCCTGACTGACTGAGTGATTGATTTGATCAATAACCTCCCTTAATAAGCCTCTATCTTGTCATCTCTTAATCCCCTCACAAATGATCATGACATGTGGTGTTATAATACGTGTTCAGAACATTCAAACAAATTCAAAACCAATACTGGTAAACCTAATGTATAAAATCATAGTTCATATCCACTAGACAATGTTGACATATATGCAATATATTAATAATAGGGAAATACATTCTTCAACATCTGCTGTAAAACCATATAGCATCATGAAATCTTATGTCTTCTTTTAAAACCTAACTACTCAATTAACATTTAGAAAACAATGCCTATAGAACACATTTATTCTCCTTTATTTTTGTGCTCAATGGCTTCCTTTTTTTCCTGAAACAATCATAGACAGGAACTCAGTTCACAGAATAACAAAACTAAGAATAATTGTTCAATAAAAATTGAATAATTCAGGAGAGGGAGAGGCACAGTGTGATATACCTATCAACAGATAAAACTTTCAACATCAAATATTTGCTTCATACAAATATAACTTGTTAGGCTCTCCATTCTGCTGCATTTCAATATATCATCAACTCCCAATCCCTACACAAGAATTATTTGTTCTTTTAAACAGTCTGTTTGTCTTCAACAATTATTAGAAATAAAAGATCCTCCCACAACAATCTACAAAAATCCAACAATCATTCATCAGGAATACCTCCAACTCAACTGAACCTAACTACTGATATGACATTTTTTGTAGTCCACCTCAAGGATACTATATCTGAAGTAGCAGCAGCTGTAAGTTTCTGATAATTTATTAAAAAAAAAAAAAAAGGGAAAAACGCAGTTTTACATAACAGTCATTTTATCCTAGTGTATTTAGAATTTGGGATTTTTTAAATTAATTTGCTTTTTAAAGGTGCAACCGCCATTCATAAAATATGTTCTAAATTTTTAATTTAAATTTACTTGAGCTTTACTGTAATTTTTTCCACTTTTTATTTATTTATTTATTTTTTTAATGTACGTTGAGTTGGTTATTTATGGGCAACCTACATTTATTGTCTTTAGATTTTCTCAGTTTCTCGCATGGAAAGAGAGAATTCTTAATGGCATCTCCTGGGCTAGAATTAAGACTTTTTCCTCCTTTTGTATGACCATTCTATTCATGAGTGGGGACATAATGACCTGAGAAATGCAGGTCATTCTTCCCAGTAGCATGAAGCATAAGTAGTTGCGAAGTGCCTGGAAGTGATCTGAGATCTCCATCTACTCAGCAATACCTTTTCAAGTATCTAATATTATGCTTTGGAAATTGTTATACTGAGGTGTATCAGACTCCCATAATACCTGAAATACCTATAATGCTGAGGGACACAGGTTCCTGTGTTGGAAGCTGTTACAGGAAGGATAATGGGATTTCAGTCTGCAGGACTCTTTTGCATTCCCTGCAGGTGCTCCAGCATAGCTCTAAATTAAAACCAACAGGAAGGAAAAATTTAGATAGCTCTTCTTGCAGTTCTATCATTTAACAAAGTTGTCTCTTAAAAGGAAATAATTTAAGTAGTGCTATTAGGTTAATACCAAGGTTTTTTAAGTTACCAATTAGTTGTTTGTTGGGTCTTTTGGGGGGCTTGGTTTTGTTTTGTTTTTATTTTTTGTGGGGTTTTGTTGTTTTTTAATTTTTTATTTTTTGTTTGTTTATGTTTTAAGGCAGAATTCCCCTTCAAAGACATTTTACAGAAGACAAAGTCTTGGGAATTTAGTTTCTTGGCTCAGTCTTTCACTATTATGTTTCCAGGACAGCAAAATCCATTTTCCTCCATTATTAACTTGATTACAGACCTACCTTCAAGGACCACAAAGCACTTTCAGATAACAACATAACTGACCCTCTTTAAGCGTACCTATTTTAAGTAACATTTTCTGTAGCTAGGTAAATATTTTCTCTTAAAAATAAAACTTCAGAACTTAAAAAGTTCGTAACAGAAATTCAGTTCTTCAGTCCTTTTTTTTTTTTTTAAGACTCGAAATATACTTTAGTGTCTTTGCAGAGCTAATTTGCAGAGCTGATTCACTTGCTTTGCCTGTAGCAGACCCCTAAAAGTGGAAGTGTTGAAAGCTGTGTTGAAAGCAGTCTGCCTATGCCTCATTCCTATGCCTCTTCCTTTTGCCTACTCAACACTCCGACAGTCTCTTCCACAATGCAACTTAAAGAGATTGTCCCTTCCTCATACCTGATAAGTTGTCGTGGCTGGATACATGGAAGAAAAGCATGCTAATGCTGCATTTATCACCTAACTATAAACGTATCATCCTCTGGTCCCTCAGGAGGTCTGGAAATGCTGTGTTTCAAAGTAGTCTGTATATAGTTTTTCTATTGAAATGCTTATCATGAGAATTGTCTCCGATACAGCTGATTTACAAGAAAAGAACTGTGATTCCAGGAAGATGAGTTGGTTCTATATTCAGGAAATAAGCTGGAGACTAATATCACCAGTGTTGAGTTTCTACGTGATGTTTTATATCTCGTCAGGCACACAATAGGGTGATCAACACTGCTTGGATGCATGTCGAGGGGCAGCCATGAACTTACTGGGTTACCCCTGGTTGGAAAAAAAAGCAACGCTTGAATCCATGCTACCCCTGACCACAGAGGCCAATACATGCTCTCTTGATGTACAGATATGACATATCCCGTAGGGCTTTCTACCAACTTCAGTCCACCAGATGGGGTGGACAAGGCAGTTACCTCCACATGCTGCTTGTCATGCTGCAGTCACTGGAAGTTGTTATGATGGAAATGTTAGGTAAAGTGCACAGACAGAAAATAAAGGTCAGAAATACCAGTGTGCTGTAGCACATTCTCAAATCACTCCGCTCTGGACAAAATAAGTGCATCCGCTATGTGCTTATTCTTTTTTGTAAATGGGAATGATATTGATTCTTGACCAGGCAAAGATCTTTGCAGTGTAATAGATACATAGGAGACTCTCAGAAGCTATTAAACAAAAAGCAGAAGTACCTTCTCATAGATACTTAATGCAAAAATACTAGGAGGACTGGGGTGTCGAAGAAAGAGGAGAAATATTGTAAGTATTGTCAAATACTGGAGTGAAAACATCATCTAGCAAGTCACATTGAAAGGACTTATATTTCTATTTAATGAGAAATTAAGTAACGTTAATCCTCAGTTAGTGGCTTCTTTGAAATACACTTAGCTTGTTAAGTTGAATTTAGGATGAAACTCATGAATCCTTTGCTATTGCTAGCACATTGGCTACTAGTCAGGACCATGTTTTGAAATATAAAAGAAGCTTATTGCTGAAAAGTTGGCTGTGCTTTTTGGGAGACTTCTTTTTGCAGTAAAAAATATTGACAGATTCATGCATTAGTATGATTATCTTTCTCTGTGTCCAGCTGTCTTGTATGTATGATTAATGTATTTTCACTCAACAATTTCTAAGATTCTTTGTTACGTCTTGTCAAACAGTAGGCAGACAGCATGCTAAACACAGTTTCAGAAATGTATAAACAAATAATGAAGGATTTTCTACATTATTTGTTGAACACATGGCATAAGAGAATGCAGGAATTCTTCATTAACTGAATGCTGTTGATAATGCAAAATACGAAATCTCCAAATTTTTCTATTACTTTTTAAAAAAGTTATTTATTAAATGGCTTATAACATGAGTTCCTTTGCACATTTTTTGTTTGTTTGTTTTGCTTTTGTTGGGTAACCCTCTTCCAAGACTAAAGACCAATAAAATAAAAAATTTTGTACTAAACTATGAAATAGATGGCACTGCTGGTACTTAAATTGTTTTTGTGTCATGTCTGGACTCTACCTGAAAATATGATGCTGAGGCTTTTGCTTAGATCCTCTTAGTTGTTATGAAAGGGGGGAAAGTACTTCTGGTAAATATGCTTCAGTACTTCCAGGCTATTCACCATTATATTTTGTACACTAGATTTGGGCTGATAACACTTCATTAGATTCACTCGTTCTGAAGGGGTTTGTTGCTTCTGGGAAAAATGCCTGACTGTATACAAGCAAAAGGTGAAATCTTATACATTGCTTTAAACTGGCAAACTACCCTGGGTTGTGTTTACAAAACTTTGTCATTGGTCATGAAGTCAAGTAGTAGAGGAACATCGAAGCACCTTAATAGTATGGATCAGACAAGTCACTACCTGTACCTTTTCTTTCAGGTATTTAATAATTATTATTTTGTAATCTATATGAATGGCATCTATGGGTTTTTCTAGTTTTCTTTATGTTTAGCCTCCAGCCTTCTTTTTGTGCTTTTCTTGTTAAACTCATTTTTATCTACATAAAAAAAACAAACAAACAAACAAAAAAAAACACAATAAAACCCAACCAACCAACCAACTAACCAATCAACCAATCAACCAAAAAATACCTAACCAAAACCAAATCCAAAGTTATTTCACAGATAGAGAATTTATTTTTTTCTGTGGGCTGAAGCAAAACTACTTGGACTTCTGCTTACGCATTAAAAATTAACAGCCTGAAGTGGAAGCATTTGAAGACAGAGTTTGGTTGTGTGCAGTCAGAGATACTGAAGGAGCCATCAAACTTGTCCCTTCATCTTTTAGGCACGCACTTCTACGAAGATTCACCATGTTGTAGTATAAAAAGAACAGGACACTTGAAGCTCTTTGTTTCCATGCTTGGAGTTGCCCTTTCTCCTTTTCTTTCCTCTTCTGTCTTCTCCTTCACCTTCCCTTTTGTTTTCCCACCTAGTTGCACCTTCTAACTTCACATGCTCCCATGGACCATATAAACCACTGAAATACATGGCATGAAGATTTTAACTACAGAAATATGTTTCACACCATTTATTTTCATTAGTTTTATCATGCCATTTTGTCTTATTTTGCAGTTCTCCTTTGCATGGAAGGGAAAAAGATTCCTTTAAGGAAACTTAAGGCTTTTACTTGCTTTTTATCTTATACTGGACCTATGCTTGCGATAAAAGCAAAGAAAACTATTCGTTGCTTTTTATAAGAATAATGCGTAATTAAAGTCAGTATCTGGAAAATATAAGGCTATTCACACCATATGGCAGATTCAGCCTATGTAAAACCACGTCTCCCCTAAAAGTCTTAAAAAGTACATAGTAACATCTTCCTGAAAACATTCCCAGATGAATAAAGACAAAAGTCTAAATCTTCTCAATAAAAGGAGAAATACCGACTCTGTAGAAGACATCCAAAGATTATGGAAGTCTTTACTAGCAATTAATTAATGCAACCTGTAAGCCATTGATAAGGGGAAAAAAAGGGAACTTTTCTTAAACTTATCTGTAGAAAAACTTATCTGCTTTTTCCTATCGTTGAATAATTCATTGAGAATCACACATATTTTCTAAAACCTACAGTTCTATCACTCAGGTTAGAAAACAATTCCCAGACCTCTAAAAATTCAGTATGCTCAGATAAGAAAATGTCTTCACTGACGTCAGAGTCTAATGAGAGTCTACTTTTGCTGTGCAAGAAAATATAGGCAGCAACGAGTATTTTCATATACAGGAAAAGAAACTCATTTCTAGTTGTAATCATAGGAATATTGCTTCGTTATCTTTAGAGGGAATTACTCTTTTGAGTAAAACTTCGAGGATCAAGCTCATTGAAGAAAGCACTTTGTATGTGCAGCACTTGTTATTAATTAGTTTTGTTTCAGGTTAGTAAACGCCTAATATTGTGAAGTGAAATATCAAATATGTTAAGGATTGCTCTTATTCAAAAGCAAGAAAAAATTGCCCATTAATTTGAAAGTTCAAAATGCAATTTGAAGTTGTTCCTGAGATTAGGGAAAGTAGTACTGTATGCATTAGCATTTCTGGTGCTAAACAGAGTATTTTCTCCTCCTGTTACCCTGTGGAGAAAGACTTCAGTACAGCTCATGCTTTTTGCTCTTTGAGGCTAGAGTAGTCTCCATGGAGCAATTTTATGTGTATTTACTGTTTAAGGTGGTTTTCCCCCTCTAGGAGCTTTAGGATACTTAACTGAGTCACTTGGATAGACATTATAAAAGATTTATGTCTGTATTTTCAGTGGTGCAGGGTACAATAGAAAAGTATCTTAGTGACAAAACACTAATATTACTTAGTTTAAATGTTTTACAGGGCTTCTATAAGTGAGTTTGCTATTACTTACTGAACAGAGAGAAGATAACGCCATACTTCTAGCATTATTTTGCTATTTGTTCCTATTTGGATCATAACATTTTGATAATCAGAAGCAAAGTATTGGAGCAAGTTCTTTTCAATTATAAGAAAACGCCCCACATTCCTCTTTTTCCTTCTCAAATAATCTTTAGAAAGTATACACATGATATGCCAGAGTCCTAGGCTCTTTTATAGACTACTGTGCAGCTTCTTCAAAAGGTGCCTCTTAATATCTTGACTCACTAGGTCTCATAGAAAGTTCCCAAGTAGGGATGCTCTTCCCCAGGTACACATGTCCTGGCTTCTGCTTGGAGTGAGCTTTTTAATAGCGTAACAAGAACAAGAGCGTTTTGCTTTTTACACAGTATACTCCACTGTGGAGATGTACAAGCCAGAAAGAGACAACCCTCACTCCCAAAGTCAAAGCAATACAGCAGCACTAGCACACTGCTTTGCTGTGGGCTGTACCACACAATATTCAAGGTAATAAAGTAACAACCATTCATTAGGGCTAATGGGAACTGTAGAAGAATTCATTTGTTCAAACACAGTGATACACTGGTGTCCTTATAATGACCTTGGGATCAAATGGTATCTTCATAGTAATGGATAGAATTAAGTATAAAAGCTATAGTGTCAGAGCTTTTTTGAAGCAGAAGATCTGGCATGAGTTAGATATCTTTCTTATCGTCATTATGACTGCATAAATTGAGACCCCTTCAATATCCAGTGAATGGCTTTGGAGAACAATGAGCACACTCTGTTAATTTTTTCTCTTCCTTTCCATTCCACTCCCTCTTGTGCCTGCAGAAATATAAGGTATCCAATAGACCTTAATTACTTTCCACGGGAAATGATAATTAGGCAACCAAGTAAGTTCATAGTGTGCTAAAACACACTAAGAGTAAGGGCTGTATTTAAAGCAGAATTTTGTCAAAATGCTCTCTTTTTCGTTTGACAGTCAGTACTGGATCCAAACTCTTCACCTTATAATTATGGATAAACACAAAGAAAAAAACATACATATTGAATACCTAGGCTACAGGGCTCATGCTAGCTACATGGCCTGATTCCACATAAACATCTGAAATGCTATAGTTTGCTTTTTAAGCCGGGAAAGGGATGAAGCATTTCCAGTGTGTAGTGGGTTGACACCAGACAGCAGCTAGGTCCCACACAACTGTTAGCTCAGTGTCCCTTGCAGTGGGATCAGGGAGAAAGTAGGAAGAGCAAAAGTGAGAGAACTAATGGGTTACAACAGGGACAGTTTAATAGAAGAAGAAAAGAGAACAAATGAGAACTTATACAAATGATGTAAAGGCTTGCCACCTCCCAAAAGTAGGCGAATGCCCAGCCAGTTACTGAGTAATAGCTCTCTCCTCAAGCAAACCCTTCTTCACCTTTATTGGTGGGCACAGCATTACATGCATGGCTTATCCCTTAGCAAAAAGTCAGGCCACCTGTCTGGGCTGTGCCCCCTCTCAGCCTCTTGCCCACCCGCAGCCTGCTTGCAGGGAGAGCAGAGCGTCAGAGAAAGAGTGGATATTGTGCAAGTGCTGCCCAATGAGAGCCAAAACATTGATGTGTTAT
>VXBW01003105.1:495530-512000 GCA_013400375.1 Thinocorus orbignyianus
TGCACCATAACAGCAGCCCGCGGAAGGTTTGTTTCTATCCCAGTTGGAGGGTAGTTGCTTATCCCTGGTTCATGGGAAAATCAGATAACCAAAGAATTTACTAGGAAGAAGATAAGGAAAGAAAAAGACAGAAACAAAAGTTTTAAGTTAGACATCATTCTTTTCGAAGAGCAGGAGGACTTAAGTAATTGGTGGCCATTTGAGTTTTTCAGTGTTTTATCTGGACAGAAGAAAATAACAGGTTTTTAGTTAGGATATTATTNTGAGTAATAGCTCTCTCCTCAAGCAAACCCTTCTTCACCTTTATTGGTGGGCACAGCATTACATGCATGGCTTATCCCTTAGCAAAAAGTCAGGCCACCTGTCTGGGCTGTGCCCCCTCTCAGCCTCTTGCCCACCCGCAGCCTGCTTGCAGGGAGAGCAGAGCGTCAGAGAAAGAGTGGATATTGTGCAAGTGCTGCCCAATGAGAGCCAAAACATTGATGTGTTATCAACACTTTTTTTTTTTTTTTTTTAAATCACAAATCCAAAACTCAGCACTGAACAGGCTGCTGTGAAGAGACCTAACTCCATCCCAGCTAGACTCATCCCAGTAACATGCTTTAGTTATAAATATTTCCTGACAAGGGCCCCTAAAATAATTTTGGAAATGTGTGTCAGAAAGAACATACAGAATGATGTTGTGGAATATGTAGACAGAACATATCAAATGATTTTTAAGCTTCTTTTAAGAAAATCATCTAATAGTAGAGGTGTTTATCTTGGGCTTTTTGCTGCTGGTTACCTGTGTAACTGCAGACAGATAATTCTATTTCACAGATTCCTTTTTCTTCCCCAGGTTCTAANAAATTTATTTATTTATTATGTCATCATGAAATAGTTAATTGTTCATTTTATATTAAATGACTGAGTTGGATCTGCTCCTTTCAGTTAACTTAACTGGAATGCTGTCTTTGTGCCTACCAAAGTTTTAAGTGTGTTTGCCACCTGAAATATGGTGCATAATTCAAACTGATATTGTAAATTGCTGTTGAACTTATGATGGGACAATTGCAGGAAATACTTGTCGACTGAAATTACACGAACACCCACAAGGACCTGTTGTTAACTACTGCTTACAGGGGTAGCTGCCAGGCAGTTTTAGATAAATATACCAGGCCTTTTCTACAGATGCTACATTTGGTATTAACAGCCTCAGTCACAATGTTATTTAGTTACTTAGAAAGTGGATTTGGAACTAATTTAGTGGCTTTTGTAGTGCATAGTTACTCATGTTTTCCTAGGTCAAATTTCAGCCTTGGAAGGGAAAGTGAGACTGCACTGTTATTTTGGGGGGGAATAGCTGTCAGTTATAGAGGTGTATTTAAAGAAAATTCTTGAATTTGTTAAAAGCAATTGGCTATTACTTGAAGAACAAAATTTGAACACATGTTTAATGAACCTCATTTTGCACAGATCCATTGCTTCTCTCAGTGAAAAGGTCCTAAACATACACACAGTTAAGCCATTCTAAACGTAAACACCTGTGTTAATTTTTATTCAATTTATCTGAAAACAGCTGATTTTTTCATAATCGCAAATCAACTCAAATTCAGTTATTGAAGCTTATTGTCGCATTTTTTTGAAGGTAGCCTGTAATAAACTTATGCAGTCAGGAAATTCTTACGTCAGCTGTTTTTTTTTTTTTCCCTTTGCAACATACAGTGGAATATAAATGTTATTTCAACAGCTTAAAAGTCCCAGAACATACTATTAATGATGACTTATTAGGTTTCAGACTTGAAGGTTTTTTCATTTAATGAGATTATATTACTAGAAAAATAAGTATTTACTTTTTTAATTGTCTTTTATGCAGTTTTTATTTTCTCAAAAGCAAGCATAAACCACATGAAAAATTCCAACCTGTCAATAGTGGAAGTTAAAGTCCCTCTTTTCTCCTACAAAATGATGTAGAAGTTCTACCAACTATAATTCTAATATGATCTACTCTGTTTTAGGAAAGACCCCTTCTGAAGATAAAACATATATTTGTATAGTGACAGGTATCCAGATAGTATTTCAAATATCATGACAGAGAGTGACATGGATTAAAAAAGAGAAACGAAATAAACAACTTTTATGAGAGGTAATTTTTGCTTAGCATCAAATCTGAAGGAAAGACATTTCTCAAAAACATTATAACCCCCTGTTTGCTTTCCTTTGAACATAACTTTTGGAAATAAATACTTTCTGAGGATATTCTGATGTTAAGGAAAATCAAAAATGGTCTTCCTTTACAGTATTTCTGATGTTAAGTATGTTCTGAAAAATATTAGTGAAATAAATGCCCAAACACCATGCTAGCTAAGAGTGATATTTTTATGAGTGAACAATATAGTGGGGTGCTTGAGTCTTGATAAATAAGAACAACTTACTCAGTTAACATAGCCGTTAACACATATGTTGGTATAACTTTAAATAAAAATATCCTTCATTCAGTATAGCATGTGATGTAGAAAATGTAATCCAATACTTCAGCTCAGCTTTCAGTGATGTTACTGAAGGCTTTGTGGCTTATTGTATGGATCAGCCCATATGTCATGATCCTGAGGAGTGGACTGCTACTGCTTCTCTAATAAATGAAAAACTCTGGAAGTGCATGATTATACCAGTTAAAAATGTCACTAGAAAATCAAACCCTAATTAAGATAGCTTTTTTTCTTTTGGGTGTGCCTGCAGCGTATGCTGAAACTGTAGGGATAGAGGATTTAGTGCCAAATGGGTTAAAATAAGTAACACAGGCAGTTCTGCTACAGCAGTACAGATTTGCCTACAGTGTGCATGGTAAACACATCCTCATTTATGCACAGTCAGGAATCTTTATGACAGAAAATCTTTCATGCTTATTTCTTCACTATTCCATCTACATTTTTCCTCTTAACATTTTTATTGACTTAATAATCGAGAATACTTTCTGTATAATATACTTCATAGTGTTAAAGAGTCTGTTAACAGGATCAAACATCTTATTCCCTATTAACTTAACCTTACCTAAGTAAATGACTTTTTTTCCAGTTAGTTACATTATTAATTACTGCAAATCAATATTTCCAACAATTTTTCTTCTGTACTCTTTATAGGAACCTTAAGTTTCTTTCTTACTCTGCTTCTTCTATGTATTCCCCTCACTGTTGTCTTTGAGATAAATTTTGACCAATTTCAATTCCCTTAAGTGGGCTTTGGTTTAGGATTGTAAAAGTAGTTTGGCTGATAAATTTCAAATTATTAAAAACAGTGGTCCTTTTAAATTTATGAGTTGGCTTAGAAAAGTGAATACATGTCATTCCACCTGTGGAAAAAACTTAAAATGGCCTACACAATATATATGTTTTGGAAGCAAAATTCAATCATCAAACATTGTCCTCTTCTGGGACACAGGCTGTGTCACACTATATTTTGAATAATTTGTCTGTTAAATAAAGTCACTGCATAAAGATTTCTTCCTAAGAGCCTCAGCAAGTTTCAAATAAGTGAACAAATAATCTCACTGCAGGACCGGGTCTTGGGTGTGATATCAAACATGGTAGAGGAGATTTAAGAGAAAAAAGCAAACCGAACAGTGATGGGCAGAGCTTGAAATATCCCATGTTGTGGAGGAAGATCATCTCTGACCTCTGCAACATTTCAAGTGGACTTGGGCTTTGACCTAGGGAGTCAGGAAGCTCAGGTCATTTTATGCTAACTTGCATAATTGCTGATAGAGTTCTTGGATGTAATCATTTAACACTCTTAATTGATATACAACAAGTGAATAATAGTAAATTTATTAACAACATTTAGAGGAGATTATTGTCCTGTGAGTGTGTGTCCCCCTACAAAAATTTCTCCAGGGAAGAAAATAAGCCTGAAGTAATCCTAAAGCAAATCTACCCTACTCTCCTTGTTCAGAAAAGATAATTAATCATTAACAACTTGCTATGCTGAAACCACTAAGTCAGAATGATTTTTATCTAAGAGAAAACTTTCTTTCTTCCTCTATTCCCAGAATACACTAATGTTTGTTAGGAAAAAAAAAAAAAAAGGTTAGGTACCAGTGAGTTTTGCTATAAATAATTTTTATATAGTTCTGTGTGTGTGTGCATGCGTACATGCATGTGAGTCTATGTCTGTGTGCATGCACATATGGAGATAACTGCTTACCAAATCAGAAATGCAAGAAGATAGGAAAAAATGTAAGGTCACTGATGGAAAAAGAAAAGCAACAAAAAAAAAAACAAACCCAACAGAAAAAACCCCACCCCAACAATAGGTCAGGCTATTTTTATCAGCTTTACAATGTTTCTAGAAATAAAATGATTTGGAAAAAACATAGATCGGTCTTCCACACTTAACTGTCTCCTGCACATCCACAAATTCACAAGCCTGCAGTGTCAGATACTAGCATTCCTCTTTTTATTCAAGGGAGAGAAATAGTCACTTGCAGAACATAGTCATCTAAATCATCTAATCTACTTTAGGTTAGATGAGCATTTAGATTAAAGAAAAGATGAATTGTTCCCTTTTTCTTACCATCTGCCAGTAAAGGAAATCCTGATGGCCAGCTCACCAACTCTATTCCAGCAAAGTTCAGGAAATAGTGCTGATCTATCAGGTGTTTTCAGATTATTAGCTGCTAAATATGTGATGAGAGCTGGAATTAAATGCATACAGATTTAAAGCTCCTTTAACCCAAGTTAGTGCTCTTACTCTTAGGAGATTTGACTGATGGCCAAGGTCACTTTAAACTCAAGACAGAGAATAAGGTTATCATCCTATCTCTGAATCCTAGTGTGCAGAATTTTAAGTTAAATGTCACCCATTCTGTTTGCTTTTGAATGTCATTCTTCAGACTGCAACAGATACAAACAACCACAGGATAGAATAGAGGAAGGGAGCTTGCTGTGGTACACTGCCAACCAGAACTAATGTGAACAAATACAAGTGAAAAATTAGTTTAAAGTGATCTAAAACCAAAGATGCAGTATCAACTGTGCCTTAGAAAAACTCTAAACTTTGTCTTGCTAAAAGGTGGGCACATCCTTTGTATGCTCGACCTGATTTTGATTCCCTGTGAAGCAATGCTTACAGGCTACTAGCAGAGACAGGATGCTTGGTTAGCTGTGATGAGCTATTTTTATAGCTCGTCCTTGGCTTCATTCTTTATATTTGATGTGATACAGTAAGGCTGTTCTTATGTAACCTTTTTCATTTCTTATTGATAAGTCAAAGCAGATCCTTGCTAAGTCCTGTGAATCCATTTCCAGGGTGCCCAAATTTATGTTACAGGATTGATTCTCCTTGGTGGCAAAGGCACTAAATGTTCACTGTTGTGATATTCATCTCACTAATGCATGCCAAAGGTGTTTTATAAGGAAAATCTTCAGTTCTTTTTTTCTAGAATCACAGAATTGTTAGACTTGGAAAAAACCCTAATGATTATTGAGTTTCAGCTCTCTGCCACGGGCAGGGATGCCACTGGACCAGGTTGCTCAAAGCCTCATCCAGCCTAACCTTGAATACCTCCAGGGATGGGGCATCCACAACTTCTTTTAAAATTAGTTTCAGCAATATGAGACAAAAGGACTATTCAAAGCTCATTGTTGGCAGAGACATTTTGTTATTCACCTTATGGGGCTTTGATGGGATCTAGTCCAGTGCAATAATCTGTAAAACAAATCATGGCCCAGCTGTTCAGTCACTGGGAATCAAGAGAGTTTATGAGTTCCCCAGAGATAGCCAATATCTCAAGAAAAATAAAAAAATCAAAAATCAGACCCGAAATGTTCTCCCTGACTATAATTTTGGGATAAACTCTCTGAAAGCAAAGCATCAATCATTCTGAGCTGATAGGACTCAACAGATGTTTAATGCATCTTCCTTTGAAATCTTTGGACAGGATCCTAAAAAAAACCACCCCACCTTTTAAATTTTATATGTTTATCAAAATTTGGATCTGAAGAAACAAAAGCAAAGGCAACAAAATAAAATGAAACAAACAGGGAAAAAAAAAAAGGCATTACAAAGCCAACCATCTTAGAGACGGGAGAGAAAGGAAAGCTGAATGCTAAAAGATTTTTAAATAGGCCATTATATTATTACTGAATTCTTGCTGCTTTTCTAATTAATCAGTCAATCAAAACCTTGCAGATAAAATCTAGAAAATACACCTTAAATTCTCTTTCTCTGGACTCTTCTGCAAGTCTGAGATTCTGTTCTTTGTTTCTGTGTTGTAATTAATGACTCCAGCACATTTCACATTTTAGGTCTGGTTGATAGCTATAGAATATGAAACTTGAACTTTGCAGATATTTTACTTATTGTCGCAGCAACATTTGCTAAACTTAACATCTATCACATTTACTTGAAGTGTTTTGCATTAATGTTTCTTTCTCTTGATGTCTTTGCTGAATTAAAACCATTTGGCTTTAGGACTTCTTCTGACATTTTATTTTTTTCTTTTGCAGGATATTCTTCCATGAGAAAGAGCTTATTTAAAATGAATGCATGATGTCTTGGACTGAAATTAAAAATTAAGTTCCTAATGTGCTTCAGGCATGATTATCCCACCCTCAGAAATCCTCCTTCTGTTCTCAGCTCACTTATATAAATATCAGAATGATAACTTTTCCTCCAGTAATTTAAAAGGAGAAAGAAGATTTTACAAGTAGGGCATTTACTGATGAGTCTGAGGTCAGCAAAAAGTACTTCTTGTACATCTCATTTTACCTGTAATCTTAGGGAAATCTTGTCCACTCAAGCCTGATCTGTTCTTCATCGTCTTCTGTTTCATATCATCTGCCTCTATTCCTATCTGCACATCTATTCCCAACCTTTTTGCTCTGTTATCCCCATTTCTTCTTCCCAGGTGACTGTCTCAGATCCATAAGCAACCAGCAATGAGCCTCACTGTAATTATTATCTTTCTTCTAACCTGTTCTTCCATCCTCCCCTACTTTGCTGTTCCAGGATTATGTTCTTTTATTTTTTTTTTTTTATCCCACCCTCATCCCTTTTTGCCTTCCTCTGTCCCATACTGTTTGGATTGGAACATTGGAAGCCAGACAGGACAGGCTCACTGCTCTCATTTCTGCTGTGAGCTGCATCACATTGAGAAAGTCCCGCTATGTTACAGTACGCAGATCTGCAGCACGGGTGCTGCAGCTAAAATCCCACAGATCTCTGTGTGCTGGGACCTGCCGCTAAATTTATGTCTGCTGTGCAAGTCTGCTGTACAGATAGTGGGAGAAGGTGTGGACACATTGTTCGCTCCACATTAAGCACCAATTCCTGCTGCCAATTCTGTAAGCACACACTGAAGGCAGCGATTCACGGTCTTCCCACAAATTGTTAAATAACTTGCACGCTTTATGTGTGACAGCTACAGTCTTTCAGAATGGTCAGACTTGGATGTTTTTATGCCCATAAATATACCCCTGTTGCCTAAATCAAGAGTCTTGCTCAATGTCTATGTTGTAACCCACCCAGGTAATGGGGTTTCTTGGGTTCAGATAACTTGAGGAACTTCAACTGTGGGCAAAGACATAGTTTCTCCCTAAACTTATTCTTTGGAATTATGGTTACTTTTGGAGAAAGTCTTGAAATAACAAAATTCTCATCTTGATATGTACTGACGTGGAAAATTTCCAAGTGATTACAGTTACACAGATCGTTCACGCTATTCATTAAGCAATGCATTATAGTATTGGCTAATGGATAATATGTTAATTTGCCAATAGGTCCACCTGTTACAAGATAGCTATATTTACACTATGTCCTAGTCTTCTAGTAATATTAAGATATTGAGAAATGTACATGCAGCTGAAATTTTTTGTTAAGAACCAAAATATAAATTTTTTGCCACTTCTCGTATGAAATTTTCAGACTTTCATACTCTTCTTCAGGATATTAAAACTCTCTTCCAGGACATTATAATTCTCTGGAATAGGTAAGAATATGACCAATTTCAGGTATGCTGTTACAAAAAGAAGGCAAGACAAAATATTTCAATCTTTCAGCTTTAACTAATTACATAACTTTGGACATGAAGATTTTAGATATTATCCCAACAACTGAAATCTTAAAACATTTCTTTAAAGTTTGTTAATCTTAAAGAAAATAAAGATCTTTGAATTATTTGCCTTGTAACAGGCTTTTGCTCTGGCACAACAAGACACACAGTGATACCTTAATGTTTTAAAAGAAGGAAAGATATGCTTTAGATGAATTTTGTGTTGGATGTTACAGGAAAAACTAGCTTTTGTTAGCATTCGAAGTAAATAATCTGAAATGCCCTTGATTTTCTCTTGTACTGTTTTTTGTAAAAATATGATTTGGAAAACACCCTGCTGATATGCATAAGGATACAAGAAATCAAGAAGGCTCAAAGTGTGGTGTGGATATATAATCAGAATTCAGTACTGACATAATTATGTCTTTCTATGTTAAGAATTTCAAACTCTGCAAATAAGATTGCAGACTAGATGATGATGTTGTTTTGATATTCTATTTCTTTTGTTATTACTGTCTAAAGTGCAGTGTATTCCTCCATTACAAATGATTTCAGTTTATGTCCCTCTTGCCATTCTAAATAACACTAGTGAAAAGAGGGGTTTTTCGTTGTTGTTTGTTTTTTTTTTTTTTTTTTTTTTTTTCCTTCAGCTTTTTTTTCCTTCATTTTTTTTCCAAGAGGACCATGTGAGGTTTCCAAATGTGCAATTCACATGTACATATTAAAAAGATGTACAATCTAAAAAAGAAAAGCTTTCAATTTACTGTATATAATTTATGTGCTGTGGGATTTTCATAGTGATTCACCTTCACTATAGGCATTTGCTGCTGAAGCCAATGATAAACTCTCCACTGACTTCAGAATTCAGCCCACCTGGAGCATCCTTGAGAACTCTATTTCAGAGACTAACTAATATAAGAGATCACATCCTGTGATCCATTGCCTAAGCCCAGCTACAGCTGCTGGTAATAGAAACTTTTATTCTTCAAGGAGTCTCACAAAGCACAATACGAAAGAAGATGGAAAAAGGTCAAGTTTGGGATGAGAAGCAAATTAAAAAATCCAACCCTCGCTTAAAAATCTTAGTTATTTCTCTTGTTGTTCAATGCAGTAACGTTTACAGATGAAGTTTTCGGGCTGGTTTGTTGTTGTTGGTTTTTTTTTTTTTCTCTCCTTCTTTTCTTTTATCTTTCCTAAGTTGTGTAGCAGCATAAAGACATCTTTGCTGCATCCTTAAAGGTATAAAGCTAAACTTTATTCCCAATCATTACTTCAGCTTTATTGACGTAAAAGGCTCTATAAAGGATCAGGCCCTTGTTCTGTAGTCTGTACAGCTCTTTTTCTTAACTGTCTGCCTCAGTAAGAGATGACAGGCATTAATCTTCTTGCTGGTGTGAGGGGTCCTTCCAGCTGTGCAGGTGATTTGTTTTGCTGGAGTCAGAGCCTCATGAAACCAGACTTTTGAGCATAAAAACCCTTTAATGAAGGTGTACTAATCAGCAGAAAGCCAGAGCATCTTGTGGTTAGGTAGTCAAAAGTGCCTTTCCCTTTACTTTTTCTGTGAGTATTGGAAAAACTCCATGTTCTGCTGAACTTAATTGTGATAAGGCATGTATGGGGGTTTTTTTTGAGTCCATTTTGGATAGTTTACCTTGTTTAAACTTACACTTAGGTCAAGTTAAAGAGTTATTGAAAAAATATTGCTTTAAAAAAACTATTGAATCCACTCCAGTTCATTCTGTTCTTCCCTTTCCAAGAAAATATTGTCCTTGCCAGGTTACCTAGAAATTGTTAAAGAACTGAGGAAATCATGCAGTTAATAGTGGATGTAAAACAGCTGTGGTTTCTGAATTATTATCTGTAAACATGGACTTCAAATATATATAACTAATGTTAAAGTTTATTAAAGTAGAGAAACTAATGAAAATATTTCATTGTTTGATTTAATTAATTAAAATTATATTTTGAATTAATTTTTAATTAAGTAGCTGTATTACTTTGAAAGCCCTTCTTTTCTCCTGATACATTTGAAAATTTTTTACTTTACTGACAACTAAATGGGAACTGAAACTTTTCTGCTAAACATTTTTTAACTTCAGAAGTGGGTGGAATCTGCCTTGAAGAACTTCTCAATGATGTAGCAAATTTTGACAATGTTATCGTAAAGTATGCTGAAATATTGCCCCCCAAACAGATTTATACTGCCACTACAGCACAGGAATGTATCCTCTATAGAATGTATCCTCTATGTAGGAAGGCCCCTAAATGTGTAAGGCACTCTGTCACAAATGGTCTTATATGGCTTTTCCATCCATAATAATTAAAAGTGCTACGGATGGGGGAAAAATGAAACATGGAAGTCAGTGGTTCCCTTCTGCTCCAGCAATTCCTGGCTTTAGAATAGATTCCTGGGGCCCTTAGTAAGCAATTCAAAATAGAAAAGCGTTGGAAAAACAGACCCAATGTTGGTTATCCTGTGCCTACAGCATTCTAGGTGTCACTATTTTGTATTGCACCTTTTTACAGGATTATTTTTGCACCTCGTTTTTTGTTTTTGTTTGTTTGTTTGTTTTTGGTTTTTCTTATTTTTTTTAAGTTGATGATTTTAAAGTTGTTTTTTTTTAAAGTTGTTGTTTTCCAGTTGCTGACTTCGTCTTTCATGAAGAAATCCAAATCCATCCCAAAAGATAATATTGCCACTGGAACATTTTAGGTTGGGTAGAATATTTCTATGATTTGTACTACAAAGCCTGTAACTAACTGCTTTTTCCCAGCGCTCAGGCAGGGTTGCACCTAGCTGTGCAATTAGTACCAGCGTGGCATGCCTCTGAGGGGTGGTCAGCATCGTGTGCTGTGCCCCCGGCAGGAGGCGGCGGGATAAGACCTTAGTGTTCAGGTGTTGTCGCGTGCTGAAAGATGCAGGAATTTTCTTTTCTGGATAGGACTTGGATAAGTAAGTCAACCCCGTGCAGCTGCACTCTCTCAGAGCTCAGTATATAATGTGCAGTCTTTATCTTTTGTATAAATTGTGTACACTTACAAACTGAGTTCTTTCAGTGTTACGTTGCTGCTTTAGACGTATTTGGAGAAATAGATGGATGTTAATTTGACAGCCCCTGTATCTCTCTCCTCATTAGAGACTTCAAAATGGTCTTTGTCAGGGTATGACTGATTAAGTAGTAGCACTGTGAATGTGCTACAAAGCTAGGAAAAAATTGATAGGCCTGACCCAAACATTCACTTCTTCATTTAGGTCAAGCCTTTGTTGGAGATTGCAATATTTTGGTTAACTTTTTCTCATTAATTTTTATTTTCATAAATCTCTGCACTTCAAGATTCCCTGTAGATCACCAGGCAGAGATGTTAGCCAGAAAAAGAACCCTCAACCTGATACTACAACTAACCTGAAACAAAAAAAGCCTAAGTAGAATAAAGTGCATACTAATGCTGTAAGCCAACTTTTGTTTGATACTACATGTGTCACTGTACCCAATACTGAACCTTCTGTGGTTCTGAAGGAAAATTCATGTTTGTCTTTGCTGAAAGGATTCCAGAACAATAAATTAAACACATACTCTGGGCAGTCTCAGGGTTTCTCCTTTAAACTTGTTCAATTTACCACCCCGTTACCAAGGTTCTAGGAATTTTCTTTCATTTACTAAGTGAAAGTTGAATTTTGCTCACAAAAGCTGGCTAAATTGTTTTTGCAGCTACTTCTGAAATCGGCAGGATTGCACACCTTTCTTTGAGGGTGGTTTTGGCTCTTCATATGTGCTTCTTTTGTTGTGGAAAATGAAAGCTTTTTAACCATTAGTAAAATATAAATAATGTAATAGGCAAGCCAATTATAAGGAATGTCAAAAGGAAATTCACTAATGGATGAAGAAAACGCCTGCCAAATTTTGCCCTGACATTTATTTTAATAGCAGAGCAATATATTTTTTTTTTCCAAAACCATGTTTCCAATAAATAACTGCACAGATTTTAACAGCAATGACACCATTCCATTAAAAAATATTTTCTATGACAATCTAACAAGTGTTCACTAATATTGCAAATATGAACCAATGAATTAACAACTGGTAAGAGTTTCACTGAATTAACAAATTTTTAATCTACCATAAATACATAGCTGTTGATCAAGTTTTGTGTACATAGGCTGTAAAAACTGTCTTTTCCCATGAAATGATTAAAATGTTTTCACTAAAGCGGCACACAAGACATTCTGGAGGTCTGCTTAGTTACTTTCCTCCATTATTTTCAGAAGTGACATTAATGAAAATGGATGACAGTAATAAAATGGGGAATTCTCACCTTAGAAAGCTTTTACCTTGTGGAAAATAGATCAGAGAAAAATAACCTAAGAAAGAGGGTTTGTTAAACATTGGCCAATATACAAATATAGAATTTAGGTACTGGGTGTGGTATTGGAAGAATTAACCATTGCTTATATACGGCAGCAGATAAATCTTACCGTGTTGGGGTGGTCACATCTTCCACAGAGTGCTAAAGAATGATTTTAAGGTCAGAAAGGAAAGAGAAGATGCTGTTCTTCACAAGCCATTTAAAGCAAAGCTTGTGTCTAGCCTGATGCATTGGTGGGTGACTCTGGGTAAGGTACATTTGAGTCTTCCTGTCTTCTGTCTGCAGGTAATAGCAGATTCCGAGTTGAAGGTGGCGCATTCTCATTTTTCTCAGCTATGTTTGCAAAACTGTTATAGTTATTACTAAGTCTCACAATTAAAGCCATTTGAAGACTTGCCAGCACAGAAATACGTATATCTGCAGATTAGTGTATTATGACATGCCATTTACCACATTCACAAGTGTAAATTGATTTGTACATCTAATGAGTGAAATGGGGAAGAAATAATTTTCAGTCTCTAGTAGTACAGTATTACATGATCAATGTCAAAGCAATAACTCTGTCAGAAAGTGCAGTGGGCCCTGGGAGTGTGGGGGTATATGTTTTTGTAGACCAACATCTGCTTTCTACTGGATAAGACCCTAAGCTTCTTATTTTGGCTGATGTTTTAGCATTTAATCTGTTTTACTAAGGAACTCTAATATAGATGTTAATGTTTTATACAGATCACACTATCATGCCTCTTGCAAATAGCTCGAAAACCCAGGAGCCTCTCTTAAATGAAGTTCCTGGATTTTTCTGAATAAGACAGAAGGCCATGTTGGAAGAAATTTTTCATGAGTAGTGAAAATTCATAAGAATTTTCCCATATGGAGTCTGTGTGTTGCAACGGATTAACACATTAGCTTCTTACCTAAGAAATCTTGGGGGCTTTATAATCAGTGTTAATGAACATCTGAAATGAGTTCACTTGTCTTGCCATTTTTCTAGTACAAAATTATGAGAAGTTCAAAGTCATAACAACATGATCTTATGATCTTACACTACTCCTGACAGGCATATAAGATATATATCTAGTTAAGAAGAGTATATTTGAGGAAAGCAGTGTCCCAAGGAACTTGGGAAAGAAAAACATGAGTTATTTTGACTAATATAAAGATGCTATTTTCCATGCTCTTGTATTCCTGATATGGGAATACCAATGATTCTTTTTACTTTTAAGTACTAAATTTATTTCAAAGGAGAAGGGAAGACTTCTTCTGCACTGTTTTATATTGACCTTAATGCAAAGTACAAGTTCTAGTATTCAGACTGTTGAAATCATGGTCGGTGAACACTTCAGTAGAAATGTATAAGTCATATATTCATTTTCAGAGTAAAAAAGCGAAGTGTGCACACTAGTTCTAGTGAAGATATTAAAATTGACAAACAGATACGGACAAGAAAAAGGAGAAATTGTTTTGGGAGTAATTAAAATTTAAAGAAGAATGATAATAAGAAACTGTTTGTGCATTGTATTTGGATGTAAGACGATGAAACAAAAAGTCTTAGAACTGTTTTGATCAAAGACCTTTTATTTTTTTTTTTAATTCTTTTTTCATTTAAATATTACCCATTACCAAGAAATTACATTCAAGAATAGTTATACTGAAGTGCTGTAACAAAAGGAAGCTAGAGTTTTGTCATTAAAAGTTGTGATATTTAAACAACCAATTTTGCAAAGGAAGACAGAAATGGCAGGGGTCACTGGCGTAAAAACACTTCTTCAGGCACTCAGAAAAATAGAATAACACAATTAACTTAGGATCATTACTGCTCAGGAGTATTGTGTGTTGTTTGTACCATCACTGTCTTGAAACAAAGAAACTGGACTCAATAGCCAGCATGGTTATGAAGCAGTATCCTTACGGGGGGGCAGCCTTCACTGTCCAAGGCTGGTTTCTTCTGCTTTGGTGGTACTTGACTACCTTTTGAGTTCCTGTTTTCTTACACCAAGGGTTACTCTTCAGTCTTATGTTTTCACTTAGATAACATTCTGCAGAACAAGAACATTTCTTAAAAGAACAAGGGCATTTCTTAAAATTAGTTGGGTAAGTACAACTTGTGAGACTCTATTATGACTAGACCTCCTATCAGTCTGTTGAGAGCCTGTTTCTTTTTTGGATTAGTTTTAGTCTGGTGCAGTTTTGTAGCACTGTGGCAGGTGTAACAGATTATTAGCTACACTTCTTCCAAAGTTTATGATATGGTGATACTTTTTACTAACACATGAAGAAACACTATTGAAACCAAAGTGAAAAAAAAAACTAAAAAACAAAACCAAGCTCATTAAATGAATGACAACCTTTCCAACTAATTTCTCTGGGTATTACAATGGACTACAGAGTTATAAAATCTGATTGTTTGCTCTTGCATATCTGTAAAATCAATGCAAGAACGTTGAATTGGAACCCAGTGGATATGGTGGTGTCCAAGCAACATAGATCTCTGCTTGGGTGGTGCTGGCAAGTGGGGAGATCCGGACGGCAAGAGTTGCACTACCTTAATCCATTTCAATATTGAGAAACAATGAGAAGATCTGGGTAGCACTACCTTAATTTCTAAAACCTTCTAGGCTGTTTTTTTGTTTGTTTGTTTGTTTGTTTTTGTTTGTTTTGGGGGGGGTGGCAGGAGTGTTTGTTTGTTTGTTTGTTTGTTTGTTTTTGAAGCAGATAGCTTTAAAGTTTTGATTGAAAATAAATTATCCTGGGAAAGAATTTGACACTTTCGTGATGAAACGCACACTGTTTTTCAAGTAACTGAACTATCTCGTTGAACATCAAAAATGTTTTCTGGCCTCAGATTTCCATTTGGCTAATGACTCTTTGAGCATAGAGTATGACTAAAGCTGTCACTGCAGTGACTATAGTAATACATCAATAAACAATGTTTCCACAGTTTTGCTAGCTTTACCAAGTGAAATGGAAAGATCGGTAGACTGATCAAGCTGCTATTCATGGAATGAAAATTCACAAAATGTGTACAGCTGGAATGTTCTTTAAGGTCAGTTACTCTCTTCTTGTTCTTGAAAGAGCTTATAGCTAATATTGTGGCTCTTAAAGACCAAAAGAAGGGTGTTTTTTGGTGAACCTAATATGATTTTTGTATGCAATCACACAAGTAATATTTTCAGCATTGATCTGTAGAAGGCAACATATTACTCTCTCATATCCTCACAAATATTGAATCACAAGCTGGAAAATGCAGAGCTGTACCTATTTATGACAGCTGAGATCTTGTCCAGATTATCTTTTGGCTCTAGAAATTAGCCAAACATTAAGATTAAGTGTTTTTGAGAACATCTCCATTTTTACTTAAGATTCAAAAACGAACCATGTAATATACACAGTACAAATTTCTCTAAATTACTTCCTACTGAGACTGACATGAATGACTTGTTAATTAATTATGGGATTTTTTTTTTTTTTTTTAATGTTCTAAAACACGGAGAACCTAGATTACTTAGTAGCACATCCTTTGTTGGCAAGTTCAGTTTCCAACAGATGAGGTGCTCAACTTTCATTTCTATTTGGCCATTTAAAGTATTTAATTATTTTTTGTTTTGTAAGATTTTAAGCTACATTTTATGAAACAATGACTATGAACAGCAAACAAACAAAAAAAAAAGTGCATTTTACTTTTAATGAACAGAATTTCTACATAGCAGATTGATGTATGTGACCATTCATTCTCCAAATATAAGACATTATTATATTTTCAGAAACTTTCCTAAATATGCACACTTACTTTGTCATGTTCTGATCCTTACTGTCAACAGGGATGTTCTCACCACTCAGTCCTTTCTGACTTATTATTTCAGTTATCTGCCCAGGGGCTCACCCTGTATCATTGGCCTATTTTGTGTATTCCCTGGAATCTATTCACAAGCTATTAGAAAGGGATGATGTTGGATGTTGGATTTAGGAGCCTGAATAAAGTAGGGCAGAGATTTCTGCTATGTAGGTAGAACAGCTGGAAACGTGAGGAAAAAAAACAAAAACAAAAACAAACAAACAAACAAATAAAAAAGGAAAACAAA
>VXBW01003105.1:512370-552064 GCA_013400375.1 Thinocorus orbignyianus
TCCTTGGAATGAACACAGTAATAATTTCCTCGTGATTTTGCAGACACGCACAACTCTAATCAAAAAACCTTGGAGACTTGGGACATATTACTGGTCTCTTTGTCTCCATGGTAAACAATATGTTGGCTCTTATGTCTTTGAAGGTACAGAAACAGAATACACTTCCAGTTTAGAGAAGCATCATGCTTCCCTTAAATCATAACAGTTACAGTACTTTTTGCACAAGTTTCTCCAGACTTACGCTACATTAATGAATAAACTAAGTTGTGCAAGTCCCTCACTATGCACAAACATACATGTTTGGGTTTTGAATTATTTTTTAAACAGAAAAAAACATTATTTAAAATTAATGTATTCAATGTTTAATGAGATATTGTTTTGTTTTGTTTTGGTTTTTTTTTTTGTTTTTTAAAAACCTTCTTTGATGCTACATTTTCAGTACTTTAGAAGCCTTACAGCATGACAAAGGAGAAAAGCATGTGACTATGGGACGTGTGTTCTTCAGACATTAATGTGGTCAAATGGAATACTTGAGTGTTCTCATCTCCAACATTGTCAGGTCTGGTGTGACTGTAACTTTAATCTATCTGCAATCGATTTTCTCCATTTTTGTATACAGAGAAGAGTATTTGCCTTTCATCAGATATACAGAATTTGTAGCTGAAAGTTCAAATTGTGCATAAGAAACATAAAACTTATGTCACATTTCATATTCTATTTGCAAAGCTCATCAGTTTTCTTAACAAGTTTAACTCTCTGATTTTTGAAAAAAAATAAAATATTATTCTAGAAAGTTTCAGTAACAACTATTCAATTAGGATCATACATTGTACTTTGCAGTATATTTTTATTAATGTCTTATAAAACATTTCATATATATGCGTTTGATAATAATGACATTATTTCATGCCTAGGTGCCTGCTGACCTTCCTTCTGCTGATGGAATAATACAGCCTTCTCAGGTATTTCTCATACAGATGTGCTGGCTCCTTACTTGATGGCATATTTTGAACAAACAGGAGCTCATTTGTAATGATGGAGAAAAATGTATACACTGCTTATTCTTATTCATGATTTGGTCAGTTAGTACCACTTATTGCATCTTGCCTATTGGCAACAAGGTTGTTGGTGACTTGCTACAACTACATTTTTTGCCTGCTACATATATGAAGGTTTACAATCTTGAAGAACAGTCATGACTACTGTTTTTGATATTTCTGCAACTTCACCTCTTTTCAGAGATAGATGATGCTGGGATAAAAGTAATTTTACCTGGTTAAATGATGATTCCAGTGTTTCGTTTCAAAATGGCACCAGTTTGATACTGATTAAGTCTTTTGGTTCAAATGTGATTTTTTTCCCTTTCAATCTTCTTGAAATAAAATCTAACTACTATTGTTTTCTAAAAAAAAATAATATACAAAACCCTGACACTGTTCCACACCCATGAGGTATACTATCTGAAAGTAACTATTTTAGAACTATATTTTAAGGTCCAGATTGTATGACACTTGCTCTCAGTAATACTTTATTCCCTGTAAAGTCTCTTATTATTACAGAGGAGTTAAAATATCTCCTGGAGTGAATAAGCATGACAAAATCTGATCCTTCATTTCTGATACAAACAAAAACACACTACAGTTTATCAGTTCTCTTTGAAGTTAATTTGAGATTTAGGCCAATAAGAGGGTGGGGGGGAAGAGGGGAAGAGAGAGAGGGAGAAGAAAAAAAAGAGGGGAAAAAAAAAAGAAAAAGGAAAAAAGAACTGGGCTTGAAGAGACCTAATTTCTTTCAGACTTTCTCTCTGCATGGGAGATTTGATAGCAAGTACTGTAGTTTAAAAGTCTGAGTAAATGCAAATGAAGGAGAAACTGGGACATCTGGGTATAAAAGTATATTATGTAGTTCCAAGAGGTCCAGTGGCACTTGTGTTGTGTTTAATCAAGTAGAACAAAGTAGATATTAGATCCTGGTAGACTATTTTGCTTAGCATTCTACAAGTTGTATTTAAATCTCAGTGGCCTGAATGCTAATTAATAGAACAAATTAATCTTTTTGACCCAAAGGAAATTTACAAGCATGTTCTTCTTACACTTACAAGGGTATTTATGTAGACTTGCAATGGCTCCATTGCAAAGACTGAGTAAGAGACCTGTGGCAGTCTCAAATCAAAATTAGGAGGAATCAGGTTTTAATCAGTGAGGCTTTTTAGAACATAATTGTTAGAGTAAAGCAAAGTTGCCATTCAATGCAGTGTCAAAACAGTCTGACATCTCAGAGGAGATTATTTTCTCAGAATGAAACTATTTTTTCCCCATTGAAGTTTGTAAATTGATGCTGTTCTCTCAAGGTATGCAGAGTTCTTCCTAATGCATTTTGCTAATGGTGGACAAGAGTGGATGCTAAATGGAAAAGGGGATCTGACAGATCTTTCTTTCCTTCCTTGAGGATCTTTGAACATGAAGGCTGTGCTGTGTCAGGCTTCATGGTTGCAGACCACTATAATAAATCAGCTCCCAAAGGCAGATCCATGCCGTGGTGAATGTCTTTTCACTGCCTTCTCTATCTTTGATCCAAACACACTGGTTTTGTCCTCCCTTTAATGTGCAAGAGTCTCATCTCTGGAAGGTCATAACATGGTAACTGCAAAAGTTTTAACTTCCCTTCTGCTTTTTTTATGGTTGTACAACAAAGAACAACTTTATCTTAGCCTGATTTGGCATTCTACCCTCAGTCTTGCATCCAAAGCCACATATGCAGGCATGTTGCTAACTCTACTTGTTTATTTTGTTTTGGGGATCAGGAGGGAAAAAAAATTGTCACTTCAGCTTGGGTGTCAGGAGATACTGAGAAAATTCTCACATACAGGATCAAGACATCTTTTCAACAAAAAATTCTACATTTCTCACTGAAAAACAAAAGTGGCCAAGTAAGGACACTTTACTATCAACACTGAATCTCTGACTCCCAAAGTTTGACAGTGTTTATCCAGCCAGGCAAGTTTTACAGATGACCAGGCTTCTTCAGAAATCTTGCAGTCTTTTTGGTCTAAACAGATGTGTGCTCGTGATAGTGAGCACCCATAACTGGCCCACAAGTAAATTGCCTGCCCTGAGAAGAGATGTAGCATAGAAACAGCCTGCCTCAGGAGTGTTCAGGTACACAGCGTGCTTCTCTGACCTTGTGAATGCTTGTCTGAAATGTCAAGGGTTTTGATTTACCTTAGTAGAAACGCAATCAGGAACTCAGCTCAATACAATCTGTACAATATGACCCAGAAGAAAACAGATAAGAACAATAATTACCTTATTTGAAGTTTTTCCTGCTAAACTGATACCCGTGTATAATTTATTGCTAACTATTGAAAACCACTTTCTGTGGGCTCCTTACAGCTGAAAGAAAAATGCAAGTGTTTCTTTTCTAGTGCTGGTAGAAAAACCTGTTGGTCTGAATTCTCACCGTCATGAAAAAGCCATACCCAAAAGATGGATTCCAGTTTCTCTCATAAAAAACCCAGCCACCCACAGTTGGAATTTATGTTGATCATAACTTTCTAACAGCCATGTTAGCTGCCCCCTGCCCTAAACTGTCTACACATAGTATACCATGTGTAGTCTTTTCCATTTTCCTGAAAGTGTGACACTTCTGAGAGGCGCAAAAACACTACTTGAGAAAGATCTTGTCCTATTGGATCTCCCGAAACTCTAAGTAGAATACTGTGTAATTAAAACTTCACTGTTTTCTTCCCTTTAGTTTAAAGACTACAACACAAAATCGTGTGGTGGTTTATTTTTTTTTCTGTTTCTTTCAACTGTCCCCACCAAGCAAGATTGCTCGTCATACATTCAAATATTATTTAGCTCCCTATTTTTCCATGGAAGTTAGGTGTATGTCTACAGCTCTAGCAGCAGACTCTGGTTGAGTAACGTGAAAAATACACCACTCAGTAGTGATGGTACAACAGCAGTCATTCATGGTATGGAGCTCCTTAGCCAAGCAAGCACTTTTACAAGGCATTTTCATCGTTATTGCTATCCGGACACTCTGCCCGAACAGAATGTAGCAAAATAATTAAAACGAGCAGAATGCCAAAGTACATGCTAATTAACTTTGGTTAACTTCCTGCAGTATTAGCCTGTGAGAGGGACATCATTTGAAACAATTAGGCATTGGAGACCTCTAAAAGTTCATCAGCTGGTTCATTTTCTAATGCTTTGCCCTCACTAAAAGCTTATGAACCTTATGGATCTGCTTGAACTCTGCCACTAACACTGGCCTTTCATAAGCAGGTGTTCTGGTGCTCCCTTTCTGCAAAAAGCAGGAATCTCACATTAGGGTCAAGTTACTTGCTCAGGCGAAAATGAAGGACATTGAGCTTTACAGAGCGCCAGCAGGATGAAAATCTGCATAGTACTAAAGTAAGCCAGCAGAACAAGCAGGTTTCTTTCAATCCAGGAATGCGGCTTGTACTTGCACAAGGAGTGAAAGATAAAAAGACTTTTCATCTAAAAAGAAGCATGGTAAGTGACTTGTCACACATGGAGCAAAGATGCTTCTTTATGATGTTGCTAATTCCTCCAAGCTTTGAGCTCTAGTCTCAAGGAAACCAGGAACAATTTTGCTAATAAACTTTACAGCTGGTATATTTTTAATTTTTGCTGAGGGAATGTTGTGATTTAAGACAGCTTCAGTGTAGCTGTGGTCATTACTCTTTCCAGAAAGAGAAAATAGTAACCTTCTTCCCCTCTCTGTTCCTGGGAAGGAACCTTTTAGGTGTCTTTTGTTATCACTATTGAACAAGAGGCAAAAAAACCCTCTAAGAAACAGCAGCCAGTGCAGACAGGCCAGTTCTAGGAAACCAGGTATGCCTTGAATATTCGGACAAAAAAATCAAAACAACATTAGCCTGCATGTTGACATTAACCAGTTCAGCATATCTTGCTTTGGGTTTCAGTGCAATCATTCTTTTCAAACAATTGCTGTTCTCACTCATATATTTGTGCATGCCTTGCCTTAAACAGCTTAACATTTTCCTGCTTGTTATGCACACAGTGTAACTCATTTCTGTACCCAAACCACCAATTCAAGAGACTATTAGCTTCCCAAATCACTCATATATCTTCTAACACTTGCATAGCCACCTACTCCAAATCAACACTCAGCCCAGAAATGTGCAACACTGCTGTATGGTCCCTCAGCTTTTGAAGATGGGGAACAACATGCTGTTTTACTGGTTTGCTGTTAAATTTTTATGAAGATAGGCTTTTGGATATAACAGTCACTAAGCATAAAAGAAAAAATGTTCCCAAGTTTGGCAAATGTATTAGTGTAATCTTTCAATAGGTTCATCTATATAGTCACAAGCTAAAGTGGGCTTCACAAACATTCTGCATTAATTCCTCCCAGGCTGAACTGGTTTCAGATCAGGACATAGCACCAAGGAACCATGAATGTTCTGCAGAGCTGACCATAGAAATGTGACTCTAATTTATTCCAATAAATTTAAATTTATCCAGCATGTCAAATCTTACAATTGTTGCACAGCCCTCAAGCTCCTTAACCTTGGCCTTGTCCTGCCCTCCCAAGTGCGTGTCATTCATAAAGAAGACACCATTCCTGTGTGCCTCTTCCACTGATTTCAGTGTCAAGGCCATATATGTAAATATAACCTAGGTTAAAAATGAAAAAAGTAAAAGCAAACTAGTTTTTTCTTCTCGTTTAGGCAAAAATATTCAGGAGGCCTTTTTCAATGTAAGGATTTTCTTACATACATTCATAATCTAGGGATTACATTTCTATTTTCTTGAAGGTTATGAAAAGATAGTTTAATTCATTACTTTTGAGCCAAGATAAGCTCTAGAGTCTGAAGCTGATCCCATACCAGACAAAGGGTCTGTAGGACTAGTAGAAAGCCAGGGTCTGGGTCACTTTCAAAATCCTGCTCCAAGCAGACTTTCTACATCAATCCAACTGCACCAAATAGAGAATGTCCACCTAATCTTTGATGCTGAGCCTCAGAATCTTCTATAGCATGGACTCATGTCTGAAACTCACCTGGCCCTGCTGGGCACCATCTCCATGCCCAGAGGACTCCGCACAAAGCTGCACTCCAGTTTGAGGCTGAGGACAGTGGCAGAGAAGTCCCTGATGGTGGGGTGAACCAGGACTGAACAAGTCATTGCACTTGTGAAACTTGCTTTCAGTGCTCCAGTGCTTGTCAGAAAGCAAAACACCATGTGGTCAAAGCAGCATATGTCCACATTTCCTAAGCACACCAAAAACCTGCCTTGGCAAGCCCTTGCTCCCAGTCCTCCTGTGCCTCACCCACCAGTATCTCTGGGGAGATGTTTACAGCCAAATCCCATAAACAACTGACATTGTACCACAAGCAGCACTATTTAACTGGGGCTTAAAAACTGAGTCTGGGATAAATACTTTTTCCTTTCATCCTGTGTTTTATACTGAAATATCTACCTTTCATTTAGAAACAGATCAAAACCTTTTAAGTCTCATTTGAGTATCATGTTCACTTATCTTCCTGCCAATTTTTTTGGTCTCTAATGCTGTTTGTCAGCTTGGGCTATTTTGCAAACTGGAATATTTTATAGTTGGTTAACGTTAGACACTGTGGGTGAACTTCTTTAAGCTCTTGTGCAGTGCATAGAGAGGCATTGGTTTCCAGGGCAGTACTTCAGAAGAGCAGTTCAGTTTAGACGTTTTGAATTTCCCTTTTTAAGGACTTATCTCCCTCCACACGTAAGGTCCTGGGGCACTGCACAGCTTCCCCATGGGCTCCCCATACCTTGCCCATACCATGGCCCAGGACTCTGTTTCATCTCAGACAGGGAAAATCAGCCCCTGCTGCAGTGATGCTGTGAGATGCCACAGCCGTACCCTGCTTGACCACAGGGCAAGCTGAGATGGGTCCCACACACCAGCTGACACCCCATGCACCCTGACATCACCTGTAGGTACTTTGGGGGCTCCACCTCTTTTTGATTGAGATTTACGCATGAGAACACTGATTTCTCTTTCTTCCTTCTTATTACTGCAGTTCTCAGATAATTACACAATATAACTTTTCATCTCTGAAAGAAAGCCGATCTGTTTACAAATATATATTTTTGAAAAAAATGGCCTCAAATTGTGTAATCAAGTGAAACATTGGGCCATGAGGAAAATTGTTTTTGGAGAAAACAAAAATACAACTAAATTCTTTGCTAAGTTTCAACTCAGGATTTGTGGGGAAAAAAAAAAGTCCCAGCAGTCCACTCTGGAAGGCTTTTTCCATTAACATTGGGATAAACCATAGCACTAGCAATCAATTCTGAATCCTGATATCTATCAAGAGTTGGTTTCTGAAGCTGTAGTTTGCACTTTGTGTTGATGAACTAGTGTTCATTTCGTCAGTTTCACAAGTCTTCAGAATGAATCCAGTGAATTAAATCAGGAATTTTATTATTCATCAAAACTGTAGCATATTGGTAAACAACTATGTTGTAAAAATGAATGTCAGCTTGTAGTGCTGTGTTTTACCACCTGCGTGGAATGCATTTCCAGGTCATATTATTTGAACTTGTATATCTTATATGTCCAGTATGAAACATATTCTTGCCTATTCATTCATGTTAATCAGCAGCATAAGTTAAATTAATTATTCTTATTCTTCAGTCATAGAATAGGATAGTCTTGTTCACTGCCAAAGTTATTAATTTATCTTTTTCCTCACCTGACTCTCATTATCACCAATGTTCTGAAAATTTTACACTGTGCCAGAGACATGGGCAAACAAATTACTGCATTTTATAATGTGTTCTTATCAGCTAATAATGTTTATCTAAAAATCAGGTACGACACCTGTGTCTTTAGTTTTCTTAATTTGTTTTTGGAAAGCTTCGTTAGTTATCAAAAGAAATATTCCTAAAAATATGTGTTTAGATCTCTTAGCTCAGTTTTGTTGTTCCTTTCCATTCCTTAAACAAAGAAGTATTTCAAATAGTGTGAATTCTTAACTTGCTGGATTCCGTATAAAAGATTTTCAAAATAATTTCATTTTTAATTACTTACCATTTTAAATTTATAGCTTATTTCTGTCTAAAAAGGAAGGCTTGAAAGGAAGTTTGTAGCTTTAAAAAATATAGCTGATTCATCAATAACTATTTTTTTTTATTTTTATTTTTACATATGAAGCTACCTGAAAGCTGAAAGGAGCAGACAATTTCATATTGGTGGAAAGTTGAGACTGTACTACTGAATCTCAGCTTTAGAAGTCTTCCTTTCAATTCAGCCATCTGGAAGACCAAAAATTTTTTATTTCAGAAAACATGAAAAATTAGACTTTTGTAAATCAATTAATACTTTTCCTCTTCCCTTCTTCTCCTCCATTACAACTACTGTGGGCAAAGTTGAAAGAAAGAACTTCAGTAAGAAAGAGGTTGCAATACTTTAAGCTGTTTTGATATGAAACTGTAGCTTATAATTCTTAGTTTCCCTCCAAGTATGCTAGAACTTTTTTCCTCATTTCTCCGACTTTCTTACCCCTGGTTTTCTTCTCCTTTCATACATAACCAGGAACATAAGCAATTATTCAAGTTTCTAACCTCAATATTCACTTTCAGTTTCAGGGTTACCCTGTATATATATATTTAGTTTAACTTATGATATGTTCTGGTAACACCTTCACCTTTCTGGTTACTGTTGGACAGTTTTTGGATCAAATACATCACTTTTTTTTTAATGTTGATTGCTTCTTCTTTGATCCAAAACTTTTATTTGACCTATTCCCTTTGGCTAGAACTGTAACAGCATATTTTAAGAGCACAGTGAAAGGTCTGGAGGCCAAAAGACCTATGCATTATGGCAAATACAATTTATAGCATAACAATACTTAAACATTTAGTCGGATTAGAGACAATTCCATCTGATGGTCTAAAGGATAATTATGTTTTTCTTAAAATTAAAAATAGAATCTCATAGACTTCAACTGAATTTAACCATACGCTTTCTCAAGCCTACACCTTGGCAGTTTTTCGGGGTTTTTTGGAATATTTTTTACCTTATCAAGCCAGTCAGTTTTTAAAACCATGTCAATGAATAATTTTTCTTTGGACTATTCCTTTCCAATTAGGAGATTCCTTCATCCTTAACAAATTAATTTCTTGTCTGTATTGCTTTCACGTTATCACAGCTAAGTGCCAAAGCAGGACAATAATATTTAATGAGAAGAAACATGAGATCAAGGAAAAAAAAATACGTAGAAAATGTAGTAAGCAGAGACAGTTTTTCAGCTCTTGTGTACCTTGGTGTAGCTCTTCTGAAACTTTACCAAGCAGAAATTTCCCTGAAATAGAAATATAGTAACAAGAGTTTACATCAGTTGAAAATACAGCTTCTTTCCCCACCCCCAACTTTCTGTAGTTTTTTGTTCTCAATACAAAAACCTTTTCTATCTAATTCTGGATTTTTAAAATGGAATTCAAATTTCTTTTTCCTTAAAAAAAACAGCTACACTTTGTAATCCGCTTTCTAGATTACTCCTCTACTGCTTGATTAATATTTCTACAGTAATTTGAAAAAAAGAGAGCTTTATAAACACCATTAAGAAAGATAGTATTGTTAGTATAGAAGTCTAGAGGCCAAAACTGAGTGTCATTCTACATAGAGTATTCTTTATTTTTTATCTTGTATCTGTATAGTAATAGAACCCTGCCAATTATATTTCTAAGTTTATAATACACTTTAAAGGAAAACAAAATATGTACCACTGGAAAAACTGATTTAACATTCTTAAAAAGATTGTTTAATATCTGTGTGTAGAAAATAAATTCAAAATATAGTCAGTCAGTAGTTTGGATGCAAGGTTATAGTCTACTGAACCTCCATTCTACAGTAAATACAAATCTTTCTTTAATAGTTGTGGTTTGCATAAGGAACATAAGGTCTGGAAAAGCTACAACTTCGTACATTTTTCTGGTTAATTTCTTACCATTCTAAGCACTAAAACATTTCAGGGAACCTGACAGAGTGGAATTGAGATAAAATATATGTTACCTTTAAAGGGATGGCTTTTGACTCTGAGAATTTAAAACCTAATGGAGATTAGGGCATGTGTTAGCCTAGTGTTTCCAAAGCTAACAACTGCACCAGTTTGATAGTCTGATTTTGAAAAGATTGGCAGGCAAAAGTTACTCAATTGTCCTCTCAGCCAAGACAGGGTGCATATATGTTATACTACAAAACCACAAAGAATCTGCTACCTATTGAACTCTTATAATGTAAATGTTCATATTTTGTGTGTACCAAGATAGAGGTTGTTGTTTATGCCTTTCCATGGACAAATTGGTGGCACTGGATCACCAGCCATCTAGATGTTATTGAAAGATGGGAGCACTCTCCTCTCTTTTCATAAAATCTAGAATGACATCAGGACTCTATTGAAAGTAGTGCTAGTAATAGTCAGCATACTTTCATATATCTTGAAAAAAAGTTATAATATCAAGTACTTAGAAGTTAAAGCTATATAAATGTATATTGGGAAGAAAGTATATTTTTTGTTAACAAAACCAAGACTAATTAAATACAAACATTCCAAGAATGAAGTGAGATTTTTTAAATCAGGAACAAATATCTTCCTCACTGGAAAAGCTGCAGGAGTCAAATTATTTGTAGGAGTCTTGTAGAGTTGTTGAAGTTACTACATCTTGTTTTTCTGTCTAAAGTGTTGCTTCCACCTTCTGTATATAGCAGTTTAATAATGTTCTCCAGACTTAGTTTTTGCATTTAGTTATGTGTTTGACAGAGTTGAGAGTATTCAGAGGACACAGGGAAATTTTGCAAAGTGTTAGCTCATACGGATAAAACAGAAGCATGTCATCCTACTGAATTTTGTTTGCATCATAGAGATAGTGCTTTGGTTTGTTTTCTTTCCATTGAAAATAAATATAAATCCCTTCTCAGATCAGAAGGTAAACAAGTTCAAACCCAGAGTAACCTGAAACAGCTTCTATACCATCTGTAAATGGGTGACTAAACAAGAGAATTGGGCTTCTTTTGTGTGCTGTCCTGATGGTTGAATGCAAATTTGTAAGGCTCTTAGGTTTGGCTCAACGAGTTTGTAAATCTTTTACAACCCTTTTCCAAAAGGTCAGTAACAATAGATCAAGTAGATTAACTCAGTAGGTTAATAGGTTAACTCAACTGTTTTCTATTACAAAGTGTTTTACAGTAACATACTGTATTTATTAAGTCAATCAAGTAAAATTTATTTCTGTCAATAGAGATCTTTTTCCATTTTCCTCAGCACAAATTATACTGTTTCTTAGGGGCAACATAATTTAGATATACGTAGTACAATATTATCAAATATTCTGAAAAAAAAAGGAAACACTTGAAAAAACACGGGATAAGACTATTTAAATTCAGACATTCTATAATAGGCTAAATGCATTTGAAACTACAGAAGTTAGTGTTAATGCTTATTTACATAAGGCTACTATTCTAAGAAGACTTAGAACTTCCAGAGATAAATACTTATTTTAACTTTCTTTGAAGTATCTGTCCATTTTCAAGAATTTGGCTCAATAACTGAATTTAAATTGACATGCTGGGAAACAAGAAAGAATCAATTTTCACTAGATTTATTTAAAGTTGTTTAGAAGCCCAAAGAAATCAATTGTTGTGTATGTGCACTTTAAATGTCAGCAAATGTGAAATGAAATGAATTTTTGATGACATCAGGAAAGCCAGTATTTATACATTACTTATATTAGAAAATCACCCAATAGACCCATTATATGCTATAGTCTGTCAGCATTTCTGTTCAAAACACTGATGTTTCACATGCCACTAAAATTATCTCTGATTCAAGGATTTTTTTTCTTAAACAAATTTTGAAATGTATTCTCAATTTGCAAGGCTACAGAATGCTAAACGCATGGAATTTTATCTTATTTCTCTAGCTAATACTTGGTTGCTTTATTTTTCACAATGAGCACTTACTGGCACCTAGCCTATGCACAGTATAATAATAATTTTTAAAAATTAGTGAAATGCAGTATTCTGAGTGAGAATAGGGGATGATGGATGTATAATATACATAGACACTATGCAGAGAGACTCTCATTAAATTCAGAATTCTGTGACTCTGTGATTAGAGTTTATTATGCACTTTTAAATGCAATTAAAATTGAATGAAAATATCTTCTTTTTCCCCCCACTATTATTCATGTATCTCTGTTCCTGCGGATTCCTTTACAAAGTTCATAAAGGCAATGCTTCTTGCCTATTTTCCTGTTTTATAGGATACCGGATCTACAAGGAGCTTGTCCCAAAAGAACAAAATCCATCATGTTCTTTTTCAAGCATTTTCATGCATGCGTATCCTCCCTAAGATTCCTTCATAGAGTATCTTCTTTCAACACAGGGAAGACTAATGTCTATTTTACAAAATCTTTGAGCAGAAATCCAAGAACATCCACATCTTTATTAATGTTTACAAGAAACTTTAAAGGTTATCTTTCAGTCCAATGAAGACAGTCAATAGATTATCATGGACTGATAAATCAATGTTCCTTGCACTGTTGAGGATTTAAGCTCAAGACTGAGAGATTTAGAACAGGTTTCAGATACTCAAAGCCAGAAAAAAATCATTTTAATGAAAATATGAGGAAATGCTTGTAATCAAACCATCATCTCTGTGCTAAAATTTCTAGCTTAAAATAGTTACAAAGATGAAAATATTGCAGGCCAAAGACAGAAGGAAATGAAAGTATTGGACTGCTTTAGGCAGAACAGTTTGACAGGGGTAGCTGCAGTGCCTTCAATGATATTTGTAATACATTCTAAGCCCAGCTTTTAGTTTTTTCAAAAACAAAATTCATGTACATTGGAATATAGAGAGTACCCACTCTCAGTTTTCCTATGAACAGAGATAAAATTACTTCTCCGTTATTTTTTATTATTTGCATGTTATAACAACTTCTATCAGCAGAAAAATGGAAGGACTTTTTTTTTCACGTTGTTTGTCATGATCTGAATCATTTCAGAGTCACTGCTCTCCATGATATTGTTTCTCTTTACATAAGCATGGGCACATTCCTTTTATCTGCATGTATATCATTGTATTTGTTTGCTTACAACAAATTTTGTTGGAGTCATAGACAGGTTTTAAAGTAGTCATCTGAAGTACCTTTCTCTATGGAGTCTACCTTTATTTATCAGACAGTAAAATTAGCTTCCTGCTGAGATACAAGGCTGAGATGTACATGGCATTTTGAAAAAGGGTGTTAGCTTCCAAACTTACATGAATCAAAGTGCCTATATTGCTATTAGGACAAAGTCTGAAGCAAAGCTGTGCTTCTACAGACAGTCAACAAGAGGAATTAACTAGTCCTGGTTATGTGAGAGATCTGGGGATTATTATCAACAGGTTTATTAAAGACTGCTTTAGTAATCATAACATGTCATGATACATGGTTTTCTATACAGCTTTATCACCCAGAAGTGTATATGTAAGAGCAGGCATTTTTTATGCAGCGAAATAAAATTCAGAAATAAAGTAGAATTTAGTGTTCTTTATTCCAGTGGCAATATACGCATGGAAAAAATGTAACATCTATTGTAATTACCTATACAACTATTATTACTGCAGTATCTGAGAGGCAAAATAGTGATTTTATGTATCCACACTGAAGCAGGAAGGCAGGCAGAAGCCATAGCTACGGAAAAATAATAAAGATATTACAATTCAGTTTAAAAGATCCAGCTCTCCAAAATCATGTAAAAGAAAAGCATTCCTTGCAAACTAGAGGAATGAATTGAAGAGCAGAAAGTCCACCTAATTTGGGAAGGGTTTGTTTGCAGCACATCAGACAATATTCTTCAACATAAAACAATTCTCTTTGACATGTTTAAAGTCTTTTAAAGTCATAAGGCCTGATTCTCAGTGAAAAATCAGCATCAACATCAACTTAGTCATCAGTGTCACAACTTCTTTTTTCTTAAAAGAAGTCCCACCTTGAGTTAGTTTCTAGATTTCTTCTCTACTTCTATAGTAATTTGAAAAGATAAGAATTTTATGAGCATCATTAAGAAAGAGTGTTTCATCAGTACAGCTCTCTAAAGGTCTAGCTCAGTGTGTTACCATGGAAAGATGTGTAGTTACAGCTTTGTGGTAAATGAAAGTTTCATTGTATTATGATAAAACATAGTCTTTTTGCTAGACTTCTGAGAGATTACATGGTTAGTTTCTGTTCCTTAATGTGAGGGGAAAAGTCACCTCAGGAGAGAATGAGGTTAATGCATGACAGACCAGCAGAGGAAGGCTGGGCTACTTCCTCTTTAACTGGAAGGAAAAAAAATCCTGCTCCAGGTGATNAAATTTAAATATTCTCCTGTGCACAAAGAATGGGGTTATCACCTCCTTTCTGCATGTTTAAGAGAGATGTAGGGAGATGAAAGGATGTACTAACAGTGTTGATGAATCATACCAACTCTGACAGGGAGAGCATGAGGCAGGCTGATGAATCTGTTCACTTGCTCACGCTCCCCTGTGTAATTCATTCCTAATATAAAGAGGAAAAACTAGAGCAAGGCCATTCACAATGATACTCCTAGGTGTATATCATGAAATATATCTTAACAGTTCCGTTCCTTTGCTGATGCTCTGTACCACTGAGAAGCCAAGGGAGAATCACTGATCTCTCCGCATGTGCAAGTAAGTTCATGTTACTTATTATTTTTCATTACTTTATTTGTGATTAGGGTGAATAAAAGTTTTTCCTCCATATCAGCCAGATAAAAGGAAAGTGGTTTGCGTACTAGCGTGGGATTTGGGAGTGCTGCCTTAGCTTCCTGCGTCTATAACAACTTGTGATATGGAACAAACTAGTCAATAATCAGGTCCTCGGGAGAATTTCAGGATAAGGATTCAGAGGTATTGCCTCTGCAATAATAGGGAAGTTAGACGCTTCAAAGCAGGTGTTATAAAAAACACACTGCAAAATAAAGCTGCCCTAGACAACCAGCAAAAAAGTGCTGAGGAAAGGTATTGCAGCATCTTCAACACCAATTGTCTCTAAAGTTTGAGTTATTCTTTCTATTTAAGATCTGCAAGCTTGAAAGTTTTCTTAAATGTTCTTTTATTTTAGAATTGAGAGGAAGATCTTATCCTTTTCCCAGGGCTGGCAAAAAGATCAGAGCCCTCCACCACCACCTGTGTTATACAATCATAGAATCGCCTAGGTTGGAATGGATCTTTCATATGATCTCATCCAATCATCAACTTAAAACTGACAAAACCCCCATCACTAAATCCTATTGCTAAGTACTATGTCCACCCATCTTTTAAATACTTCCAGGGATGACCATTTCACCTCTCCCCTGAGTCACATAAGTCCTGCTTCATTTTTCTTGTGAAAGGTTCAAATCCCACAACTCCTGCTTCCTCAGGTCGTACCCAACATGTCAGATGGTACTCCATGTAAATGAAAACACATAAATATATAAGACATGATTATGTCCCACTGTAGTTCACATCTCCATGGTAAGCATGACAGAAGGCAGCCTGAACAGCCTCTTCCTGGGCACACAGAGCCAAACATTTTAGAGCAATCAAAAATAACTAATGATCATGGGATGTGACAATAAAATCAGAGAAGACTATGTGAAAGTGACTGCTTTCCAAACTCTAACAGCTCAAGAATGGCTAATAAAGCAGTCTTTCTGAATTACTTTTTACTAAATTTCTTTTTTAACGAACAGAAAGCTCATTTTTTCCACTCCATAATTTCTAATAACTGAAGCTCATTTGAAGAGTTTGCCATCCCTTCCTGTAATTTAGAAGTTTTTCAGGAAGGGAGAAGTTTCTGCAACTTGATAACTTGAGATGAGCAGTCTCATGTAAGGGTTGTAGAGGTCCTTTACCCCTGAACTAAAAATATTGATGGTATGCAAGTGATGAAGGGAAACATCATTCAGTTCATGCCCTGTCCTGTTCTGCCAGAGAGGTTGTCCAAGGTTTTGGGTAAGGTCAGCTATTTGTGTTCTTGTGGAGCACAAGGTCCGTAGCCTTTCTTCCTTCTGATCTTAATCGGGCGCCAAATAGGCAATCCTATTTGTATGAGAACACATGGCCATGTACGTATAGAACAAAAAACACTTCTTTTTCAATTTTGTGGAATCCTTTTTTGATAGTGCACACCTATCAAAGTCAATCCTGTTTCAGTCTCATTGAAAACTTGCAAAATATACACATTTCCTCAAGCTTTAAATTCAAAGAATCACAGAGTCTTTGTGGCTGGAAGGGACGTCTGAGATCATTGAGTCCAAACATACTCACACCAAAAAAAACAAAACCCAAACCCACCCCAAAACCCCCAAAACCCAACCCCACAAAACAAATCATTCAACCCAACAATCTCAGTCACTAGAGAATGCCCTGAAGTGCTACATTCACACATTTCTTAAATACCTTCAGGGATGGTGACTAAGTTGATAGCAGTCACATAAAAAATACTTAAAAAACATTTTTAAAAGAAAAAGAACAAAAGTACTATATTTACTTAATACTTATTCTGAAAATAAGTTATTTTTTGAGATTTTAGAAAAGCAGGAAAGATATTGTGCATGTGGAGAAAAAGTATATGTCTTCAGTATGCAATCTCCTTATAGAGACTTTAAAAAGTTAAAAAGTATTCTGTTAGCATCTGAATGTGGCAAGTATTAAGAGTAATTCTGATGTTGATAAAGATTTCACGGGCTTCACTGAACACTGTCATCACTTTTTTTTTTAATATCCCATTGTACAGTGTCTGCTTAAATCAAAGCTCTTTAGTACTTTCACTGTGGTCAATAAATAACCTCATGGAAAATTGAAAATGGGTGTATAATTTTGTCTCTTTTTTGAATCAGAGTGAGAAAAACCACCCCACCTTTCAGTGAATCGGTCAGCAAGGTCCCTTGTGATGATGCATTTCAAGCCTAGAGGTGAAACAATCTGTTTTTGCATCACGAACTGAGAGATTATATAAAGATGCTGAACAATCAATAAGCAGCACAGAGCTGCTTAGAAGATGATTATAGGCAGAATCTTATGGGGTAAACAAAGGTTGCTTGTAAATTGATATTTATTTCAATTAATGGTTATAAAGATCTGTCTGGCTCTGCAGTACCTCATCAGATTATCTCAAGCCATGGTAAAGCTTCAACCTAGTTATAAATTTTGCCAAAATTTGGAAAGCTGTTAGAGTAGTAAATAACCAATCTTGCTGCTCAAGATGCTACCTTTTTTAATATCTCATTCTGCCAGGAGGGTAAATATGCCACAATCATAGAAGAGCTTGCATTTTAGCCTGTTCAAAACAACTTTGATGAGAGTTGTCTATCTCTAAAATTAGAGCAGTACAACATGGATTGGCAAAAGCAGGAATAACCTCTCAGATTTAATTCTAGTGTGTGATGTATTTAATGTAGTTGTGCAACTTGTTTCAGTCTCTGTGGGGCCACACTACAGGCAGGTTTTATTCTGCTAACATTTTTAATAAGTAGTGGAGTTCTTGAAGGCATTCATTACAATGGTATAAATGTATTCCGGTATGTTCCTTTTTTCCCTAACTGAAAAGATTTATTCCCCATGACAAAATATCCTTTAGAAAGAGTTGAAAATTTTCATTTGCAAAAAGAATATTCACCTAAATTTAAGTGTTACATTCAAATAATGTCTCTGAAGGTTTATCTTTTCTTCTTCCATCACACTGACAGTTTCTTGGCCTTTGAGGGCAATAGCACTATCCCAAAAGTTTAAGATTAGGAAGCAGTCATCCTTTGATCATTTGAGAGCCCAAGGGACTCTGAATATACTTGACAACATCCTCCCATATCAGAAATATGCATGCAGGTGTATACATTGCAGCCTGTATACATGAAGATGAGGAGTCACAACGATAAAAATGGAATTTTCCTGTGAAGATAATTAAGCTAAACATATGTTGCTGTTCTTTTTGTTGTTGATGCATTAGTACTACAGAAAAAAAGTAAAGTGGAAAAGAAACACACTGTATGTCTTCTTCAGTTTGCACTAGGAACTAGCAAAACTGTACCTTCAATGCAAAAGAGAACAAAAATAGCAAGATTTCAAAATGCATGGAAATAACTAATTTTATAACAATCTACTGAAAATCAGAAATTAACCTCTGATATAAATTTTGATCTTGATTACTTAATTACATTATATTAATTTCTTAGACCCTGCTGTATAGCATATTTAATGGAAATTTCTATATAATAATGACTATTTACTTTCTTAGACATAGTTAAAAATGTAAATACCTTTTCTTTTAGCTAACGGAAATCAATTGTGAAAAACAAGTTACGCCATACATTGCTATTGGATCATATATCTTGCAGAATCTGTGTGAATTTAATGGGACTCTATTCTGATTTGTGTGGTAAGACCACGATGATCCTATTTTACATATAATACAGTTTAGAACTCTAGCACTCTCACTGTGTTAGCTTAGAAGAGAAATTGCGCCATTTTACCATGTTTATTTCATTGAAGTTTTTATTACCCACATGCTTATTTATTTGCTAAAGTCCCATTCTCAGTTTTGATAGAGAATTGCACACAGGTTAATCAGGTTTCATACAATTAAAGCATTTCCCTTGTATTTGAATATAATTTTTACCTCTCAATTTCATACCTACAACAAACATAGATAGAATCATAGAATTTTATAAGATGGAAGGGATCTTTCAGATCATCTGGTCCACCACCAACCTAACACTGACAAAAATCCTCCTGATTTGAAAGTGGGCATCAAACAGGCTTGCATATCCTTCATTGATCAATGTTGATCTGTGTTCTCTTGTTTAATCAGCTCTTGAATTCTCTATTGTATTTTTCTGTCTTTCTAACTTTCTTATCATTTTTACTGTGTTTTTTTTTTTTTTTTTTTTTTTTTTTTTTTTTTTTTTTTTTTTTTTTTTTTTTCCTCTAACCCTAGAATATCTGCAGCTGGATGCAGACGTTCCTTTTCTGAATCAGTTGCCAATGAAACTGAAATTTTTGGAGACTGAAAAAAAATTTAAGAATGTTTTGTCTATTTGCATGTTCTTCTTTAGGCATCTAAAATTGATCCCTGTGAGATACAAGCTCAGGAAAACTTTTGATCACACGTAGTATGGTTTCCACTGAATGACCTAGACCTATGTTTCAGTTGAAGTGCTATGAGATATAAGTATTTTCTTTTTTAAGCTTCGTTGAGACTGGAACTTATTGATATGTATTAGTAATTCACATTATCTCCTCAAGTACAGATTTTTATGCAACTGTTGACAAAAATTTCTGCAGTCAGGCTACCCAATTCCATCACATATTTAAGTTCCTGTCTTACAGTCTCCCACCCTCAATACTAAACATTATCCTGTCATCTGTAAAGTGTGAATTACTTATATATATTGTTCCTATTTCTTTTTTTATTTTTTTTTATTTATTTTTTTTTTTTTTAGCAGCAGTGGGGCCCATTTTTGCATTAATTTTAAGGAATATGAATTAATGTCATAAGCAATGTGACCACCAGAATGAGAGCTTTAATGTATTATGTCTCCCCTGGACTTTAGGAAAGGTCTGTTATAATCCTTAAAAAGCTAACAGGGCATGGAGACACAGTGAGTCCATTTGCTGTAGAAAATTTTCCTACTTATTTTTGATCTTCCCCATATAACACCATTGTCTGCTGACCTGTAGTTTAAATACAGAAAGTTGCAGACAGTAGGCTTTCATTGCTTGCGTGCAGAGGGACTTATTAGAGCTTCTTAAAGAATGAGCTTATTTAGTTTCCATTATGTAACTTACTTCAGAGCACTGAGTCAGAAAATGAAATTGCTTTACATATTAAGTAAAGTGAGGGAATAAAAATCATATTAGCCAGTACCATTTTTTTCTGGGGAAAGAACTTGGAAAACACGCCATTAAAAATTGTGGTGTATTTAAAATTTTTGGGCTACATCATGGAATTCTGGAGAAACTCATGCCTCATTATTTTTTAAACTTTGGCCAGAAATGGAATTTGTTTCTTTTTTTTTCACAGTTTTCAAGGTCACCCAATATAGTGAAGAATACAAAATTTAAATTTGAAACATCTTATTTGTTTTAACTAGAGTTAAAAGTTGGAGTTCAGAGTATGGTTAGCACATCCTCAAATGTCAGTAATCCTCAAGGTCTACAAAGTTTCTTTCTAAATAACACAGTCACTTGCTGACATGGAAAATGCAGTAAAAATCCCGTACTTGCGAATTAGTAATCTAGCCCTAAAATAAACTTGCTGCTTATAGAATCTGACCAAATTATTATTTTTGACTTGAAGCTCCAATTTCAGATATCCACTTTGGTGGCAGAAGTGTTTCCAGATGGTAGTGCCTGCCTGATCCTGGAATGAAGATAGATTCAGGAATTCTGCTAAAATTAAGAGTAGACAAACAAGAAAACAACTAAAAAAACCCACAAGCAGATCAAAACTTCTAACATATAAAGCTTTGGAATTTCTATGCAAATTCGAACAAATGTCCAATTATTCACAGTTATTAAAGGAGTCATTTTGATGAAATTCACACTCTGAATAATACTAACTTTTTACATAATACTACCAACTTTAATCTTAATATTCTTTTATTATTATTATTTTTAAGTTTATTTTAAGAGAAGTGTCCACTTTGTGCACTTATGGGAGCAATAAATGAAGCCCGCTTGTCTTTTTTTCTTGCAACACTTAGTGAAAGAAGTAATCATAGACCTATAAAGGAAGTATTGGCTTGAGTAAGACCAGTTTCATGATCTTTTACCCTAAAACAACAACACTATCAAGTTAATATCAATATAATATATAAAAGTGTTATCATCTGAGAAACTCATAACAATTTATTGTCATTTAGACAACTATTCTGTTTAAATAGATGAACCCTCCCCGCCTGGGAAGGGGAATCGGTTAAAACAAGAAAACACAAGGGTTGAATTATAAAGAATTTTAATAGGATAAGTCTAAATAATTAAAAATAATAACAAAGAACCACTACTGATCCTGATAGTAATAGAAAATAAATGAGGACTATACTTTTTATAGCGTATACTTTTTATACTATTATGACAGCAGGAAGCTATGAACTGCCAGCCGTGAACAACAAAGGTGGGACACTGCGAGCACTAAGGCTTTGGGAGGAAGTTCAGGGGTCCAGCAGCAGGGCAAAGCATTTTCTGGACTGCTATCATCAAGGTAGGGAGAAACTATGCAGGAAACTCTAATTTATATTGAATGTCACTCATGGTATTAAATACTCCTGGGTCAAGTCCCAGGCCTCACTCCTCATCCCCACACCTGGGACCGAGACCTTGAATCCCTTATAGCTATGGAGTAAATATTTGCATGAATTCAGACAATAGAGATCTTCTAAATCGGCGGTTTTCCCAAGCATTAGAATAAAAGTTAGCTGTGTTGCTTAAACCAAGACAGAAGGAAATAACACTGAGAATAATCTAAGGCAGAAATAGATCTCACATGAGAAGAAGAGGGGACTGCCCTGAACACTTAGTGTAAGATGCCCCTGAATCACTCATGGAGACATGAGGAGGACACAGAGCTGGAGTCTGAGCTTGAGACATGTTGCACTGCTGCCCTGGGAGCTGTCAGGTTGAGAGAGAAAGAGACGGAGTACACTGTGAGGTGGTATTGACACTGGAGGGTATCAATAATCCTCTTCCGTTAACCCTCCCTCAGCCCTTGGGAGAGGCCAATAAAGAGAAAGATCATATTGATGTGAGTAGAGGGCAAGTAAATAGCTAAGAGACCTAATCAACCTAATGGACCATGTGAAACCAGAGAAATGAATGGGACATTTGTGTAATGCTGGAAAAACAAATGAAAATCTTCTGGTCCTAGTAGAAGGTATGAGAAAAGACAACAGAAAAGTATTGAAACGACAATTAGTTTTGAAATATATGTATATATTTTATTGAAGTATATATGTAACAAATCCAGGCAAAGATGATCATATATATTAAACATGGATAATTTAAGTAAATGTAATAGAAAACTCAATGTTTTGCATCAAAACTCTTTAGGGGAGAATTGTGACAGAGTTTCCACTGGGGATGTATGAATCTGCTTTTAATTTCCAAGTTTTGATCTAATTATTTCAATAATAACAGTGAATAAATATTAAAGGGAGTTAAGCCATTATGAGAAAATTAAACTTCTGAGATATTTACAAACCACTTGAGTAATTACTTGTTGAAATAGAGAAGATGAGCAGAAGAACTGCCAGTACAAGAATTGTGAATTAGGGAAGAAATTAAGGTTGAGTTGGCAACTGAGTGTGTTGAAATCAGAGTGTGTCTGAAGGATGTCAGAGTAAATTTTACAAGGACTGTAACTATTGGACATCATTTACTTTTTTTCATTTAGAATCTGGCACAGAAACAGGAGTTTTTATAGATAAACTGTGAAGTGGCACAAAATTGGGAGGAACTCTTCATGCAAGAAGGATTACAGAATTATACAGGAGAAATTGAATGCTTTTGGAAAGGGAGAAATAAAATGGGATGACTTTTAGTAATATGAAGTAAAATGCTTATAAAAATCTTGCACTTGGAGGCTAACAAAGGATTTTTTCCCCATGGAATGAAGGATTATTAGGAACAGAAGAAAATCTGAATTCCGCTTGACTCCAGCATGCGAAAACAAAAAATGTGATGCTACATTTAAGGATCCCCCATCTGGACAAAAGAGTTACGAAAACCTTACCTAGCTTTAAGTTGCAGCTTGGTAAATTGAAGAATAAAACCTGTGATATGGTTGCCTTTGCTGCACTTTGAGACTGGTCTCAAACCAGTGGACACTTGTTCTGAATAACAATTTGTTTTTACAATGTTTAATTTGCCTGATACTCTTTTCCAGATTTCTGTGCTGTAGTCATTGCAGGGGTAGGGGTTACTTCAGGTGTTCAATGACAGTGATGGTCATTGTTTGTCAACACCACCTGGAAAACCACTAAAATTTTAACCATTGTGACTAGATTGCTTATCATTGCATTCGCTTAAATTTTTCACTTTGAGAATTCAGCCATACGAAATGACGAGTGGTGTCCCTCAAGGGTCAGTACTGGGACCAATGTTGTTTAACATCTTTATTGGAGACAAAGACAGTAGGATAGAGTGCACCCTCAGCAAGTTGGCCAATGACACCAAGCTCAGTGGCGTGGTCGACACACTGGAGGGAAGGGTTGCCATCCAGAGGGACATGGACAAATTTGAGAGTCAGACTTATGCAAATGGCATGAAGTTCAACCAAGCCAAGTGCAGAGTCCTACACCTGGGACGTGGCAATCCCAGGCACAAATACAGGTTGGGCAGAGGATGGCTGGAGAGCAGCCCTGAGGAGAAGGACTTGGGAGTGCTCATGGATGAGAAGCTCAACATGAGCCGGCAGTGCACGCTCTCAGCCCAGAAAGCCAACTGTACCCTGGGCTGCACCAAAAGAAGTATGAGCAGCAGTTCATGGGAGGTGATTGTACCCCTCTGCTCTGTGCTTGTTAGACCCCACCTGGAGTCCTGTGTCCAGCTCTGGAGTCCTCAACAAAGAAAGGATACGGACCTGATGGAACAGGTCCAGCGGAGGGCCACGAAGGTGATTAGAGGGATGGAGCGCCTCTCCTTTGAAGACAGGTTGAGAGAGCTGGGACTGTTCAGCCTGGAGAAGAGAAGGCTCCGGGGAGAGCAGCCTTCCAGGATCTGAAGGGAGCTCCAGGAGAGCTGGAGAGGGACTCTTTGTCAGGAAGTGGGGTGACAGGACAAGGGGTAACTCTAGCTAGAGATAGTTATCTAGTTCATCCACAAAGAATTTAACAGAGTGAGGTATTTTCAACTGCTAATGAGTCAGCAACTGAAAAAGAAATAAAATCACAAATGGAAATTAATCTATTTTTGTGCTGCTGCTGGATAGATTCTCTGGTCCTCAGCTTTAATATGGTTTCATATACACAGTCATGAAAATTTTTCTCTAGAAAGCACAGCTGCTCTCCCAGCAGCTTCTCTGATCTTTGTTTGCTCACAATGGTCACTGCAAAACTTCAAGAGGCACACAGCATCTCCAGGTTTTATGTGTCAACTGACTCACTTCTTGTTTTGGTGGAAATTTAGATTAGACTTTAGATCCTCAGGTGAGCCACAAAAGTCAACACAGTCCATCTGGCCCTTTGAATTATTTATAAATAGACTACTTTTTATGATAATACAGGTTTTTATTATCAAAATCTCACATTCAAAGTTTTCATTGCATTTGACAGCTACTGTACTGACTTGAATTTATGTATTAGATGTATAATGTATAACGTTTAAAGCAAGTAGGTAGATAAACAGCCCTCAGTTTATAACTATACTTAAACAAAAATCATGAGAGAAGAGAGTCTTACCTTGCAAAGCATTTCTGAGTGCACTGCTTTTCGGTTGCCTGAAAGCAAATGGTAGATTTCTGACATGTAATTAAAGTATTCTTGGTAATGTTATCATACAGACTGTTCTTTTCAGCCATTATAATAAATTACAGTGCTATAAAACAAGGATTAAAATGTGCATAGTTCTCTGTTAAACACATAGCTTAGTAATTATTCTCTATTAAAGTTCTAAATAAGTGTCAAAAATCTAAATTTACACATACACTAAGCTACATGGAGGAGACAAGGGTGAGATATGTAGGTACAGATATAAAGAATAAGTTTATTTTATTTAACTAGGTTGCAATTCAGACTCCTGAGACTCTGGACAACCACAGAGCTGTGTCAGATATGAGTAAATATCTGCAAAAGTGTTCTTCTGTCTGTCTGAGGAATTACAAACCTAAAGCCAGCTTGACAAGCAGTGAGAGCACTGAGCACACAGCACTGAATTATAGGAAATTCCTGCCCCACCTCCTGGATGCAGCCATGGTGAGCTAAGAATCTCTGCTGTGCAAATCCCAAGAAGACCTAGATATCAGTAAGTGCTCCTCTGCTCAGCTTGCTCAAGATTCCTGTAGCTCTGGGTTAGAAATTGGTGTGTAAGTCAGGCATAGAACACCCAGAAGATGTGAGGTCCAGTTTGGCATGAACTCCAAGATGTTCTTGCCTGGATGGTACAAGCCAAATGGTGGCTTCAGGTGGATGTGACAATCAGCAGTGCTCCAGGCATCTGAACTTTAAGGAGGTAGAGACTTCTGAAAAACACAGGCATACACTTCAGCTCAATCACAGGGATAAAACGTGCCCTGGATGCCCACTATACCCTGGGCCATACCTGGAGGTCTAAACAGCAGAAGGTTTTAGCTAAAATACAGTGAACATATGAAGTTAATATCTAAAGAATTTTATTGTCAAAAACCTAGAGAGTCAGTTCTATGAAGGAGAAAGTGTAACTTTACAAAATTTTCACATTTTGTTCCTTCCAGTTAGACTGTGAATGTCTCTTGACTTCTGTATTTGTATAATACTTAGAAAAACACTTTCCAAACTCATCTGAGACATATAGGCTATAAAATAATTTATAGGTTTCAGAGCCCCTAGCTATTGGTCTAATAAACCAACCAGTGCTTCCCATACTGAAACATGTCCTAGAAGTGCACTGACACCTCACACCTTTTTGAATATGGAAAAAACTAAAAATTAAAAACTGGGTGAGTTATTGGCAGGCTGGAGAAGAGTCATGGTGAGTTCTAGCCCTGGTGTTAGTGGAAATACTCGAGAATCAAGACTATGAACCACTCTATTGAATGCTCTTGTGTTTCTACGTAGTCATAGCCTTCAGCAATGCAGCCTATTAATAACAGTAATGAACTCACCACAGTCAACAGAATAACAGACATATCTGCTTAATCAAGAAGTGGGAGAAAACAAATACAGAGGAAATGCAAAGCATTTATATATTCATGCCATAGTTACGTATACCAGTTAGCAATAAATACAGCAACTTAAATATATGTGTGTAGATGTGTGTTTCTGTAGAGATATATACACACATGCATACACACAGCCTCTGTGGTGCTTATCACCATAGTTTGAACCCCCTCATACATATTAATGAATTTAGCTTCAAAATACCCTTGGGAAGTAGAGAATTATTATTGTCATAAAAAAAGAAGAAATGTAATACATTGCAACATGAAGGAAAGAGCAGGAAAAAATATTGCTACAAAAAGGCAGTAGGGGTAACCAAAAAGAAGATATCACAGACAAGTAAAGCTTGAAACCAGAAATGTTTAAAGTGTAGTAATTGAGCATTACAAAACAGTAGACCTCTGAAGAAAATAGGAAGGGCAATTCCTGGTAGCATAGGGAGTCATTGCAATTTTTAAATATTCTGTGCATAGCTATTTGTATCTCAATATTGTCCAGTATATATAGCTCTCAGTATATTTTCTTGAATGCACATCGTAAGTTGGAAACCCATGAATAAATATTTCTAATAATTTTAAGCATATATATTGTTTCTTTCACAGCACAAAGATGCCGTAAATCTGTAACCTGGGAGTGTCCTATCTAGATGTTTTCATCTTGCTCAGCACTCCAGACAGTCCTACATCCTTTCAAAACTTGGGTATTTTCCTTAGAAGTCCAAGACCTTAGTAAATTAGGTTACTTTAAAAGATAAATAAAAATCCCCAAGCAATACTTATGATCTTGAGAGATTTTAGAGGTATCTCAAAATATCTGAAATGTTTCACAAAATTTTCTAGGTGTGTTTCTTTGGTCATTTTATATACACGTTTCTGTTGAACTTACCTCTAGTGTGGGGCATTTCCAGACCCTGCAGCCCTTTAATGTAAAAATACTTCTAATTATATAATCTTCAGCCCAGTTGTCTGTCTGCAAGAACTTATAAAAAAATAAAAAAAATTCCATCCTTGTTGCAGTCCATGTCAGTTTTCCAATTTTCTATTGCCATCTAGGTCATCTAGAGTGCCACATAAACCTGTGAGTTTAAACCTATGCCCATAAACTTTAAGAGTTTATAAGGGAGATGTACTTGCAGAGATATTCCTTTTGTATTATTTAGCACACATATTTTTTAAAAAGCCAGCAACTCTGCAAAGATTTTTTTTGTTTGTTGACATCACAACCATTTTGCTTCTAGTCCTTCCCCAGTGCAGAAAGTGGATTTTCAGCTTTCCCATTATGACATTGTGACAAAGCAGTTCTAAAGCTATATTCATAGAAGTTAACAAGCTAAGTAGTGAATTGGATTCAGATTGAACCTGTTCTATACTGTACCTTTCCTAATGACTTGGTTTTGGCTTCAATTTCATTGAAGTCAATGCAATTTCACTGTGCCATATGTTTTTCTAAACATTCTATGAAATTGCATACTTGAAATATGCCAAATAAAATGCCTTCTAGTGACCATGTTATCCAGAGCCAGTGGACATGACCCAGTGAATGTCTTTCTTCTGCAGAGGTTTCTGCTTTGAGTGGCTGGACACCGGGATCCCACCATGACATCTGGGTATGCATCCACAGTTGGAAAATGAGTCAATATTCCAAGTTTTGCCACACTGAGGCCAAGTGGTGGAGTGACCCACTCTTAGGTGTGGGCAAAAGTGACAGAATGAATAAATTAAAGCAGTTGCAATATTTAACCCTTTTGTGAAACAATGCTTTCCAGTTCGTAAAGACAAACAAACCGCACAACCATATGCACATGCGTAGGTATCCTTTCTGGTAGGCAATCAAGATAATTTCTAATTGTATCACTTGAAAACGCACCTTTATATATATCTCCTGTATAATTTTAGATGTGGCTACATATTAATTGGCAACACACCTTACGCTGTGCTGTTCAATTCTGAATCAGTCAGATATTACCAGAAACCTAAAATGAAAAGTCTCAGTGGACCAAACTTTTAGTAGACTGGCATTCACCTTGGCACTTGTCATATACTAAAAGGAACAGAATGAAAACCTTGTACCTCATCAAATAGAGATTAGAGAGAACAATGATACTGAGATACTACTGTAAAGACAGAGGTAGTTGTTATTCCAGAGCTATGAGGATCGAGACTGTGCTTTCCACTGTATAATTTACTATAATTTTCAGCTCTTTTGTGTTTCCTACCTGTTCTTATTTACAAGTACGCTGATCAGCCATTTAATTTCTTTCCACTGAACTTTTTATTTTACAGTGGTGAAATATGATGTCCTGACTCTAGTTCTAGTAGTTTTTGGGAAAAAATATTCAGCAGGGAAGGCAGCAAGGGAAATTAGACTATATGTATAAATTAACGGTATTTATTTTCACCTACAAAAACATATGTGAGAACTGAAAATATTGGGATAATATTTCCCTGATGTGTGAAAATGCACGCTTCTAATTCTTATTAGGAATAATTACTGTAGCATAATACTAAACTCTATTGCACCAGAGCTACTACTACCATTGCCTAAGTCAGATAGTTTAAAAATAGCTGAGATAGTGCTATATTACCCTGCAGTCAGAGCATTTTTTAAGTTCTCTTCTGTACCAAGTTCTTTGAACTTACGCTTGAAGACTATTTCTGTAGTGGGAAGGACTTTTTTTAAGAACTAACTAGTTCAAGGGACAAGGACAAGCATGCAGGACTTTCTAGTCCTGGATTCTTGTTGGAGGCAGAGAAGTGGTGACTGCCACCTGGCAGACCCACCTCCTCCTTGAAAATGAATTTTATAGATATATATAAATGTCAGGAAGCCTAAAACCTCAGGAATGTTGATTCAAGAGGTATTATGTATATATTTATATATATATATATATGTATTACAAAAAGGAAGGAAATGAACAAAGTCCAAGACTATTAAATAAGGAAATACAATACATATAGCATATATTTTTCTATATAATATATATACATTATATATTTTTACATATAATATATATCAATGTATATAATACATATTATATGCAAATATGACAGGAAAGCTATGAAGCCCAAGACTGTTAATGAAGGATGTACAGTGACCACTCAAAGCAAAAATCATCCTCCTTATCGTTTCTCCACTAACAAAACTGTATATTACCAAAAATGCACTGTCACCCTTGCTGTGATGCTGGCCTTGCCCTCCTCCACCAAGCAGCTTGCACTCACTGCTCCTTGACGTCTTGCAGTTTCACCTTGCAGTTTTATCTTGCTCATGTTTGGCAAAAACTGCTGTTTTTCAGGATGTGTTTTCACAATGGTCTAAAAGAACAATCTATTAACCTGGTCTAGTTGGAAGTGGCCCTGCTCATGGCAAAGGGCTGGAACTAGGTGATCTTTAAGGTCACTTCCAACCCAAACTATTCTATGATTCTTTTAAAACAGACTTCACATTGGTTGGAATATTAAATGGCCTTGCTCTCCATATTTGTGTCAACAGAGACTCTAGAATGCTGTAAGCTACTAACATCTCATCCAGCTCCTACACAATTTGTATTCCATTTGGTAAAAAGAACTGTGACCCATTTAATCATGTCTTAACTTACAAAAATGTCAGGGTAGAATTGCTGAGGCAATCTGGGTAGTATTTTGAAAAGGCATTTTATTGTGTGAAATTTCCTTAGTTACCTTTAACAAAAATTTCTCTGGAAAGTGCCTATATCTGGGCAAACATAAAATTAGCCAATAATTCTAGCTCTTAGTACTGAGGCTAAGGGTTAGAATTTACTAAGGCTGTAAAAATGACAAAAGAAGGTCATTATTTAAGGAATATATATGCAGAAATCTGAGCTCTTTATACCTTGTAACAAGCTAAACATGAACTGGCTAAAGCTTTTTCAAATAAATTACATTTCAATATGAAGATAATGTATTTTTACTAGTCTATTCTATGAGAGATATACAATTATCTGTTTGAAAAGGACCACAGGAAAATAATGATTCAGGGTCTATGGGAAACTACACCAAGGTGCAAATTTTATTTCTTTCATGTTCAATTAATTCTTTATCTTAATTTACTCAATGATCAAAACAAGTTGTTATTTTAAAGGTGAAAATTTAGGCAACTGATAAAAGGGATGGAGATGTTTTTTAAACATATCTAGAACACTGTCCTTATCTCATTCAGATGTCCAGACACTTCTGCAAAAGTTTAACTGGTAATTTTGAAATACTTTGTCCAGATTGCAGGAAGAACAGTATCACTCATTTTATATCACTTTAAGAAAGGAGGAAAAAAAGATAGTAAATCGACTCTTAGCAGTGGTGAATATTTACAAGAAATACAATATTAAACTCTGTATGTTTCAGCAAATTTCTCTGGTTTTGTGTTTCATTTTATACCCACATCTACATACAAATATCCATATACAAGTAGATACCCATATATAGATATATATCTCTGTCTATGAAAGTATTTTTTTTTAATTATTTTTTCTCTACACATTTAATGCAAATTCAATAGGTTAGTGTGTAGTGTTAATTTAAAAGTATTGATATTTGGAGAAATGTTCGAGAGTTAACAACTTTAGTATACTGTTCTCTAAAATCTCTCCTTGATAATACACTTAATTGGCAATAATAATTGTAATAGCTTATTAATATTTACTTTATGCTAAAATTCTTTCATAACCACTGTTTCTGACAGTTAGAAAACTTAAATTCAAGGATGCTTAAAGTTTGTGCATATGACCCTGTGTTCTTGCTGCTCCTTGTGAGACATTTGTGAGATTTATGAAAAACAAAAAGGAAAATATTAGTTTTTCCATATACTAGGGAACTCATGCTGCATGATAACACACTCCTGTTTCTTTATAACCAGTCAGTCAGACCTCAGTCATAAGCAATATTATTTGAGCCTGTGGTTTAGCTGAGGAACAAAGGTCAAAGGAGGTGTATAAGAGAAACAGGAATTGTAACTTCTTCCTTATATTATATTAAAATTATATACCTAAATATCAGTATCATCAGAAAATCACCATATTTTCTCAAAACATATTATGCAAGCCCTTTTCAGGTCACCTGTGAGGATATTTAACCTCATGATGACTATTTGTTTACTTGCTCTTGATGCACTAAACGTCTCAAAGCAGTATTGTATTTTCCCAGGTTTAGCAAAAGCAGAGGCTTTGCTATATTTAACCTTTCCTCAACGCTTACTGGAATTCTTACCATTGGCTTAAATTCTGAACTATGGTGTGAAATGGACATGGATAACTTTAATTAAGATGGAGAACTATACAATTTGTACAGACAGTTTAAGAACATAAGAATATACGTAATGTGGGAGTAAGTTTGTGTAAAGAGTTAAGGAACTAAATAGTACACCAGTAAGTTATAAATGCAAATCAAGTCCTCAAAGAGGGAAGGAAAAAAAGAAAAAAGGAAGGATTTTTGCAATTAGCTACAGATGTCATCTTAGTTTTAGAAGCAACATTACTTAAGCATTATCTTACTCAAATACAAAAGGATTGAAATGAAATATGTACATAAATATTCATTAATAAAATTTCAGGATTTTATGTGCAAAGAATTTTTTTTTTTTTCTGAATTGAAATCAGGGGAAAAAGATGAAGCAGTATGAACTTTGAAGAAGAAAATATTAATTATTTAAACTGTAAGATATTATTTTCTACATTTCTGAATGGAAAATCTAAAAAAGCCCAAAATGCATAGGGTATTTGAAATGTGGGTGTTTGTCATTTTCATTTCACAACATTAACAGATCAGTCAGAAATAAATCCTGAATTCCTGTCAGCCATTTCCATTTGGAAAGTACATCACAGCAATTTCTTCTGTGAAGAAACAAAATAAATAAATACATTCTAAAATACTTCAGCAGTGTGACTTCATAAAAATTTGTACTCTTAGTAACCTCCTAAATAGCTGAATTACTAATGATGGTTTCAGTGGACATGCACAAGATGGGCTCCTCCTGGTGCTTGGCATGGACAAGGCACATTCTGCCTAGTGCTCATCCTAGGGGCTGTTTCTTGGGACTGAGAGCCAATGCCACCACTTCTGGTGGACGCAGATATCCCCTGCTTTTCTTGTACATGTTCCGTATCGGGAACCACCCCAGAATTGCTTGTCCCTTACCCCAGCTGCAGTTCACAGGCACCTGTGCCCAGTCCTATTTAATTTCTGATTCCCAGCAGTGCTTCTCAGGATGACTTCTGGTGTCATTTCGGGACTTGATGCACTTGGTAGCAGTGTAAAGAAATTCCTTCTCCTCACAAACTAGCATATCTACTTAATGCACCCAGCCTGACCTTTAAGATATTAATATGGACCATGTATAGTATCATCCACAGCTTTAAATCAGCAATTTTGGTGATGCTGTTAGATATGAAAAGTAATTCATAAACTATTTTGGATCTATTTAATCTACATCTATTTAGCACTATGAAGTACACATTGCATTTCAGCATTATAAATTGTCCTTAAATTGCACATTTCAAACATATGCTGTCTGGAATTGCTAACTGCAAATTTGCTACCTCATGTAACACTGTTTGCGTCCCGGGACTAGGTGTATATAACATTTTAATCTGGAGATGAATGGTGAATAATGAATACTGTACTTCTAGTGCAAGCTGTTGGAGAGAGAATAATTTATGACATAGTTCATAAGACCTGAAGAATTTGTGAATATTTTCATAAACAGCCAAAAGCAGACTGAAAAGAATTACTATAAAACAAGCTGTAATTCACATATTTCCAGAATAATAAAAATTATTCTGTCAACTCTATCACTCTTGTCACCCATTAAAGTCTATGCTTTCTGGGAACAGCTTCCTAAATTGAGGTACCTTTGGCATCTTGGGTGAAGTCATCGGTATGGATTTTGAGGAGGAAAAAGATAGTATAACATATTTCTAAAAGGCTGTAGTCTGCAATATTCCCATATATGTAGGGTGTAGAGTATCCTGTGGTGGCATTCCCATCTTGTTTTCATCCTTTCGAGGGAGTTAAACTCTCAAATTCTCTCCTGAATGAAGGACTGTTCCTGCACCTTTTCTATAAATTAGTCTTTTGCTCCCTACTATCAAAATGAGTGGAAAAGGTGCGGTATGTTTAGAAATATGTATAGACACATGTGTGGATGACTAGTGTGTTTTTAATACATGTAACTAATATAATTTATTTTATATCCTCTCCGTACAGGAGTGAAAGTAGTTAAAATTCCTGCATTTTTTCTTATTTGACTGATAATATAACACACTTATTATACAGGTCAACTTTAGCACTAACATGATTTGAAAGTATACTAATACTTCATGATTTTGCTTTTCTAGCCGGGACTTCGTCCCAATATCACAGACAAAAGCTTTAACATGGCTGTAAAACTTCAAAATTCAGAATTCTTATAGATAGTAGTTTCCCGTGTTAACTGACATTCAATCATTATATAATAAGAAGAAGATTTTAATTTGCTGCATGAGGTCACTAATTTTATGTAAGAATACTGCTACTTTTTGGAAGCTATAGCAAAACCATATACATATAAGCAAGTTTAATTTTGCTATGGTGAGGACAAAATTGTCACTAAATATCTTCTGCTGTAGCCAGTAATAATCACAAAAAATTGAGACTATTTTGCCATTATGATTATAGGTTGTGGGGTTATTCTGGGATCAAGCATTTGAGACATTTGGGTCAGAGGGGTGAATTAATACAGGGAAAACACAGTAACTTTACCAAAAGAAGACAGTGAGAATATTCTTTCTGAAATCTAAATCTGTGAGTGCACAATGCCTGGTAAAATCTTAGAAGAATTTATTTTATGTCTGCAATTTAGAAAACTAGAAATATCAAGGAGCGGCATCCAAAGTTCTCCTCCCCTCTATTGTTTTAGAGGCACCCAGATGGGGAAAAGATAGTTAATATATTATTAAATATCTTTCTTTGAGCTACATATAATTTGCAATATTTTTCAGCCAGCTGAGGTTTACAGCTGATGAGATTTAATGATGCTGGTCAAGTTAGGAAATAGTTTATATTCTAAAAATCTTTTTATTTTCAATTTGATTTGACTCAGTAACATATTTATTGCTGACAGATATTTGATGAGTTGGACACTCTATTCAAATATCCTTGACACTTAGCTCGTTAGCAAGTCAATGATGGAGAAACTGTTTGACCTCTTTGGCTGAAGTGGGCAAGACAGGGATGTGAGGTTGTTGTTCAGAAGTGCACGGTTCAATTAAAGAGAGACCATCCTGTGCTGAGCCAGGGCCTCCACACAGTTTAAGACAGTGACACATTTGCTGCTGTATAAATTGTCTTCTGAGGGCTGGCACACCAGCCAAAACCCTTCTGGGTGTGGGAAGCTGCTGCAAAAGTTCCCACTCCAGACTCCTGAAATCCAGTCTCAGCTGTAGAGGGCGGAAAATGTGGGAAACTGGGAACCATTAAATCCGTGTTGCTGCAAAATAATTAGACTTAAGTTGTCTTATCCTGACACTTTGTTCCACCAGTCAAGTGTAACAAATCTGCAATAGCAGATAGAGCTCCACTGAATTCAGGCGTTTTGCTAGTTTATAACTGTTAGAGGTCTGCTGTAATAATTGCAGGTGAGATACATCATGCAAAGACATTTTATCCATCATAATTTGCCTTCTTTCTGTCTAGTTTTGGATGAGCTAGCTATGGCTACATGATTTGTGAAGGATCACTGATACACTAGCAAATGAAGATGCTGTGTGGATTGCTTTCATATCAACTGTTCAATCTCCAGAATAATATTGCTCATTAGGTGGATAAATGTAAAGAGGAAAGTATAGTATTAATAGTTTGACAGGATCCTCAGTTGGGGTTCAGCAGATACAGCTTATATTTTGGAGACAGACAGAAGATTGAATCTTGCTTTCCTGTATTTCAAAATCCAATATTTCATTTAAAATTATGAACAAATCACTCGTTGTAAATCCTACCATCACTGATTCCAGCAAGGATTTCCCCAGCTCATAGCCACTGAAGTCATAGTGTCATAGAAGATAACCTTTGTGTTATGAATGCAAGAAGAAACAGACTCATCAGTATTTGCCCAAGCAAGCAGCCAGTCAGAAGCAGCCATCACAAGGCTTGAACTCCCCCATTGATCTTATTAATATCATTAAGTATGGATCCCAATTATGCCAGCTGATCTGTTAAGTAGAGCTATTTCTTTGATGATGAAGCATATATAGAAACAGAAAAATTACCCTGGCTGATAGCATGGTATTCAGTGCATTAAGGTAAGGAATAATATGTCATAAAGACCTGTACACTTCAATGCATATTTCATCACATTAGCGATATATTATGCTGACATGTTGAATGGCACAAGGCTTATGAGCAAGCCTGGTTGATTAGAAATGCCAGAGAACACACTCTTTCTTCCCTCCCCTCCATCCATGTGACACCCAGTGCCAGACACAGTGAGTCACAGGAATTAACTGTCTGCCAAGTTCCAGCTGGTTTGTTTCTGCTCCGTGGCTGCTGAAACTTTTTACTTTTGCAGAAACACAAAGTGTTTGGGCCAGAGGCTAACCAACAAGGAAGGATTTTGAACCTGAGCATATCGATTAATCTTTATTGACTTGGCATACTTTTCATGTGACTACCAAATAACACTTATTGTTTGCTGCCTTTCCTTTTTAGAGCATGATGAGAGTGGGAGCAGGTTTCATAGTCGTTTCTCAGTTTCAAGCATTGGTGCTTTTAATATAATTCATTAATCCAATCTGGTAGTTCTATTTATTTAATTTTGCTCCACAACAGTATCTGACAGCATGTGGTTGTATACCTAGGTTCTTTCAACTCTCAGTCGTTTCATTTGTGAGGTACTTTTCATTCCTAAGAAGACCTCATTGTATATGGGATGGATGTTTCTCAGAAACAAGGTTGACTACTCAGAAAAACCAGCAACTTATAGTGATGTCGTTCTCACTATAGACAAAGTAATAATGATTGGAGCTGGCTCTCCTAAATTAGACATAAAATGAGATATTTGATTTCCTTCACCACTATTACTACAGAATGGGGAAAAAAAAAATTGCTCTTTCTCATCCTCACCGAGTTTCATGCCTGCAGCAGGGATGCATTATAACTTATTTATTTTATAATCTACTAAATTAATGTGAGGAAGCTGAAGAGACTGAGACTGTGGAGGAATTGCTTGTTTCTGTTGGTAAATTAATTGTGTGATAGCTTGTTGCTCTGGACAGATCTCTTTTTCATCTGCACCAAAGATTAGACTTCAGAATTTTTTTCACTGTCTCGTGAAATGTCACTGAACAGATGGTACTTTTCACTGTTTTCTTGATTAGAACCCAATCTGTCAAAGTGCTTACACACATGCTTAACTTAAGCACAGCAACACTATAATTTGTATCAGTTTTATAACCAATGTTTTGTAGATTTTGGGGTTTATATAATCCTACCAGCTAAGGAAAATTTTCCTTAAAATGTAATATTCGGGTACATGTTAATTAAAAAACTTATTTAAACCTCTGAACTGCAAATAAGCCCTTGTCAGAATCTCTTGCTTGTGAATACACTTCAGCATGTAAGACTGCGTACACTATCAACAGGTTAACATGGTAAAGTAAGTAAGAACTACGTGAAATACAAATTAATAATAATAGAGTTTCTCTTTCATAGACATCAAAATTTCAAATAACGATATGTAAATATATATTTTAAAAAAGCCAACAACTTACTGTTATATCGTCAGATAACCCTCACCAGCTCACATACAAAACCCCTTAAGTATATAACTTAAACAGAACATTTCCCAGCTTTCCTCAGCAGAAGACATTAAGCACCAGAAATTCCTTGCTGTTACAGGATTTGAAGTAGTGATTTCATCATTTGTGAGTATGTAAAGAATTAGGAAAGCCCTATAGAAGATGTTCAGCTTAGACTAACTGACTCTAAATTTAGATTATATGAATTTTTTTTCTGCCAAAAAATATGTCTTACTAAGTATTTACCATCTTCAATGAATGAAAGAGTTATCCTAGACCAGGTAGGAACAGACTTTGGTGGTGAATTATAAAGATCTACCACAAATTTCTCTGTCCAGTTTTGATACATGTTCCAGGCACGGAAATGTTGAAATCTTTCACAAAAATGACATCAATAATTTTACAAATGAAGAGAAAGGGTGATTTTTCTCTTAAATTTATTATCAGAAGTAATCAAACTTATGAAAACTAACAGTAATAATAATAATAAAAAAACCCAGATAAAATTGTGGTGAAGAATATTTCAATAAAATGAAGTTTGCAAACATTAATAGGAGCAAGCACAGTTTTCATCTTGACTACAGCCAGCATGACTCTCACAGATTATATGATGCAGACTGTTATAGATGATGTTTACTGAGGAACTTTATGGGAATCACAACAAAACAAGACAATAGACAGCAAGTAAAACCGAGGTCACTGTTTTGAGTAAGTGGAAGCAAGCCTTGCCTAAGACGATCAGGCGCCTATTTTTAACATAATGTGTGGAGTCGATTTTGTTATGCTTCTTGCTATGGTTATGTAGATTCTGCAGAGAATTGGTTTATCTTCAGAACACATTAGAGTTCCTGTGAACCGGAATGTCAAGTATTGCTACCTCATATTGGATTGTAGTCACACTCAATTAGTAAGTGATTTAAAGGGTTAGGCCTCAGATTACTCAGAGTTTATTGCTAGCATCTTGATCTATGCAGGTGTTATGTAACATAAAATCTTCAGCTTTTTTCCCTGAATAATCATCTGATTCCTCATCATAAGAGGTTTTCACCAAGTGTCAGAAATAACATCATATCAAAACTGTGTCCTGGGCTCCCTTCCCTTCCCTTCCCTTCCCTTCCTTTCCCTTCCCTTCCCTTCCCTTCCCAGATGAGGGTATCATTAATAAGTATTGTACTTCTCAATGTGTGTTAATTTGAAATGAGGGGAGGTTAGATGCTGTTTCCTTAAATCTCCACAGATACAACTTCATCTTCAGATAGATTAACCTAGTGTCAAATTAAGGTTATAATTGTACACATTTCATTTAATTGGTTGGTACAGCAGACTTTGAGATGGTAAAATGTGAGTGATTCCAATAGAGTCTGCATAAAAGGAACTGTCATATCTAACGTGTCTGCTACGTATGGAGAAAAAGCCAGGACAGAGCACAAATTTTAGAAGGAAAGACAAAGTGATAAAGTTTTACAAGTTAGAGTTCCTTCAGTAGATTCCAATTTGAACAATTGCTAGCAGTAGAAAGAAAAACACTTTTAATGGAAGCTGAACTGAAGGTCATACTTTATCTCCAGAGACAAAGCAGACTTCAGTCAAGAATATCTTCTTTCTACTTGTGTTTAATGATATGCTGATGTATTCATACACATGCCTGAAGATCTGCCAAATGATGAACACACATGACATCAAGATATGCATTAAGTGAAAGAGAGAAATTTAATGTTTGGGGTTTTTTTTTTTTTTAATGATAAAATTACAAGCTAGAACAAATTTTTTCAGTTTAATTCTTCCAGGTGCTGAAAAATCAAAAAATTATTTTTGGATCTGCATTGAGAATAGCTAGTGAATAATCAGGAAGGGCAGTAAATGCACTGCAAAATGTGGTTAACACAAGAGACTCTGGTCATTTTTATAGTCTTTAAGATAGCATGTCAGTTACCATTGTACCTCACCAGCCAAAATAATCTTTTCTCACACTAAGGTTCTCTGGGGAAAGGTTAGAATTGCCTAATGGAGTCTTACGACTTAATGATAGCTTTATCTGTTTTTAAGGAACACTGTGTTGTCAGATTCCTTCCCTGAAGATGGTTATGCATGTTGAACAGGACAGGAACACCTCTGAGGAGGAGAAGCGTGTAGCTGGTACTACCTGAAGGTCATAAAATTGCTCTTGCACTCATTTCACTGAATCTATCCCTTCTTGCAAAGGGTTGACAGAACTACTACATCAGAAAATTGCCATGAGGAGATTGTACCATCATTTATGAATAAAATGTCTATACTAAAAAACATTTAAAACAGGGTAGCTTAGACTGCCCCTCCCCCCAGCTATTATTTTAGCATGCCATCCTACAGTTTTGCCTGAAATATATATCTTGTAGTCAATTATAAATAAAAACTGTCTCATAAATAATACTTTGCAGCTTATTGCAAAGAATAAAGAACAGCACAGAATGTTTCAATGTCTTCCAAAATGAACTATGACACATTAACATGAAATCCATTTTTTTCATTTTCCGTTCTAGAAGTTTACACACAGTTCTTTTTTCTTGCCTTTCAGTTAAATCTAAAGCTTTTGCATAATTTCTGTTTCTGCTAGTGATTTATCCTAGCATATAGTCATCGTTTCATAGCCATCTAAGCAACAATAAAACACAGATCTGAGAAATTATGACATTTCACTACCCAATATCTTGGGTATTTTGATATTGACTGTTCAGGTGTAACATTGATTATGAAATGCATCTTTGGTATTTAACACCAGGTTGTGACTTCTGCTTTCATCCATAGTTAATCGATCTACTAATCACGACCCCAAGCTGCAGAAAAACATAACGTGCTCATGAGTTACTTCTGTGTGTAACCAGAGAAAGCTGAGTATGTGTAGTAGTAATGGTAACAGTGCCGTATTTTTAACAATCTTAAAGGACTGCATTTTGCTTTTATTCACGATTATTTTTGGATAATAGAAATATCATAGCATATATAATCACATGCTTATAA
>VXBW01003106.1:12218-29877 GCA_013400375.1 Thinocorus orbignyianus
TGCCACCACTGCCATCCCTCTGGTATCACCCAAGGGTTCCTTCTACTCACAGGAAGATGCCACCACTGCCATTCCTCTGGTACCACCCAAGGGTACCTTCTACTAACAAGAAGATGCCACCATTGCCCTCTGGTATCGCCCAAGGGTCAACGGGCACAAATTGGAACATAAGAAGTTCCATCTCAACATGAGGAGGAACTTCTTTCCTCTGAGGGTGGCAGAGGCTGCCCAGAGTCTCCATCTCTGGAGATATTCAAATCCCATCTGGATGGGTTCCTGTCCAACCTGCTCTGGTAGAGGGTTGGAAGAGATGATCTCCAGAGGTCCCTGTCAACCCTTGCCAGTCTGGGATGGTTTCAACCTGGAGCTGGGAGGAAATATCCAACATCTCGGGGCCTTCCACTTGGCCCACACTGCTGCCTGGCTGTGGATCTTCTCTCTGGGCTGCTCCCAGTAGACCCCAGTTGTCCCCTACTTGTTGTCCCCAAGGTTACCAGGCTCACTGAGAAGTCTGATGTGCTTTTTGGTGGAAAACCAGTCCAAAGTAGGTGGTTTTGAGTTGTGCACGGGACGGTCAGGTCACTGACAGCTCATGGGACCTGTATCCCACAAAGTGCCCCAATGACCAGGGACATTTCCCAAGGGATAGGTGACCACCTAGATGACCTCATCAGTGAGGCAATAATTCCAGTGGATCCCAACTACTGGGAAAGAAGAGATGGGCCCTGGGAAGAAACGAAGAAACCTCCTCCCACGTCCCCTGTGATGACTCCCGCCATTCCAGAGGTGACCACCACCTCTCCTCTCCCCTTCCTCAGGACAGGTTCCCTCTCGTCCACCTCCCACCACACATCCCAGCCCTTCTGCTCACTCCATAAATTAATCTCACCCTAATGTCTGGTTTTTCTTCCATTCCTGCAGCCATCCAACCTAGTTGCCTTCAGACTTGACTCCAACTCAACCCAAATTAAGCCTGGAAAAGGCCTCTTCCCACCAAGGGAAGTTCGGGGTTTCACCTCAGCTTCCTCAACACCTGGGTTATGAAGGTCTAACAGCTCCCGATAAAGAAAATAAGGATGGATTTTCCACCTCTGGCTGACTTTTACCCCAATTTATGAGTTTGCTTCGTTGGTTCTGTCAAATTGGAGCCTACGGAAGCGGGGTGAGGCCTACAAGGCCTGAGCTGATACAGGGCCCCACAAGGCCCCAGCAAGAGGGGACACAGCAAGAGGGGACACACCAGGACAAGGTGACAATTCCACCCGGGCCACGTGCTGGGTGTAACTCTCCCAACCAAAGGCTGACACTTGATTTATTCTCCTGTTGGCTTCACAGCTGAATTTTTACCACCGGGCTGAAGCAAATTAACTCATTTTGCCGTGACAGCCTCGGTCGGGAGGAAGAATTCCAGGAGATATAAGGCAGCTTTTTTTAAAAAAAAATACAAAATTAACTCATTTTGCCGTGACAGCCTCAGTCGGAGGAAGAATTCCAGCAGATATAAGGCAGCTTTTTTTTAAAAAAATACAAAATTAACTCATTTTGCCGTGACAGCCTCAGTCGGAGGAAGAATTCCAGGAGATATAAGGTAGCTTTTAAAAAAAATAATAAAAAAATTCCCTCTTTCCTGAAGAAGTGTCACTCTTTCAACATAAATATTCAGTATTTTGAGATCTTTCTCACAGTGGGATTCTGGTGTTATCACGACATGAGCGACGAGGGCGGACGGAAATCCCTCCGGTGTTCAAATGTGCCAAAGTTCCCCCGATTTGTTTCCCTGGGTATCATCGGGACCGCGATATTTTCCACAGGCAATGAAGAGAGCGTAGGAGACGACGAACTGGATGAGCAATATTCTGACTGGCCCCTCTACTCTTGTCATTTTCCCCTCAAGAATTTTTTTAGAAAATGTTTAAAAGAGCAAGAGGCACATTATTTAATCGCATCGATAAATCTGCCCGCGAACGCTTGCCAGATAATTTCACAGGGAAGGAATTGCCCCGATAACCCCCAACGAGAGCGAGACATAAATTAGGGCGAGTACGTGTTGATAAAGAAACCAACCCAACGACTCCACATCCAGGAAAGTGAAAGGAAAAGGGGGTTAAATTGATGGCCCTGGGAAAAGCGGTGATACGCTGTCTACAAAAAGGCCCAAGAGTAAACCGCGGATGTATCCAAGCGACTTTTCGGAGCTGAGAGAAAATAGATCAGCGATTTCAAGACGTTAATGTTCTTCAAAGAGAGCCCGAATTTAGAAAATCACTCTGACTCACGCTGGGAGGTTTGAAGAGATGATGAATAATGATCTGGGGGAAAAAAAAAACACAAAAAAAAAAACCAACAAAAAACCCAACCACGCCATTCTGGAATATGACATGATGAAAAAATTAGCACGTTGTTGCCGGTTTTGGGAGCCTGCCCACAAGTTCCAAACACCTTTTCTTCTACAATTCCTTCTGGAAAGCTCACTGTCCTGGGAACGCATTCCCAACGACTTGAATTTTTTCAGTTTTTAAGAGACTGGGTTAAGCAGAGCTGCTGAGATCCCTGGATGCTCGTGGGCTGGATGGAGCACCAAGATGATGAGGAAAGGTTGAGGGATTTGGGTCTTTGGAGTCTGGAGAAGAGAAGGCTGGGAGGAGGGATCTGATCAACATCTAGAAATACTTCAAGGGTGGGTGTCAAGAGAATGGGGTCAGGCTTTTTTTGGTGGTGACCAGTGAGAGGACAACTTTGAACGCAAGAAGTCCCATCTCAAGATGAGGAGGAACTTCTTCCCTTTGAGGGTGGCAGAGCCCTGGAAGAGGCTGCCCAGAGAGGTGGTGGAGTCTCTTTCTTTGGAGACATTCCAGCCCCACCTGGACATATTCCTGTGGGACCTGCTCTGGGTGGACCTGCTCTGGCAGGGGATTGGAGTAGATGATCTCCAGAGGTCCCTTCCAACCCCGTATCAGTCATTCTGTGACCATGGCACCATGCTCAAGTCTTGTGGAGTCTGGAAGCCACCAAATAAAGGACAAACATCCTCAAAAACACCTATTATTGAGTTCTACTCACTACTGAGAACCTGGGATGTAGCAGGGGCCGGGTGAGGAATGTGGCCACCTCTCATGGACATCACTGGTGGGGAGGTTGGTGCTTGACCAAGTACCGGGAGATGCCTCCAGCACGGAGCCTCCATGGGACAGGCCACCTTCCCGATCCACCACGTTCTCTCCATCGGGCTCGGCTGCAGGTGCTCGGATACTCATCCCCAGCGAGGAGATGTGAGAAATCACCTCTCCCCTTCCATCCTGGCTCTTCTCCTCTGCTCCCTCCACCTTCTCCTCCTCTCCCAGCCACCGCCGATACCCTTGCCAGAAGATTTCCAATTTGGAAATTTTCCAGTTTCCAAGATTTCCAATCCCTCAAATTGAAACTTATCTCTCTTTTGCTCCTCTGTGGGAGGCGGGCGGGATGGGAGGGCATCCTTCCCGTGCAACGGGGCTCAGCAATTCCAGCTTTCCCATCCAAAGGGAAATCAGGAAAATAAAAATAAGTAATCCCGGCACGAGAAGGCTGGAAAAGAGGGTCGTGATTGAAATCCATGTATTTCCACATCCAGAACAATCCATTTAAAGAGGTACCTGCTAGAAGGAAACGTTTGTAGAGGGAATAAACCCATCCATCGGCTTGAAAACCCAGGATGAAACTCCTTGAAAATTAAGATCTCCGAGAGAACGTGGATTAAATTAGAAGCGCAATTCCAAATGGGAAAGTGCACCGGCTAGCGGGGCTGCCAGGAGGAATGAAACCTCCTGGCTGGAACAAGCTGCTCCGCATTAACAGATGTCGGCTCCCAACGAGGAGAAAGTGGGGGGAAAAAAACCTCTTTTATGGAGGTCTGGGAGCTCCTTCCACCCAACCCCAACTTGGTGGGACCCAAGCTTTTGGCCAACGGGATCGAAGACATGGGAACCACGGAGCCAAATGCTGCTGTTTGTGTCCTGTTCTTTTTATTAAAAGTTTATCTAAACTCACTATTCCTTCCTTTCCAACCATTTCAGGGATGCCCTCGGCTGCTGTCCTCCCTCTTCCCAGCTCTGCCACCACACCAGCGACTCCTCTGCCGGCTGCGGGATGAATTCCTCCAGTTTTTGGTTCAAAACCATCCTCAGAATATTAAAAAGAAAATCTCTGCACTTCAAACACCCGCCAGGAGCAGCCCCCTTCTTTCCATGGGGCCGACCTGCTCCAGGTTTCCAGCAGAAGGGCACTTTTCCAACGGCAGGTCCCTTAATTTCAGCCACATGTTGCTGGCGGGATGGGGATGAAGAGGAAAAAGGCACGGGGGGGGAGGAAGGAGAGGAAGAGGAGCGGGCGCGGGGGTTGATGAAAAGCACAGCCCAGACCAGTGAAGCACATTCCCAGTTCGGGTCTGGAAAAGGGCCGGAAGGAAAAGCCACCCACCCCCATCCATCCACCCACCCACCTCATCCCGCGTTTTCTTCTATCAACCTGCAATTGCCGACCGATCAAAACCAGATGTCGGCTCTTCCAGATCTTTCTCCCAAGGACAAAAACACGCCAAGGGCCCGGGGCCTGGCGTTGCCATCAAATGCTAATTGAGACCAGATGAGTCCCGACACGGAAAAGCACATGGGAACCAACCTTCTCCAACCCCCTCCTTCTCCGCTTTCCCCTCCTGGCCCCGGGAGAGGTATGAAATTGCAGGTCCCGCTGAGCCGTTAAGTGCACGGAGCAGCGTGGAAAAACAAGTGTACGTGGCCGGGGGTGAGCACCTGCACAACGGAGTCCAGGATGGGATGGGAGGAATGTCCTGGAGAGGAGGCCAATGCATGTGTGAGACCGGTCACGCATCCCCCTCCATCACTTTCACAGCCTGAAACCTCCTGAACATCCTCTACGGCATGTGGTGCGTCACGCACCGAGAACATCCTGGGTAAGGGTTGGAAGGAACCTCTGGAGATGGAGATCATCTCCTCCAACTCCCTGCCAAAGCAGGTCCACCCAGAGAAGGTTTCATAAGAACGTGTCCAGGTGGGATCTGAATGTCTCCAGAGAAGGAGATTCCACCACCTCTGCCAACCTTGAAGGAAAGACGTTCCTCCTCATGTTGAGATGGAACTTCTGATGTTCCAGTTTGTGCCCGTTGCCCCTTGTCCTGTCACCGGTCACCATCGAGAAGAGTCTGGTCCAATCCCTTGCCCCCACTCAGCATCACTGAGGTCCCTCTCATCTTCTCCAGCTGAACGCCCCCAGGTCCCTCAGCCTTCACTCAACAGAGATGCTCCAGTCCCTGACCATCTTCTTAGCCTCCACTGGCCTCTCTCCACCAGTTCCCTGTCCTTCTTGAACTGGGGAGCCCAGAAATGGACACAGTACTGCAGATGTGGCAGAGATGAGGAGGATGACCTCCCTCAACCTGGTGACCATGCTCTTTCCAACACCACCAGGAGACCACTGGCCTTCTTGGCCACAAGGCCTGATCCGAGGTGCAGGCTTTGCAGCAGGTTTAGCCCCTTGATCATCTCCTCTTCTTCTGAGTGAGATCCACCAATTGTCACCTCCCAAGATGGCACCCGGGATGTGGTTCTGGATGTCCTCCCTCACCACCACCACCACCACGGCTCTGGGCAGAAGGTCCCATTTTCCTCCCACTGGAGCAGAAGCCCTCCCAGAAACACCACCAAGAAGGAACTTGCAGAGCTTGACGTCAACTCCAAAAGCCACCACAAAGTGCCAGCTTCACTGGTTTGAGGTCAACGACTGAAATCTGGACCAAACCTTCTTTTCCCGCCCTCCCCCAGGACCTCCAGCTCCCACAAGGAGCTTCCCCACGTTCACCATGCCCTAAACATTATCCATCTGCTTCTTCTTCTCCTTTTTTTTCCCACTCTTCCTCCTTATCCCACCCCATACGATCCTCTAAAGGCCGCCGAGATCCTGTTGGGTTCAAATGTCTTCCAGATGGGCCTCCCCAACGCCGCAGCTCGTCAACGCCCAAAGTTAACAAAGGGTCAGCTAAATTAGAGCTGAATAAAATTCCAACATGATGTCACCCCTCCAGAGGAACACAAAGACCAGGAGATCTTCTATCTGGACTCTCATTCCTTGGTTCTGGATCGCTAACCTGCTCTAAGGTGACACCATTCTTCTGGGATCCCGCACTCGGCGGTCCCACCAAAACACAACTGCTTCCAAGAGGCACCAGAATCCTAGAATCCTAGAATTGTTTAGGTTGGAAGGGATCTTTCAGCTCATCGAGTCCAACCACCGACCTCAAATGAGGTTGACCTCAACCTCACCATCAAATTAGGGCAAGGGAAGGAAGAACGAGGGGAAGGAGAAGCGGAGAACATCGAGGAATGGCTAAGGACATGAGCTGGGCATGGCTTTGCCATCTGGGGATGTTCCTTTCTTTCTTTCTTACACTTTTTGAAGCCACCAGGTCTCAGGCACCTGAGATCAGCCTCCACCAGGTCACCAGGATGGGAGCAGGGAAGGCGTTGGGGACCAGAGACCTGCCCTTCAGGCTTGAGCACGGCTCTGGTTGTGCTTCTCCAGGACATGAACCCTGATGGCTGAAGGGATAGGAAGACACACCAGCACCAAAGATCCAAAAAAACTGAGAAAATCACATATTTTGGAGATGCTGACACCATGAAAGCCAACGAGGAGCTACCAACTCAAGAGTTGAGTAACTTTGGGCAAGACTAATTTGGAGCATCTCTAGGAAATTGGCTATGAACTCTTCTACTCTAGCTAGGACATCAAGGACCTTGCTCTCCAGCTCCAGCCCAGCCCTGCAACCAGCGAGAACCACAGGATTGAATAATTTAGGTTGGAAAAGACCTTGAAGATCATCCAACCACGGTCCAACCATCATGGTCCAACCATGACCCCAGCACTGCGACTCCAAGACAACTCCAAGAGAAATGAAGTTTTAAGGGAAGAGCAGGAAGGAACCCAGACTGCCTTTGATTTTTTTGGTGGATCCTCATCAAAACCCAGCTCCTTAGGTCCATCTGGGTGCCAGAGGAGCTGTGTCCTCCACGGAAAACGCCTTCATTCCCGGGAGCGATGGGAAAGGGCGGGGGGATACAGGGGTTTCAGGTGCGGAGCTGCTCTAAAAACAATGAGGAAAGCAAATGTTTGCTTTTTGTGTCAGCAGAGATGTCAGTACCCATTACTAAATCTATCTGCTCAATCTCCTCTTATTCATGTGGGACATCAGCAAGTTAAAGGAAAATAAATTATCCTTAATTAAATGGAATTGTCGTCTTCCTCCCGCTATCAGCCCCAATTATTCCATCCTAATCAGCCCTTTTGGGAGAAGGCATGAGGGAAGGCTGAAAGGCACATTTGCTCTGTCAAGAGATGGAAATTTTTCGTTTAATTATTGTTTAGGACTGGGATTTTCACCCAGTTTCCTGATGAAAGGGGATTAAAAGTTGAAAACTCCATCATTCCAAGAAAGAAAAGCAAGAAATCTGGTCGTGTCATCGCCGCGGAGCAATTTCCTCCTCGTCCCTCCTCCAATTAAGAGCCCAGAGCAAGGCAGAAACAGTTTGGGAAATATGCAAGTCATCTGTGGAAACTTCTTTAGGAGGATTTCCAGCGGGAGATGCACGGGATAAAATATTTGGACCCCAAAAGAGGAGGTTGGGTGGGAAGGGGACGCTTGGAGATCGACACTAAGCAAGGATCCAGCCGGGCTACAAAGATCTAACCCAGTCTTTGCAGCAGCACGAGGCTTAAACAAGAAGTTTGAATCCTTTAAGTCTTAGTTTTTGGGGATGGATCATCCTGGGAAAGCAGCTTGTGAGGATTCTTCCGTAGGGGAAGAGGTTTTGAGAAGAAATGATTCATACCAAGAGTCTCGGGGTTGTGTGAACTTGCCCGGTTTAACCGCGAACACGGGAACGTTGAGAAGGTCGACCACAGATTTGAGCTTGGTTGAGTCTGACTCAAACTCAAACTCAAACTCAAACTCCGTCATGTGGAAGGGGGTGGGTTCAAATGAGAAACGAAAGAAGAAAATAAGAAGAAATTCATCACAGAGTCCCAGAATGTTACAGGGTTGGAAGGAACCTCTGGAGATCATCTAGTTCAACGCCCTCACAGAGAAGGTCCACTCAGAGGAGGTCCCAAAGGAACAACTCCAGGTGGGGTTTGAAGGTCTCCAGAGATGGAGACTCCACCACCTCTCTGGGCAGCCTNCTTCTTCCTGATGGACCCCCCCAAAACGGACTATTTGGTTCCAGCCCACTAAGCAAATACTAAAAATTCAACCCAAAAATGTTCTTGAGATGACACCTCACGACCATCCGCTCAACCGTGCCCTTCCTGAGCGTCACATCCTCTTCCCGAAACCTTCTTCTTAAAATATCACCCCGAGACAACTTTTTATCCACTCTTTTTTTGGCTTTTTTCCTCAAATTCTTGCTGGGGGGGGGCATCACCCCCCAAATTCCAACCTCGCTCCTCTAATTAAAGCCAAGGCTCCACGAGGATTTTGGAGCCCGTCCCGCTCTTCCACCAATTCCCTCGGCCCAATTATGGAAGGAGCCACAGGGCAGATAACGCCGAAATCAATCAGGGGAGGAGAGGACAAACCCAAACGGAACGAGGAGGGAATCAGGGAATCCTGATTAATTAAGTCAACGATTTTCACTCCTCTTTTTGGTGTTTTGGGGAGTTTTTAAGGAACTTTTTCCCGTGGTTTCACTTAACGCCGCGTCGAGTCGCCGCCTCCAGAAGTTAAAAAAACTAAGATAACTAAAAAAAAAGGGGGGAAAAGAAGGAAAAAGAAGGAGGAGGGAGGGAAGAAAGAAAGAAAACCACAGCTCTCCAAGGCCGCTGACTTCTTCTAAAAGATCCAGTTTTCAACTTGTTTACACTCCGGCTCCCAAATGAATTCAAGATGGTGGGAAGTTAAAGAAAAGGAGCCCATGCCGAGGGTTTGGATCAAAGAGCTTCAATTCCCCAATGTTCCCTTTTAATTGACCACTAATTAAGCAACATTAGGCCAAGAAAAGTCTATCTCACTTCTGAGGAGGGAAGAAAAGCGGCGCCTTAACCCTCTCCTAACCGAGCTGCTCCTCAAGTATCAGCCTGGGAAGGATTTCCAGGATTAATAAACCCAAAAAAATGCCTTAAAGAAGGAAAAAACCCTCAAAATTCAAGTGTTGGTGGAGGGTGAGAGCTCCCAGCTCACATTCCCCCAGGGAATAAGCGACCTGGGATGGAGTGGGGTGGGTAGGAAACTCCCAGAGCTCCAGGGAGAAAAGTATTTCTCATATAATTTGGTCTAAGGGCAGAAAAATCCATGGAAAAGTGTCCCCCAGCTCCTCATCTCCGGTGGGATGCTGCGGTCCCTGCCTCGAGGTGACAGCTCTGGTCCAAGGATGCCGAAGGAAATCTGTGCTTCCCACAAAATTAGGCTGGGAAACCAGTTAGGGACTGGAATTCCAGATTGAAATTTCACCTTCGTGGCTTCCACGAGTCTGTAGGATGGGATAAAATGAAGGAAAACCACAGGTTGCAGGGAAAAGCTTGCCTTGGAGCCACGGGAAAGCCGAGCGCCGGCCTCAAGGCCACGCCGGCAATGTTTTAAGGCTGGAAAATTGGGAATATTCCCCTTTGACGGGTTGAGGGAGAGGAATTTGATGGAGCAGGAGGGAGGAGGAGGGCTCGGGACCCGCGGCCTTAACTCCCGCTCTCTTTTCTCCTCCTGCTTTTTGGCAACAAAGGGCTGGATTCTTCTTCCCAGAAGACGAATTTAATGAGGAGCATCTCTTTTTTTTTTTTTTCCACATTCTGCCAGAGGCTCATTAAAATCCACTTGTTTTTGTTGGAAACGCTCTCCCAAATCCCCCTCCCAAAATATGAATGCAAATGGGCAGTTCTAAGTTTAAAGCGGGATTTGCATAACAGGAACCCGCCGCCGCGCCGAGCTCCCGGCACCAAACGCCTCTCCACACGGAGTGGGGGAGGGAGAAAAAGTTCACAAACCATATAAAATCGTGAAGAAAATGACAAAGAGTTAGAAAAAGAATCCCAAAAAACCTAAAAAGAGGTAAAAAACACACAGGAAAGATGGTTTCCACGTCGCGGCGAGCTGTGGGATGAGGGATCTACGGCGGGAGACGCCGTGCTCGCTGAGGGCGATGAGGAAAATAGGTAGAAAACACAATTTCAATCCCAAAAACACTAATGGGAAATACAAAGATCTTGATGGAAACGCAACTATCCAACGAAAAATGACAAGAGGAAGTTGGAGACAAAGCTGGAGGCGGCGCTGGAAGATGAGCTCGTTAGCGGAGGCCAAGGCCAAGGTATTCCTACTCTAATCAAGAAGTCGTTAGCTGGAGTAAGCACCATCTCCAAATAAATAGGGTTAGGAACCAGATTCCATGGATATACTTCCAAAACTGGGCCTCTGCTCCCAAGTGGAGCAAGAAGCTGCTCCGAAAACTCATCGCTCCCTCACTAATTAGCAAACGGGCGTCATCGGATGGAAGAACGTCTCCGTGGTGGCCTCAACAGGGACATCTCTTGGGGTGTCACCAGCTTTGCTCAAGCACAAGGAGGACTCAGCAAGGCCTGGGGCCTGCAGTTGTTCCAAGTGTACAAATCCCAGAATCCCAGAAGGATACGGGGTTGGAAGGGAGCTCTGGAGAACATCTAGGCCAAGCAGGTCCATCCAGAGAAGGTCCCACAGGAACATCTCCGGGTGGGGTTTGAAGGCCTCCAGAGATGGAGACTCCACCACCTCTCTGGGCAGTCTCTTCCAGGGCTCTGTCACCCTCAAAGGATGGAAGTTCCTCCTCAGGTTGAGATGGAACTTCTGATGTTCAAGTTTGAGGATGGGGGCAGTGGTGACCAGTGAGAGGACAAGAGGAAATGGCCACAAACTTGAAGATGAGAAGCTCCATCTCAAGATGAGGAGGAACTTCTTCCCTTTGAGGGTGGCAGAGCCCTGGAAGAGACTGCCCAGAGAGGTGGTGGAGTCTCCATCTCTGGAGACATTCAAACCCCACATGGACACGTTCCTGTGGGACCTGCTCTAGGTGGACCTGCTTGGACTAGATGTTCTCCAGAGGTCCTTCCAACCCCGTATCATACCATCATTCTGTAAATCCTTCCTGACCATAGTCATAGAGGCCACATTCCAGCACAGGTCACTCCTGGAACACCTCCATCAGCACCCAGGTCCACCACCATCTCCAAACCATCCATGGTTACTTCTGAGGCTGACAACTCATGACACCTTCCAACCACTCTAAAGGTGGACCTTCTCAGAACGTCCCACCTGAAAGCTCTCCCACCCAAGCACTGGTGACCACAAACACACCAACGCACGTGCCAAAGTCCGTATCTTTTTCATGGGATCCCCTCCAGCTGGGAATTCCAGGATTCATGGATTTAACCACGTGGATATTTCCAGGCTGGATGACACCGAGATGTCCCAAAGAGAAGAAGTCCATAATCCCACCAGTATCTATTTCAGCACCCCTTAAAGGTGATTAAGACAGTTGGATGATGAGGTTTCCACTCATCCCGCCCTAAACTTTCCAAACTTCCCCAAAAGTTGGGGAAATTGTGGATGCTCCATACCTGGAAGGGTTCAAGGTCAGGTTGGATGGGGCTTGGAGCAACGTGGGCTGGTGGGAAGTATCCCTGCCCAGGGCAGGGGGGTTTGATCTTGATGATCTTCAAGATCTTGATGGTCTCCAAGATCTTGATGACCTTCAAGATCTTGATGGCCTTCAAGATCTTGATGATCTTCAAGATCTGGATGATCCTGAAGGTCCCTTCCAACTCCAACCATCCTATGAAAACATTTTTCGCCGCATTTGTGACCTGTTCATTCCCACCGAAAGCAAATTCCCATCCTAAGGAATTCACGGCAGAGCAAATGAAAAGACCTCCCCCGAGATCTTTGGAAAATCTCCCAACTCCAACCTCAACGTCGCGGCCGATCGCGCTCGGCATTCCGCCTTCCACAGATCTGCGTGTGTGGCTCAGGGGTGGGAGAGGATTTTGGGGGGGGACACATGGAATTATCCGCTGCCAGAAGGGATCAGCACGGAGCTGGCTCTCCATGTGGGATTTGATTTCCCCCTCCAAGGTGCCCTCTCCCGGCTTTGGCTTTGCCCTTCTCCAGCAGGCAGATGTGGGCCCACACGGTATTCCCAGTTTCCTTAACTAGGAGGAGATGGTTTTCCCTGGGAAAAAGTGTTGGAGGGGGGGGATATTTATGAGAAAACCCTGCTGTTATCCCACATCCTCAGCACAAAGCGCGTTGTATTCCAACGAAAAAGCCTCAAACGATGGGAAATGAAAAACGCTGGGAGATTCGGCCTCTAAATTCCCCCGGGAACACCCACCCGGGGGGGATCGGTTCTCCCACAGCACCCAAAAATCCCTCATCCCTATCCTTCCTCCCACGATTATTCTCCCAACTCGCCGGGAATCGCCCTGGAAAAGTTTCGGGTGCCAACCGTGTCTCTTTTCCAGGTGTTCCTGGAATTGTATCCCAAGAGTTTTCCCTATTCCCAAGCCAGGTGTGACAATAAGGGCATGGGAAGGTGGTTGGCGTGTCCGTGGCTCCTGTTTTTCCCAACCCCGTGGGCACTGAGCTGCAGTGATTGCGGCTGGCGCCGGGCACTGAAGCGCACTGATTGCGGACGGCAGCCACAGGCAGGGAAAAAAGGTTCCTAAAGGCAGGAAACACGTTTGGATTCCCAGTTCCATCCCATTCCCACCCCTCCGAAGCCACAGCTGAAGAGTTCTCTATTAGTTTTGAATCCTGGAAATAGCCATTTCTTGGGAAAAACCGGAGGGTGTCTTTAGGCAAAAGAGGACACGCGAGCCCGGATTAGGTGTTTCAGCCAGGGCAGGGAATTCCAAACCCTTCCCCAACTCCAAATCTGGAATTGTCTGAGCACCTGGAGCAACCAGCACTTAAAAGCCATGGATAGCTTCATCATTTCTCCTCTTCTCCCACGAGCAGTTGGAGCGGAGCAGTTTTTCCTTCCCCTTCCCACCGACTAAATTAGAAGCAAAGAGTGAAATGACAAATATTTAGCTGGAAAAATAAGGAAAAAAGAAGGGATCAGCCCCAAACCGGAGGGAACCAGCACCTGAGCATCCCTGGGGAACCCCAGCATCACGACTCGAGCACTTTTAGCCTCGCCCAGCTGGAATTCTCCCCCAAAATTAGGAATTCTAACCCAATTTCGGAATAAAATAAATGAAATAAATGAAAATATCCACGAAAAATCCACAATTTCATCCCAATAATTCACCAGCTGCTGGAAAAACTCCTTCCCCCACGATTTTGAAAGGCACTGGGTGGGAAAAATGCTGGTTTTAAGAGGAATTTTAACACTCCCCTCCTCTTTTCCAGGTCTGGGCAGGCATCTACCTCCAGAAAACCCCCAAATCCAAGGTTTTCCAATCCTTTTCCACACCCTGGGGTGGGGGACAAGGGGAAAAGGGGGAGCTGCTGCTCCTCAGCTGGATTTAATTATCCAAAAACCAAAATAAAATCCAAAAAAAAGGGCTTAAGGAACAATTTGATCCCGCTCACTCCTGTGCAGACACCTCGTAAAGTTCTGCAGGTGGAGGAAATTCCCTCCGCTCCGACTTTTGGGAGTTCTGGCTCCTTTTTTTTTTCCTAAAAAAAACCCCTATTATTCATTTTATAACCTTAAATTCTTCCAGGGAAATCAAATCCCGGCTCAAATAGAGAATTATCCACACCCAAACTATGGATTTTTAGTTTCTGGGGTTGGTTTTTGGCAGAAAGGGGATAAATCCTGGATTTTAGGCGGTTTTCTTGGGAAAAACTTCAGCGTCTCGAGCTGGAAAGAAAGAGAATTCCCAGCACAAAGGGGGAAGGGTTGGTTTTTCCCATCCTCCAGCCCATTCCCAACTTTAAAAGTCAGTTTAATTTATAGGAAAGAAGATTTTAATGATGTTTTAATCCAAAAAACCCTAAAAATAATGTAAAAAAAAAAAGGAAAAAATCAAATTAAACACCCAAGGAGCAAGAAATCCCAAGAAATCCCTAAAATAAACGTTCTAAAGGAAGTTATTTTCATCCAGGAAGGGGAGAAAAGCAAGAACTTCCCAAAATTTGGGAGAGGAATCACTTCTACTTATGGATTTTATAAATATATCTCGAGATATTTCTTAATTCTGGTGGGTTTGGAGTGAGTGGCACTGATTTGTGAGGCCAGAGGGACCAGATCCCGTGCTGGGAACTGGGAAAAGGGAGCTGGGAATGCCTTCAACCCCCCAGCTCATCCAGAAAATCCATGAAAACTTCTTAATTAGCCGGAAAATTTACTAAATTTTGAATTATTTACTAAATTTTGAATTATTTAAGATTTTTTTCACTATTAAAGGAAATAAAGCAAGAGAAAGGAGCAGGCAGCAGCTCCCAGAAATCCACAGGGATCTTTCCCACCCTCCCATCAGGAGGATGCAGAAGTTCAGAGGATGCTGAAACCCGCCCAAAATAACCAAAAAAATGTAAAAGAATAATAAAAAATGAGTTTTAGTGGGGAAAAGGGGGGTTAAAGAAGCAGGGAATGGGAAGAAAAATAAGAAAATATAAGGAAAATAAGGAAAAAATATGAGAAAATAAGGAAAAATAAGGAAAAAATGAGAGAAAATGAGAGAAAATAAGAGAAAATAAGGAAAAAATAAGAGAAAAGAAGGAAAAATAAGAAAAACATAAGAGAAAATAAGGAAAAAATAAGAGAAAAATAAGAGAAAATAAGGAAAAATAAGAAAAACATAAGAGAAAATAAGGAAAAATAAGAGAAAATAAGGAAAAATAAGAAAAATATAAGAGAAAATAAGGAAAAATAAGACAAAAATAAGAGAATTTAAGGAAAAATGAGAAAAAATAAGAGAAAATAAGGAAAAATAAGGAAATGTGAGAAGAAAATAAGAGAAAATAAGGAAAAAGAGAAAAAATAGGAGAAAATAAGGAAAAATAAGGAAATGTGAGAAGAAAATAAGAGAAAATAAGGAAAAACTAAGGAAAAATAAGAGAAAATAAGGAAAAATAAGAAAAAATGAGAAAAAATGAGAGAAAATGAGAGAAAATAAGGAAAAATGATACAAAAATAAGAGAAAATAAGGAAAAAGTGAAAAAATAGGAGAAAATAAGGAAAAATAAGGAAATGTGAGAAGAAAATAAGAGAAAATAAGGAAAAACTAAGGAAAAATAAGAGAAAATAAGGAAAAATAAGAGAAAATAAGGAAAAATAAGAAGAAAGTAAGAGAAAATAAGGAAAAATGAGAAAAAAATAAGAGAAAATGATTAAAAATGATAAAAAACCGATACAAATTAAGACAAAATAATTCCAAATTCCCTTTTCCAAATAAATTTCCTCCACAAAATCAGCAAATCCCCCCTCTTTCCAAAGAAATCCCCTGCGATTTTACAGGAAAACCAAGCCTGATGCAAAGCAGATTTGGAGGGAAACAGGACCCACCCGATTCTTCTGCCCAATTTCCTGGAGATCAATCGGAAAGATCTTTAAAGACTCCACCAGACACCCCCCTTCCCAAAAATCCCTACTCCCAAAAAAAGCAGCTCCTAATCAAGCAATTCCAAGATCTCAACACCTTAAACCTCGTTAATTTACACCCAAAATGAACTTATAAAGGGAATTTTATTTCATATTAAGGAATACCCCCCCCCAAAACCATCAGGATTCCCAAACTGCTCCCGAAATTCCCTCTTCTCAGCATCTACAAAGCAGATTGAAAGCTAAAACCCCCCCGGAAGATCCCATCAGCATCCAGAAGTCCCAAAATATCCTGGAAAAACCCTGTTGCTGCAAAAATTTGGGGGGGGAAGCATTTCTGGATCCCCTCACGGAGCTGGGGAAGGAATGGAAACTGGGATGGAATGGGGAAAACTCATTATTGTTGCCCATTCCCACTTTTCCCTAGGAATTTCTTCCGTTTCTCCCTTCCCTTTCCCTCTGGCTGTAATTAGAGGGATAATTTAATTAAGGATATAAGTAGGAATGTATAAAAATTCCAATTTATAAAAGAATTTGTGGCTTTGTGTTAATTAAATCCCATCAAAGTACAGGTTGGGATGGAAAAGCTGGGAAAAATCCGGGAGGGATTTGGAGCCCCGGGGCAGAGGTTCTTCCCCACGGGCACCTAGGGACGGGCACATATGGATTCCTCATCAGGAAGCCCGAGGCATTCCTGCCTGGATGCAATTGGATGAGGGAGCTGGAAAAATCAGTGCAGCTCTCTCACAACACCCATTCCCGTTGGGAAATCATTCCAAATATTCTAAGTTTTCCTAAGAAATAAATATAATTCCATATTATTTTTTTACCAGTATTCCCAGTATTCCCAGGAAAGAAGAGGAGCCCTTTCCTGACCCAAGCAGCGTGGCTCCGGCCTGGTCTCCGTGGTCAAATTCCCCCTCTCTCTCCTTCCCATTCCCAAAGAAAACTTTCCCAACCCCGTGCCATTCACAACTCCTCACTTGTCACAGGGAAGCGTGGGACATGGAATTATTACACTATTAATGGGAATGACATTCATCTTCCTGCAGGAACTTTCGGGAGTTGAAAAGCTTTGGGATAAGAGCAGGAACCAGGGGAAAAAAAACTATTAGGGGGGACTTTTTTTGGGATTGTGGGGGGTTTTTTGGGATGCTGCTGCTTGGGAGTGATGGGAAGAAGCTGCTCCCCCCCTCTCCCCCCCCCCCATGATAAAAATAAATCACAGCAATTGTAAGAATTCCGTTTTTCCCTATAATTCCATGCCTGGCAGGAGCTGATGATGTGATTTTAAACCATAGGGAAAGAAAAACAGGAATTCTGGCCACTTTTTCCTCCCTTCCATCTGCTCCCATTCCTTCCCTTCAAGCATTTCCAGGGATCGCCTCCGAGCACGGAATATTTTCTTCAATCCAATGAAAAAAATCCCAGCAAGTCACACCAGGGAGATAAAACAAGCCTTAAACCCGGAATTCCCAGAGATAATCCCCCAATCCATCCCCCTTTTCCAGCCCAAACTATCCCAGGCAAAGGAGAAGGGAAAAAAAGAAGGAAAAATCTTGTTTCCTTGTTTCATCGAGTTAAATCAGGATGAGAGTGTTCATTTTTAACTGGAATATTTGGATTTTTTCAGTCTTTGGGATAATATTTTAGGAAAAATCACTTTATCCAAGCATTTTTGGGAATGAGTGCTCTCCCCTTCCCGCAGCAGTTCCCAGTTCCAGGGTTCTGGAATGATTTTTGCATATTCCCCCCCCCCCCNGTTCTGGAATTATTTTTGCATATTTCCCCCCCCCCCCCTTCTTTTGTTTATTCCCAGGGAAGATCCTGCTTCCGCCGCCTGCTCCCGGTTCAGAGGGTTCCAACTGGATTTAACTAAGGGATTGAGTTGTCACCGGGGGGAAAATATTCCCAAAAAAGGGAGGGATGGAAATATATGTAAAAAAAAGGGGGATAAAATAGGGAAAAATAAAAAGGGGGAATGAAATAGGGAAAAATAGCGGGGATAAATAGGAAAAAAAAAGGGATAAAATAGGAAAAAAAGGGGGATAAAACAGAAAAAAAGGGGAATAAAATAGGGAAAAAGGGGGATAAAATAG
>VXBW01003107.1:6869-34956 GCA_013400375.1 Thinocorus orbignyianus
TTTTTAAATAAATTATTATTAGTCATCTATTCTCCAAGACTGGATAGTCTCTCCAAGGCCTTAGCTAAGATTTCCTATTAGGAAAATTATAGCTAGGTAGAGCACAAGGGGATGCATTACAAGTCACAAAATTGAAAATGTAACTGTACCAATTTTTTGATTTTGAATACACTATGTTGTTGCTTTTACCCCAGCAGCTCTGATAAATTGCTTAAGGTTGTAGTTAATAAAAGGTCACTCTGTAGTAATTTTTTTCCTTTTTTTTTTAATGTCAGAGAAATCCCCAGGGCTGTTGCAAATATCTCTGCAAATGCCAGAACATGGAATGGAAGAGAACAGCTTTTGGGCTGGAGGTGGGTGTCTGTGAGAACCCAAACCTTCTTGGTCCCCAAGGTGACAATGAAGGTGCAGATTAGTGCAGACAAAGCTACTGAGGGTCTGCTCCCAGTGCCCTCATTGAAAGGTCTGCAGAATGAACATCACCTTTCCACAAATCTCTCCCTGCTTGTAGCATGTACTAATCATAATCATCTAGTATTTTACCAAGTCAGAAGACAAGAGATGACAGACAAGGACTGAAAGTACCTGTGATTCAACGGGAATAATTTAAAGAGAGTCAGCACAACTAATCATTTCCAAACAGAAAAGTTTCACTGCATAAAACAACTATATGAAAACACTGCACATCAGTAAGACTTCTTAGCATACTTACATCCCGCTGACTCAACATGATCTTAAAGATTGTTATTTATTTCCTGAAAGTACAGCTCTTATTTGCAATATAACCTAGCTATAAAATATACAAGCACAGTATTTGCTTAGAAAAGTTTGCTTCCCTTTTTCTTAAGAATTAATGAGTTCAGAGAAATAATTATCTTTAAACAAAAATAAAGCTTAAGTCCGATTTCCTTTACTTATTTCCTAATTTAGTACTATTCAAGTCAGAAGGTAAGGAAAACTGGCAATAGAAAAGAGAGCCTCAATTTCTATCATTTAAAAAAATTAACTAAACGTGAAGCAAAACAGGAAGAAGAAATGGCATATAATTTAAGGGAAGAAAAACTTTTCAAGGAAAACAAGCAGAACAAGAATTTTCTTTAAACATCTTCCCCATTAATTTGGAGATTTTTGGTTGTCTTTGAGATGGCAGAAGGAACGAGTTATAAAATCCTGAGCTTTGAAGTTTTGTTCACTTGATATTTTACACTTCAGCAAATAATTCTTCGTTATTCACTGATCTCCTTATATTATAAGGCACAGCTATAAACTCAGATTTAACTACCTCATGCAGTGCTTCAGTATCAGGATGCCATTTGGTTACTTAAGAAATGCAGAGATATTCTACAGCAACCAACAAAGTCAAAGCACCAGGGTTAGAATGAGATTGTAGCAGCTCAAATTAAGGGTGCCACTACTATCACCTTCAGCTATAATAAGCATTTTTATTATTTTTTATTTCTTATCACTTCAATAATAAATTCTTTTGAAAGAAAAAGTAGTAATTAGATATTGAGCAGGTAACTGGCAAGATAAGAAATTTGAAAAAAGTTTTAAAACAAGTTTCCATCTATTTTTATGCTACTTTTACTTCTCGAAGTTGCCTCACTATACAGAACAGTGAAACTGCTTTCCTTGCTGAGAAAGTCTGACTTCCTTATTTTTTCTTAATCTGACACTTCTCTTGTCCCTCTATGGGCAGGAAGACACTGTTCCACTGTAATTAGCCACTGTAGAAATTACAGAAGAAAACTGCAACAGACAAAAAAACAAACAGAAGGTGAAGTCAGTAAGTTTAAAGATTAAAATCAGTATTTTTTGCACAATGAAGAAAAACAAATTACTATACTTTAATCTTTTTACATAATATTGGTAACAGGATGTTATTTGTAATCCATGAAACTGGACATCATAGTTAACACTTTTCTAATCCAGTCCAGTTTACACCAACGGTATTTCCTTCTATGTCCTTTGACTGAGGGGAAGAAAAAAAAAATTTATATAAAGAAGCTGTGAAAACATGAAACATTTCAGACCAAAATCAGAAAGGCAACGTAGGACCTTCATTCACGTCAGCTTTGTGCTTCACATGGTCACCGATCACAATACAGCAGATAGCAACTTTTCTATGGGATCTCTCTCCACCTTTCCTATCTCTGCATATGAGCCAAACAAGACTGCAAGGTTGAGCACCTCAGCCGTAACTGCACTTCCAGTGTTCTTGTGAAAGTACTATTCGTTGAAAAGGAGAAAGCACCTATAAATCCTCTTTTATCTCCGTAATATAAGGGCACAATAATTTGCAAGTTCAATATACTGCGTAAGTTACAAATTAAATCAACTGCTAGCACACTGAAGAGTTCTCATTTTTAAAAGCTTGTGCTTCAGCACAGAAGTGAAATAGCCTCTTCTAAAAGCTTATAAGGAATATAAAAACTCCTCTGGTTTAGTACAACTGCTCTGTTTTATAAGGATCAGACACTTCAAATGCATTTCGTATTAATAGTTACAATCATCTAGATGCATTTAGATATGAAGACCAAAAGTGAGCTTCTTTCAGTATGAATTTGATATCAGATGTGTTACGGCTACATTTAAAATAGCTGCCCATGATGTTTCTTGCTTATGTATGCATATAAAGCTGTTCAGAATTAAGACCTATAGGGATTTACCAACACGAATGCTGTCAAGTAGTCGGAAAGTTCAGAAATTGTTGATACATATGGATATCTTGTAAAGTTACTTTGTGGAGTTGGGTTTACTTTAACTTGGTAAAACAAATACTTACAGAAATACAGTGTATTAAGTGATCCATACTACAGGGAAATACAAACATTATCAAAAATACACAGCTATTACTCCAATTTATGTAAGCTGCAATACCTGCCTACCAGTTTAAAGGTACAAGAGACCAAAACCGTCATTTGATTTTAGAGTATCAACCACACGTCCTGTATCTGCTTTAGTTTACAGTTCTCCCACCATTGCTGTTACTGACGCACTGCAGCCTGATGCATTAGAGGCTAATCCTAAGGTTTTAACAAATGATTCCCTATTATCTCTTGGTCTTAGAATGTGCCACATCAGAAATCTGAGGGATTAATGAAACACTGCTACCGCTAATTGCTGACACAGGAGTATTTAGGGCACTAAGGCAATCGCAGGAATAAAAATAATAATTAAACAAAAGGGAAAGAAAAAGAGAAATAGGCTTCATAGTTCTCCCCTGCAGTACATTAATCAGTCACACAATGTCCTGTTGTGGGGAAAAAAAAAAAATTAAAAAAAAAAAATCACTAACAATGCTTTATCACTTGGTCCCAAATAAAGAAAGTCTTTTCCATAGTAAGCATTCTTTTATTTAGCAGCTGTACAACTAACAACCAAAGACAGATTTTTTCTGACATAAAAATCTAAGCTTAATATTAAACAAAAAGGTAGACAGGCCATTTCACTCAGCAGAAATCACAGCTTATTTTGCCAACCAGTGTGGGTTCACTGTCAGGAAACCTGTAAAGGAGGTAGAAGTGCTTTGTTTTGTTCTGAGTGAATGACCAGAAGAAGTCCCTAAATACACCTCAACTGCTGATGATCAGAGTACTGAGGTCTTCCACTCCCACCAATTTATCCAGTACCAACATAAAAGTTTAGTAAGGTCTGTAAACTTGAATCAAGCTTATTCTGAAGTACCTTCAAGAAGCTCATCCACTGGGGGGGATGGGGGGAGGGGGAAGAGAGAGAGAAAAGAAACAAAACATACTATGGAAATATGCAGATTACAAAGAAATATAGGATAGATTTTCTCTATATTTAATAAAAAAATATCAGTCATTGTCAGTGATCCAGCAAACACCAATAGGGACATTCATTTGCAATACCACTACTGATAGAAACAGAACTACAAAACCAAAATCAAACAAAAAGAAAAAAAACCACACAGGCAAACAGAAAAGATGGCCTGTCACATTTTGACAAAAGCAAACCACTTAACTACATGGCTACTTAATGACAATGAGAATATGTGCTTTAAAAACCTCCCTTCCTTTGCCTGCAAGATGAGAAGACAGGACATTGCCATGGGAGGACAAGGCAACACTCAGATGATATTTAAAGAGAGCTGACAACCTATTTTTTTTGACCAGAAAGAAGCCTTTAACATTTGTGTGTCTTGCTTCTAAAATAAAGACAAATACTCATCAATTAAATATATATATCTACTAATTCCTTGTGATTTTGTACAATGACCTGAATGTACAAACATCCACTCCTGAATCTCAATTAGCGAAGAGCTAATGTAACAGTGGTTTTCCAGTACCATATCCAGTTTAGGATTTCCAAAATTCAAAAACCTCTCAAACTGCCAATATCTGCAAGTTAAATGATGAAGTAGCAGCAAGAGGCAGCGTTGCCAAAGAAAGCGAGAGCATGGTGACTGCAGGCTGTGACGCATCAACCCAGGCCCCAACAGCCAGCGCAGAACTGACCTGGATTTTTAACTTTGCTGCCAAACCTGTTCCACATATTGAAAGTGAAGTAACCACAGATACTACAGCCTTTAACGCCTGGGTATCCCACAACCATTATCAGTGCTTTTAATGTGGTTTGCTATTGAAACTCTAGTGGCTTTCCATGACCAAAAGTGGTTGAAATTAGTCCCTGTTACCAGAAGATTACCGCCCAGAAAATTAATTTCCATCAACATAAGAACTTGAATATAGGGAAAAAAAATTCCTGAGAGCACATTTCTATTTTATCTCAGAGAGAGTCAGATAGTATTGTACAAAAATCCAAGTGCTGAAACTCTATAAAAAGTGATATTAAAGAGATTTGCCAGTCTTACTGATAGTACACAGTAAATGGTAGATGTTGCTGTTTCTTGTCAGTGCTCTGAAGTTTTCTAAATAGCTGGAAAAAGTATTTTCTAACTTAACTGTTCCACAGATTAAAAAAAGAAACTGAATAATGCAAAAACATAAGTGTGTTGAAGTTCCAATTTATTTCTCTTACCATAACCATCTCTACTAAAATATCATTCATGTACTCTTGTATGTTATTTTCCCATATTTTTTATTGTTCAAAGTTGAAACTTCATCTGTATTAGAAATCAATATGAAATACCATCAAAATTATCTATTGCAAGATCAGATTTTATCTGAAGATTAAAAAAAGGATTAAGAAGCTTTGCTCTAGGAAAAGAAAAAGCTAAAGTACAAAGACTTGCTGTACTGCAATGTTTTTGAATAGTCACGATGACTGGCCGAAAAAAATTTTCTGAAAGCTTTTAGAGATACGTTAGGTTTCATATAATTAAATATGTTGTATTGTTTTTTTAAAACTAGATAATTATTAAAATTTTAACACTTAGAAATTACTAATGCAGCAGAGGCAACTTCCAAATATCAGGATTCCCAGCGATACTACAATGTGTAAGTTTTTGCCAGAAGTGAACATCTGAGTCACAGAACTTCTGGCTGTCACATCCAAACACAAGCAAGTTAGGAAATGAAAAAAGTCCATTGGAAAAAAGAAGATTATTGAAGATAAGAATGGACAATACTGAACTAGTACACCAAATTTATATCAAAAAATGTTTTTGAACTTAAAAATTATCTTTTTTTTTTTTTAAATAATACGAAATTACTCTCCTGATGGTCTGGTAGTAAGAGTACTGAGAAAATAGCCCATAGACTTCAGCAGCTCTGACTGACACTATGTCATAGGAATTGTTGCACTTTATCAGCTTGTCTACCCCAGCAGCAGCAATGAGAATGATCACACGTATTTTGCTAAGTGCAAGTGAAACATGTTTTGCTCCAGAGCATAAACTAACTCAGTACTCCTGCTAAAAACAGATTGCTCTTCTTGGTTTCCAGTTATCCTTTTCTATGTTAACCACGGTATGGATACCTCACACCCAGCCTTTGCTTTAGTGGGGTCTTTCTGTGGTGGAGATACAAGAGCCAGAAGCTGCTGGAGCATCCAAATAAGGTTGTTAATATACACGCATGCAGCAGGGAACTAGAGAAAAACAACCAACATAGAGAAGTCACTAAGCAACTCAGAAACATTGACCACTGCACTCAGTATGTGACACCAGCAGATCACCTACAAGTCAGCAACCAGACTATTCTCAGGTTTAACAATGCTATGTCACAGAATCTTAGAATGGTTAGAGTTGGAAGGGACCTTAAAGATCACTGAGTTCCAACACCCCTGCCATGTGCAGGGACACCTCCCACTAGACCACATTACTCAAAGCCCCATCCAGCCTGGCCTTGAACACTTCCAGGGATGGGACATCCACAGCTCCTCTGGGCAATCTGTTCCAGTGCCTCAACACCCTCACAGTAAAGAATTTCTTCCTGATATCCAACCAAAATCTCCACTCTTTCAGTTTAAAGCCATTACCCTTCCTCTTATTGCTACAGTCCTATGTGCCTGGGCTCTCTCTAGAATGGAAAACTGAAAGATTGGAAATTGTAATTGTACAAGCTATGGAAGTGGTTTCATCTTATTATGATGTCCTTTATCAGATCTATGACATTTAGGATTCTGAAGTAATGGGATTTTCATTTTGTACCATAATGAACTTCTGACAGATGTGTAATTTCAGTAACTGAACAGCTAGGAACAGAAACTATTAAAGATATTTTAGATATATCAGTTTTTTTAAAGATGGCAATAGATAACCTCATCATGTGCAGCATTAAAAAAAAAAGCAGAATCTTTAGCAATTTTCTAATTCACTTTCTAGTCAATGTCCAATTGTTATCAATTACCAAAATAAATGCTTACGATGAATTGGGACTTTTTTCCCCAAACTACATTTCGGATTATTTTAGTAGCAATTATTTTCTATGCCTGTTGCTGTGAGAATAGAGGCATAAAAAATTAGAACAAAGAACGACTGAGTAGGTAGAAGTTGACAGATGGGAGTTAAACTTCTGGTCATTTAAAAATCTTCAAGGAAAAAAAATAGTAAAAAACCTTAAAAAGTGACACTCTGCAATGTCATTTAAACTATTAAAGGGGTCTTAAATCAGAACTCTTGTAATTTATAATACTTAAATAAGGTGACATATTTTACTGCTTCAAAAACTCACCCCTTCTCTTTTTTTATTCAACAGACATGTTAGAAGAACACTCATCATGTGTCATCATATTTCAGTTAATGTTTCCTTCTAATAAAGCAGTAGTAGTAATTTTAACTGAAATTATCATCCAAAACTGGCAAATTTGTCATTTTGCAGAGAACAGATTTTCAAGGTTTTTTTCAAGATTAATAATATCCATTATTTGCCATAATTCTGTTTCAGCCTTTTCCAGATCACATCATGATGGAAATTCCTTTTCTACCAGGAAACACCTATCCAACTCTGAATTACCAAAAAAGATACTATTCCTCCATATTTTACTACTAATTTGAGAGAGCAACCACACCACCTACTAATATTTAGAGCACTTACCTGCTGTATTATATCTATTCCTGACTGGAACGGTTACATTTTGATGTTAAAAGTTTGGGGGTGGAATATAGCCAACCCACTATTATCCAGCAAAACTAAACCACAACATACGTAGATGAAACTTTTTTTCTCTAGGCCACTAGGAATTATTTAATTATTTAAAAATTCAGTTTTATTTTTCAGGACACACACACAGTGAATCTCAGAGACAACAGTAAAGTCTCCTCTGTTTAATTTAGTTCTTTGAATTAGTATTTCGATCCTAACATTTTCATTATATGGTCTTTATTCTACTGATTACTTTGTTGATATAAGCCTATCAGTGGATGTGCTTACTGGCCTCGGCTACTATCTTTAATTATTGGGTTTTTGCTGGATTTTTCCTTCCTTTTGTAGTTGGTAAACAGCCTTCAGTTGTTGTGTTGTTGTTGTGTTTTTAGTTTCTTCTGCTTCTTTTCCTAAAGACAGTGCATTTGCTTCTGTAACAAGTACAAAAGTATATTCATAACAGCAGTGAGCATTAAATGACACTTTCATTACCAATACTTTCATTTCAATAACATTAAATACATTTAATATTATTCTTTGGCACCTTTGCGGCTGATACTCTCATGGCCAGAACCTCATTCACATATTTTACTTTCACTCTCCTCCTCTTCATGTTATAATGCAGCCCTTGTAAAAGTCATGATGTTATACTGGCCACAAAGTGACACATCTGTTTACTCATACCATCTCTGATTTTTGCTACAAGGCAGCTGATTTCCAAGGGCTCAGTGAATTAGTTGTTAGAGGGAGAGAGGAGGAGGCTGGGGGATTGGTAGCATCAAAATTAATTTTGCGTCAGCTACTTAGGAAAACACTTTTCTTTTTGTATAATATTTTGGCAGGGCTTTTCAGCAGGGGATGCTCAACTCCAAAATTGGTTGATTCTGCAAACTTACACAACAACGTCCTTCACAAAACAATACAAAATGTTCCAGTTCTCTCAGTTTTTTCCAAGGAGAGGATGGCTGTTAAGGAACAAGCAGATCAAGAAGGCCTGCAGCTTTCCCGAAGACAGCTGTTCTTAACAGAATGATTTTGTTTCTTACACTAAGTTAATAGTACATTTCAGCCTAGTTAGGCAAATATTTAGGATACCATTTTAACTATCTTAAGTTGCTTTTCTTCTTTGTACAAGTCTGACTTCAGAGCCTCGTGTATTTTTGTCCATTTTTTCAATTCAGGGATGAACTGAAAAACAAGCAAGTCAGAAATTCCTACAGCATAATTCAACTTCCACACAGAATCCCCATTAGCTGCCATTGAGTCCACAAGTGAAAATGGGGAGCAACTTGGTGGCAAGTTGCGCCAGGTCAAAGGTCTTGGATGGAACCCTCCCTGTCAACATCGAATTCAACTCTTCCAATTTTGTGTCACTCACAACAAAAGGCAAAGAACCTAATATTTAAGTTTAAGCAGACTAGAAGTACTTTTTGATGAAACCTAGCTTTGGATTCTTAATTTTTAGCAGCATCTGAGTTGCTGAGGGTTTTTTTACTGTGTTTCAGTCTCAGGTATTGAGACTTGTACAAAAATAGTTTCAGATACTGCCCAAATTATCCAGCTTCAGAGCAGCAACCGATTTCTGAAAAGTTGAGTTGACCTTTACTTCCCCTGTCTAATATTGAATTAATTCAGTTCATACAAAAAAAAAATAAAAATTATTCAGGGTGGGGAAGGAAGCAACCTCACTAAAAGCAGTGCTCTTAAAGAAATGCAACTTGACAGGAATGCAAGCATCCTCCATATTTCTTCTATCCTCTACCAATTTTGTTTGTTTAACTACCATGGAAGTATACAATGCTTGCTTTGTCATGCAGATTTATTTGTGTTTAGGCCAAGACTGAAAAAAAACAGTGGGAGACCGACCAGCTAACCATATTCTTCAGCTTACAACCTCAGGCAAATGACCTTAAATCCTGCAAAACATAATCTTCATCAAGTCCAAATAAGAGTAATAATTAATTCAATAATGTTAACATACAGAAGCTTAAGAACTGTCCTCAGGACACAGCAGAATGTTAAACACACTAAAAACAGCTCTGAAAGAAAATACAGCAATGAAAAACCATAATATTTTTCGCAGAAGCCCTCTCCACTACATGCCACTTAAAAGCAAATTTTAAGCCTCCTTATCTGAGTTTTATCAAAGTCAGAAGAAGAAAATCAGCACTTTGACTTCTTCCACAATGGAATAAATGAGTTCCAGGAAATAGCCCGGGATTTCCCGCCACCAATGATCACAGCTTCCACAAAGCAGTATCGTCACGTCTCCCTCAGTACCTCTGACGTTCCCTCCTGCCTCCCCTCATGCAGCGAGGGCTCTAGGTGTGCGAGCGGCCAGCCAGGCTTCGGATTAGCTTCTGTAGCAGCCGCTTCCTTCAGCACGCACCAACCTGAATCTTTCCTTCATAGCATCACAAATCTTCACACAACTAACAGGAACTAATTACCTCTGAGGGTTTTTCTCAGCTGTTAAATGTGGAGAAGCAAGTTCCAGTGAGGGACTGACAGAGCAATGAACAGAGCAGTCACGTAAACCTCACCGTTAAGAACAGTAAACTGCAGACACAATGCATCTGGCAAAGCTAAGGTCTTCGTTTCCAACTCAAGCTTTACATACAAGGGGTGTACAGGCAAGATAATCCACCCCTAATTATTCTCGAGACCTCCTGACCTTTGTGTTCATACAGCTCACTTGATGACAGTAGGCTGCAAGATTACAAACCAGCTTTCACTACAGTTCTATCAGCATTAATCACACAGGTATAACCCCATGCACCTTCATTTGCTTCCAATATATTTCCCCTGATCAAATTCCAGAAGAAGTTGGTTTAAATTACTCAGCTGTGTTATGAAGCACCAAGCACAGCCCAATGAACCCAATGAAGTTAGTGGCTGCTTTTGATCATTTACTAGGGCTGAGGAACTCAAACCCAGAGAAAGACATCAAGTTACACAGTTCACTGAATGAAGACGCAACTAAGGTTCAGTTTTATAGACTTGCTATAGCACTGATACACGAGGAGCACCAAGGAAAGCACCCAAGGCTGCAGATACATTACTCGTGTCATAAGACAGACAAGGGATTATTCTCATACAGTGGAAAAGGATGTACTTTTTAGCAAAGGAGGATGTAAATCAATGACTAACGTCCCACAGGCAGCTCTACTAACATAATACAGTTTACACTTTCTGAGAGAGATGACTTAAGCAAGTTCTGAATCATGCATAGTTATTTCAGGAAATAACTATTTATTTCAGGAAATAACTATGCAAGAATTGGAGTCTTGTGAAGCCAGCAAATTTCAGAAAAGAAAGCTGTAATCAGAAGATAAACCTGCATTGACACAGTTTAAAAAAGAAAAAAAAAAGACAAGAAGAATTCGCTCAATCTCTCCCTGGATCCTAGAACAATCCCCAGTGAGAGAACAGCTGCCACAAAGTTCAGTTATAGCAAACAATCATAAATTAGCACCAGTTTATTGAGAACACCTTGAAAAAATGAAGTGCATGTTTAAAAGCAAATTTATCAAAATACAACAGTTTTAATGCATTTTTAATGACTTTACAATACTATCAAATAAATCAGAATACTAAGAACAAATTAATGACATTTGTTAAATTATCTAAAATCTAGCCAAAGACACATCTCAGATTGTAACTACTTAAAAAAAAAAAAAGAAAAAAACCACCACTAATTAGGTGTGCAGTAAGCTCTTACCAAAAACCCTAAAAGGGAGAGTAGCTAATAACGTTTACGAAAGCTGCACCATTCCCAAACTGAGTTTGAAGATGACAGAAAGATTGAGAAAGAAACATTAGGTAATATTGTTACACAGCAACTTCAGTAACATTCAGTAAATCGGAGATTACATTTTGACAAACACATACATAAATTGTATTTAGAAGGAAAGGGTGAGCATGGAGAACAAGGGCCTTCACACCACGATGGAAGGACTGAAAGGAAAATTTTAAAATCAAAATAGTTTAAAAGAAACCAAACAAACCAACCCACCACCAGAGCAGTCAATCAACCAAATGCGGATTCTTCAAAGAAGAGTGGGGCTGAAGAAATGTGTGAACAGCAGTGGGAGTTAACTACCTGGGTTCAAGCAGGACTCATTGCGGACGTTGCTACTGCCTTGCATACAGAGGCAGACAGACCAACCTTGTGTAGGTCTGTGTAGGCACAAACGCTCCAGTCCCTTCTGCTAATATCATGTACAAATCATGTAAATATTTCCAGAACCTAAAAGCCAGATTAGCTTCCTTTGAAAGGAAAGGGAAACAAAAGAAGGAAATTGGACTTTAACAGGCAGTTAATAACCTCTTACCCTTTCTTTTTTTTGTTGTTCAAAAATTATTAAGCCCAAAACAAAGGGAGAGCCCATCACTACTAAAACCAGCTTTTCACAGCAGCAAATTATGTTGATTCTCTAAATAAAAAAAGATATCCACAAGATCTCTACAGCAAAAGATATGGACTACTGAAGTAAAACTTCTGTACAAAATTTCAGTAAAGCTCTGACACAGAATGCAGAGGTCACATGTGTGGATACTATTGAAACAACAAAATGCAGAAAAACTAAAAGCTATAAGAAGGTGCAACCTTGGAGGTTATGCATAATCAACTGGCAGAAATATAATTGGTTTCCCCCAGATTTCTTCATAAGCCCTAGCAGCTTCCAACACTGTTATATGTCACTGTGTTGCATGGAAATAAAACACTAAGTATGCGTTATCATTCATACACAAATTTCTGCTTCACCAAAGCGTAGTTATATGGACATATTTATCTATTCATTAGAAGTTTCAAAGGTGAAGAATGGAAAGTCACCTATTTCTGTAGTGAAGGAGTAATGGCTGTTAGAGTAGAGGTATGAGAAAGCAACACCTATTTCTGAGTATCTGAGCATCATTAATATCCATAACACGACTTCAGTAGTACCAACATAGACCTTTTAAAAATATTACGGGGGGAGGGGAAGAGGGGGGGAATAAGTCCTAGTTTAAACTATGAGCTTACTCGAGAAATATTAAAATGCTAGGCAACGAAGGAGCCAGGTAGCTCTGACCTGTAGAAGCCCCAAATAAAAGACATTCCTGAAACATTTTTCTCTTACACTCTTTAAACAAATTAATGCATAAACATATGCAAAATATTAACAGAAACAATAGAGCAACACAAGGAAAGCTGAATTATCCCAAAGGTGAATATTTATTCCTCAAATCCAGTGATAATAAGACTATGAATGGACAACAGTAGCAAAAAGAGCTATGAGCTCATCTAGCTGGGTTGCCTCTTTGCATAGATGACCCTGAGCTCAAGATTTCCTGCTACATACTCATAAGTCAGGAGGCCCGGAAGACTTCTTCACCAGAGAGCCATTAAGAGTAGGTTTATTGTAAAAGAAACCTCCGCAACGCTGACTCAGTCTGCCCTAGACTATCTTGAGACTGGTAAACAAAGATTGCACCCTAATTGGTTATTACTGGCAGACACAGGAACTCTATTATCGTATTTTAGAGAAACAGAGAGAGTCATCGAGCTCAGTTTGCAAAAGCACGCATACCACCTGTATCTACTAGCAATTTACATTTCCAGAGTAAAAAGCAATTAATTTGTTTTAATTCATTTAATACTCATTCTTTTGCAAATAAGTTAAATCTGTAGAGTATCCATCTATCAGATTTCTCTACACAGCTATTATATTTGAATTAACCAAGCTCTTTTCGGCATCGTTAGTTGCCATGATTTGCTTGTGGAAGACTTCAGCCCCACTGCAATGACGTCTGTATGTGCAGCTGGAATTTCACCACAGAATTTCAGATTCTCCTCTCTGTTGAACACCAGGGTCTTGCAATGATCAGATCACTAAACTGCCCAATCTAATGTGAGGACACAAAGTGATGTTCTTGTAAAATTAAGATTCCAGAAGTCCATGTTTCTTTAAGAAAATAAATTCTCTACTATGCATGTACTCTCACCGCAGCTAAAACATAACCTTTTTGCCAATGTCTTCTTAACATTAATCCTGTTATTTCATCACTGCTAGTAAACTTCATTTACACCTCTGCAAGTCTGTGCCACCAAACTGTTGAAAATTTTATCTTGCCTGTGTGCTTACAGGTGAAATTAGCCATCTGAGAAACTACTCTACTTGCTGGTTGATTCTAAGATTCACCAAACCTCTTATCCACAAGCAATTCATCCCAAACACTTTGCAGTGATACTAGCAAACAGTTACCAAATGCCTCACTGCCTTGGTTCCCAAAGGATTCAAGCAGAACAAACCTGTCCCATTTCATACTCCTGACTGCAGAAGTCTTGTGCCTCGCTTCACAGCTGAGGAAAAGAGTGCTTGACCTGGAAAACAGACCTGCCTTTCTTTTAAATGGGAAGAGAAGCTTGTAAGAGTTGGCTACGCCTGAGAACACGAGCGAAATTGCAAGTATGCCTTCTCAGATAACAGGAGGTGACCACTCTCTAGGTTCCCAAGAACATTTCAGCTTAGGTAAGGAAGTCCCTGTAGAGATACTAATTCTTAAAAGGCAAGTAAACACAACAACATCTCAGAACCAGTTCTGCTGACCTGAACAAAAGTGCCCTTACTTACACAGCAAGAGGCTACTAAATGGATTGTTAATCAAAGGAAGCCTTGACAAAAAGTAGAAAAAGGGAAGGGGAAGGGGAAAGGGACTAAAAGCTATTAATGGGTCATACGTTTTTTGAAGACTGTGGAAGATGGACATCATTTTCCCATTCTCCCATGGAAGCTATGAATTCAGCTACTAGTTCAACGAAACCCATGCAGCACAGAGCACATGTCTAGTTAGACGTTTGTGACATTATTTGAAACATCTCATTTATAAGAAAGAACCATATTAATAAGTAAAACATTTTCAACTGCTAGGTATCTGCTTTGGCTTCAGCTTCCTTAGAGGAAAGTTCTGGTCAAGATAACACTATTCTCTTATCATAGAAGCATAAAATGGTTAGATTGAAAGGGACCTTAAAGATCATCTACTTGCAGTAGACTTCAATATACTTTTAATTTGTCATTAAATTCCATGATGAATTTTTGTACAAGTCAGAAAGACAAGACTAGATCAGAACGGATGGTCTTTTCACCTGCAAGGGAACCTAATCAGAGTGATTCTGGCTCTACTGCTGATGAAGTTTTATTACTTACCACGTGTACCACCTAAAGGCATATTAGGTGACACGGAGTATGTATCAACCATATGAAGGGACTAATAGCAGATATAGGCCACTGGCTTTCATGATCACTAGTCAAGCTTTTTCATCAGGGAAGCTTGTGAATTCTCAAGATGCTAACCTTCAATGGAGGTGGGAGAAAGGCATCTTACCCAAGGAGATAACAACCTAAAGGACTAAAAACCTGAAGCCAAGGTCAAAGACCTGCTACTGCTGGTATTACAATCAAAATATTCACCAATAAAATCCAGTATCACTACTTCTAGCTAGATAAATTAGCATACTGCAGCATACAACACACACTTTCGGCAGAAGAGAAGAATCAGTAGAAGAATTGCAAACAATGAAGGCCTGGAAAATTTGCTATTTAATGAAAGATCTATGAAGTCCAAATAATCATTTATTTCAGAAAATTTTAAGACATGATTTGCTCATAGTCTAAAGAACTTAAAGAAGAATGACATTTCTGATAACAAGCAATTTCTTCATCTAGCAAAAAAATGCATAAGATACAACACAGCAGAGCCAAAGCCTAGGCACATTCAAATTAGGAATAGGCATTCATATAAATTCTCCAAGTGACAGTAATTTACCACTGAAATCACTTACTGCAGGATTTGGCTTATTATCCATCAGATAGACTCTCTGTATCAATAGCTTTCCAGATACAGGTCCAGAAAAGTGCCATATGTAATGGGAAAGCCTATGAAGTCAACAGAGAAGATAAAAATCTACAAATCGATGTAGCCTTCAGAAGGAAAAATTAGAGGAGCTGAAATTTAAGAGTTCAGTACCGACACAGCAATTAGCATGGGCAAAAATTAGATTAACTGAGTAGGCAAGAACTTTTTCAAAGAACTTAAAATTATCCTGTTTGTGGGTATTCAACCAGAGTAGTTTCTCACATTACTATTTGATCCCTGGAGTAAAGCTTCTAAATGCTAGGTATCTCATTAGCAGATTTAATAAGAAATTTTAAGGGGCGAGGGGGACACAACGGGACACAGGGAGAAGTGTTGCAGCAGATGGCTTTGTAAAGTTGGAATCGTAAATATTGTCATCCCGCTTCGCAGAAAACAGGAAATTACGTAAACCGAACATTCTTCTAGTACTAGTAGCCTTTCTGCTGCCTTCTCCTGTCAAAGAAAGGATCCATTCCTTACGGTAAGTCAATCTTAAATAAAATCAAAACACTCAAACAAAAAGGTCAAAACAAAACTGAAAATTTGATTTGTACACAGGATTGGGATGAATTCAGAGTCACAGATTGTCTATGCTTATTTCCTAAATATTTTACTAAAGATCTTATTGAATACTACTTGCTTATCAAAAATCATCACGCAGTAATTTCAAATTAAACATCTCACATGCGAAGAAATCTCAACTTTTTCATATTAAAAACTATGAAATAATTCACTAATTGTAAGCCACCCCAAATAAGATAACGTATTCTTTTATGAAGAAAATTTCTGAATCTTAAATACTTCTGTACAAATTACAAGTCTGAGTCAATCCCAAGAGATTTTTCTTTGTTTTTTTTTGCATCATTAGTAAGTGTTCCCCAGGGCAAAGCTCGCACAAACGCTGCTAAATGTCTCCTGGTACTAAATGCTCTGTGAATCAAGCTTTTAGATACTTGCAATGCTCTGGCATCAAGACGTTCATACAACTCTGAATTATTTATTCACCAATCTTTGTGCAACTTCCCGAACACCAATGGAGTCCAAGACGATTTCAGCTATTTGATGTTACATCTTCTCAAGTGGCTAAAGAGGCTATAAAGCACCCCATTGCTTAAGCCTGCCATCTCAGTTCCATTAGCAGTAAAGACCTCTCTATTCTAACTGCTAAGTAAATCCTCCGAGAGCTCGGGGACTGTTTCATGCTTGAAAGCAACTGTTAAGAATTTGACAACAACCAAACTGTTCCTATTTAATCCTTCTCCCAAGGTAAAAAGAATTATAGGTAAACATATGCCTTCATTATTTGCTTTGCTGCATTTCAATACTCAATCCCACACAAAATTGCCAGCCAAGGATTTAATGCAATCTCTTCTGTATTTCAGAGCTATTGCCTTTACAGAATGGAAAAAGCTTAATAAGGGCAATAGAGTTGGTTACCAAACAACTCTATTTTCTATAACCCACATTGGAGATCTTGCAAAGGTAACTTTAATAATGCAAGGAGTTTTGGAAAATCTTTTTTCCAAGTTAGGATTATCAGGTAGACCAAAATAGTTGCTAGTTCATTCAATCTGCCAACAAGCATTTTTCTTTTTAATTAAAAGAAATAAAAGTGATCTATTGCAGAGTACAACAACCTTAGTTTTACTATATACACATATTTACATAAGTTTTCTTTTGGGTTAGTGGTATACATGTTAATCAAACACTAAAATATAGAGGAAAGCTTCTTAGATACACTAAAATGAAGACTTCAAGCCTTCGGTCAGGTTAATTCAGGGGAGAAAGAATTTCATAGTTTTACCAAAGAGCCCAACACTTTGTTACTCTTTAAGTGATGTACAGCACTCTCACCCAAAGTCACTCTCTAATCCCTCTTCTTTATAAAAATGTGTACCAGTGCAAACACAGAATAATGACTGAATGAAAACAAACACACAGTCATGTTCTGTTGCAACTGTTGCTAATTGACAAAGGCAGCATAGACATGACAAGGAAGCGATTCCCACAGACAGCTGCCTTAGTCCTGGCTGCAGCACTACTGCAGCCATAAGGGTTTCAAACCCAAATGGTGCTGTGTGATGGGGGGCCCCAGCAGAGCAGGACAGCCAAGTCCCTGGGACTGGACACCCACCAGCATCAGAGGGTGATGCAGCTCCCATGTTACTTCTCTCACTTCAGCTTCATCCAAAAAGAATCCAGATTTGCAAGCTCTGGGACAGTTTGGCAATGCAAACTGAGGTCCACAAACCCAGCCAATTCCAAAGTTTATTTCAGAGGTACATTCCTGATTCAAACTAAAACATGACTGTAAATGCCCTATAAGAACATAAGTGAGGCAAGGATATAAAGGAGAGAGAATAAGCATAGTAACCCAATTAATATTTGCCCCCGCCCCCCAAGAAAATAACCCCCCCCAAAAAACAGACCACCTTTCCAGTACATAAGTCTTTACATAGAATGTAGTTTTATGCAACACTGGAGACAAAAACAGGACTAATAATAAATTTAGGAGTTTATTTAGGCAGACAAAAGAAATCCCCAATTTAAAAACGAAGGCTGTAGGGAACTCATTAGGCATTAGAAACCAAAGGCTAAATCCAAATCTCATTAAATTTCATGGATTTGGACTGAGTATACAGTAGAGTAAGAGTACCATTTACATATAACACAACAAACACATCCAAAGCAATCTATACAGTCGGCAACACTCCTACCATGTCAGAGGACTTGTTTGAGAATTATCCCTGTTCTACCAAGAAGCAAAAAGAAGTAGTAACATATGGCAGTTTATTTAACTGACATAGGACAACTAATCACTGAGAAAGTTCAATCCAATAATCAGAACCTTGAACCCTAATACTTATGATGGAATTTAAAAAACAAATTCCAAACCATTTATCACACTGTGCATCGTTTATCATATCCAATCCATAGTGAGCAAAGTCAGTCATTCATTTTAATCATACCTCCTACAAGTAAGCAAGCAGGTCACGAAAACAAACATGAGACTTGAAGACACTCAGATGGTTATTGTGGGGCTAATTATGCTATTTAAATGGAAAAGAAAGCCTTCTTCCTAGCTTAATTTAAGAAGTAAGAAAAAGCCACTGCTGGATTTGAAAGCTGCAGCTTTCCCCACCGTTCAATTAGGCTTTCTTCTTTTTTCTGCACATTCACACATTAAAACTTCTTGTTCTTTTCATAAACATTTAAATAATAAATTCCCTTTTCTGTTCTGCACTGCTTAAGGAAATGGGCACAGTAGAGCCTTTATATTACTTCTAAGCTTTTTCGCCATGTCAGGTCTCTACAGATGTCTTGGTTGTGCTTAACACAGTACTAAAGCACTGCTGAACACATAACTGGAGCAGCAGATTAAAAGAAAAGTAATGACTGTTAAGGTACTGCCTTTTACATCAGCTCTTTAGAAACTTCTAAAATCAATTTGGCATTAAAAACATCATTCTTTTTCCTTTCTAGTTTATGACATCTGTTTTAACCTATGCTTCCTCTACAATGACATTTAAGTACAGTACTGCACTAAATTGCTACCTTTTGAAGGGAACAAAACATAACTAATAATAGATCATCCCATCCATGTGCATAAAGGAGCTCAAATGAAGACTTATGTGAACTGATGCTTAAGTAAATATTTTGAGACTTCTTCAGTATATTTAGTGTATTTCAAGTTTCTTTTTATTCTTTCTGAGAAACACTGCTCTGCTGAGTAGCTTGATTGTTAGCAAAGCTCTACTCTTACAGAAAAGAGCAGTAAGCTAAGTGCAATAATAAATACAATAAATGAGTACAGCAAAGTCATTCATTCAAATGTAGATCAAAAGGGGAGGTGATGATGGAGAGTGAATGGCCTTTCTTAGATGTATTTTCAAAGTTTTGTACATACTCAAAGTTCCATACTGTATTGTCTGTATCTAGCAATAATCATTAAAAGCGTTACACAGTACGACAAAACGTATTTTACAAACGCAGAGAAGTACAGAGTAAGAAAAAACCCCAAGAAACACTTTTGTAATCAAACATAAACAACCAGTCACTTCATATTGTCATTCCTGACAAACTTGAAATTATATGAAAGTTACTGCTAGATTGAGATTTTTAATACATTATAAATAGGAGATAGAGCTAACCAGAATCTTGCATGGATGGATTTTTTTTCCCCAGAATTTGTTCTAATAATCTGCTGTGATCACTGTTCTATCCTCTGCATTTTCGACCTTGCCCCTTATCTTCAGCCTGTAGACCTCTCCTGGTCCAGAAGCATCTACTGCTCCGTTTACACTGTGCCAGCCATAATATCCGTTTGGTTCTGAAGCGCTATCCTGCTACCCACAATGAATGATACCAGTTTTCTTGCGTTATATTTGCTTCCATGCTTCTTTTTTTTATGTTGTAGCATAGTGTTCCTAAACAATAATCAACTGTTCCCTTACATTGAAGAAAATATTGGGGGACAAGAAACTTGAGAGCTAGACGCACATACATCAAGTACATGCCTCCTAAAAAATTCAAGACTATGAGGCACAACTCATTTATATTCAAGCCTCTACATCTGTACATTTCTTTCTATAATTATGATATTGTATAGTCCACAAACAGCCTAAGCACTAAATGATACACTGTGGCTGTTGCTAAGGCAGCAGCAGATTTATACGGGTGAAATCTAGCCAGTGTACCAACCCTGTAAATTATCAATAATTAAGCTGCTTCTCCATTAAGGCTGCCACAACTTAAATAAATAAATAAATAAATCCTCACTTGTTATGAAAACGTCACATAAAATAAAATAAAGGTCCATATGGTAAAGACAGCAAATATTTTTCAGTTTTTAGAACACTTACAACAATCTTTTTGAAAGCACAGCAGCAACTCATACGCGATGTGCCCAGTCACCCAAACCACTCCAGAAGAGACAAACACAAACCCCAAACCTGCTATGTCAAACCTGTTTCATAACCAGTTTCATTACAAACCATCATGCTTTATTTAGGTCAATAGAAGTAATCTCAAAAGCAAAAATTTTAAAGACTTTTATGCAGAAGAAGTGTGCAGAGGAGGTAGCAGTTTGTTCACTGTTTTTTCGTAGCTTAAACACTTACAAAGAATAAAAATAACAAAGAGATTTCATTCTGTAGTAGATCAAGGACAAAACCTTTCTAGAACAAATTACTATTCTAGCGTAGAGATCTCTATGTATAATACAATTACAATTAAGACCAACTACAAGCAGTTGAACTACAGTTTCCCAAAACTTACTTCCAAAGAAGTGGCTGGGGTTTTTTTGTATGCAGTTTTGGAAAATGGAAAACAGAAAACACACTTAGCAACAAACTTTATATACTCTAAGCCTGGAGAAGGCTCCGGGGAGACCTTATAGCGGCCTTCTAGTACCTAAAGGGGCCTACAGTAGAGATGGGGAAGGATTCTTTGTCAGGGAGTGGAATGATAAGACGAAGGGTAATGGTTTTAAACTGAAAGAGGAGAGATTTAGAATAGATGTTAGAAAGAAATTCTTTCCTGTGAGGGCAGTGAGGCACTGGAACAGGCTGCCCAAAGAAGCTGCAGATGCCCCATCCCTGGAGGTGTTTAATGCCAGGCTGGATGGGGTTTTGGGCAACCTGGTCCAGTGGGAGGTGTCCCTGCCCATGGCGGGGGGTTGGAACTTGATGATCTCTAAGCTCCCTTCCAACCCAAACTATTCTATGATTCTATGATAACACAGAGTACCAAAGCCATAGCAAATTACTAGTATCAGCCCAACTGATTTCATTAGAACTTCCTGTCATTACATTAATAAAGAATTAGTGGCAAATTAGTAAGTCACAGTAGTTGCATTACAAGGCAGTGATATTTAGCGTGATAGTTTAAATGAGACTGGTAAAAACATACTTAGAAGATTATTTGCACAAGGAGTTTCATAACCGATAGAAATCTTGTTCAATTAAAACAAAAATTATGCTAATTTTTCCTGCTATCTCCCCAGATCACTTTAATCAACATATAGCAAATGAACATTCCAATCTATCCTGTGCAGTATTTGCTGAGAGGATTTTTAAAATTTCTAGTAAATTTCATATAAATGTTGCTTTGAGAAGGTCTACAGGGCATAACTGTCCCCTAAACAGGATGTGCTTGACAAAAGGTGAAAAATGTAAACTATTATAAAAGTTAGCCTTTAATTTTGGAGACAGATACGGGTGTATGTGTATACATATTCATGTGTAAACACACACTCTCTCATTTTTTACTTTTTTCCAACCCATTTTTAAGAAGAGTTATACAGAATCGTCTGAACACATATGTTATATAGGTTTGAAAGAACATAAGAGGGATATAAACTAGGAGACAGTATACTAAGCATACTGGAAGAATATATTAAGTTCTTCCATAGCGTCTACCCAATTAAATAAATAATTCTTACAGTAAACCATCCAACAGAATTAGATGGCAGGGATAGAGTTTCCTTTCAAATTCTACAGGCCTTTACTACATGGAAGACTAGAAATCTAGAATTTTATAGCAATCTTCCAACTGCAACTTCTTTTGCTGTGGAATACATGAAGTTGAAACATTAGAAAATGGAAACTGATAAAGAAGCTTAAAGAAGTACATACTACTGCTGAACTGAAGATCAAGGCTTCTTGAAAAAGAAATACTTAAATTTGCCCTGCTGTTAACTTCCTGACTGCCTCATCACTTCCTCAAACTGCCCTTCAAGTCCTACCTGTGCCTACAAGGAATATCATAATCTGCTTCCATTCTTACCACCCATTTCCCAGCTCCCGTTAAAGTAAAGCTTCACATGCGCACAAATGTTAATAGTCTATGCTATGTGTTGGCACTCATTCCCTTACTATCAACTATGACCCAAACTAAAGATGGTTCTGAATCATCACAGCCTCTCGCTCACACTGTAAATGCCATATGACAAATGTTATTTCAAGGCCTTTGGCCACAACCACACATGGCCTCCTAAAAAGACTCTCAAGAGCACACAGTAACCTAAAGCTAAGCCTGCAAGCACAGCCAAAGGCACAGATGGAACCTCTCCTTCAAAAGCCCACCACTAGATACCATCCAAGAGGGACTCCTCATGCAATCTGAGAGATGACTACATCACAAGAAGATGGAAGAGTTTTGCTACACTGATGACTGCTCTTAAAGATGAAACATTGCCGATCCCTGTAACTGAGCTAATGTGATCCTCCATCTTCCAAGGGACAGCTAGGTCTCAAGAAAGTCCTAAATGCCTTATGCATTTTCAACAGAAAAACTTTAACAGTCATCTCATTAAAAGGCATGGCAGGCTCCCTCTCTTTCTCAAATAAAACACCTAAGGAAACATGAAAACAGAACAGATAAAGTATAATTAAAAGTGTTTTGAAAGACAGTTACAAGACTTTAGGTACACCCACCAAACAGCCAAAACCTGTCAGATTCATTAGTTTTAATGTTATAACCAGTGTAAGAGGTCAACAGTACTGTCATAGTACCATGGGATACATATTTCTATAGTTCCTCCACTACGTTAATGTCAAGCTATGCCAGTTACCAAAAATATAGTTGACAAACTTTTTCTGTTGCCTCAAATTCACGCATGTAAAATGCTACATTAGAAACCAAGCATTACATCATAGATATTTACTCAGCTCAAATACCTGAGCTTTTGGAAATGCAACAGTCAAAAAAGAAAGCTCTTTCTTTTATCCATTTAATCTCTGCATTAGGTAAGAAATGCAAGTCCTATAGATGGGACATATCTGATCATATAAACAGGCATTGCATAAGAATGCTTGCACAGAAGAAAAAAAAAAAAATCTAATTTCACCATTACTGACAGCCTTCAAGAGCTTTTGAAGCACCCACAGTTGTTATGACAAATTCAGAAGAAATGTGCTGTATTAATCGATAAGGCAGAAGATCAACATTCCCTTCATAAAATGAGGAAACATCTTCCTTTGTAATGTGCTCTGATATCTGCTGATGAAAGACAGCAAAAAGTGATGAGTGTGGAGGGAATAAGCAAGTGAAACTATTTTGCTGTTGTTATTCAAATCTTTTCAGTTTGGCACATCTACTTAATACTTTTTAACTTTGAAATCATGTGAAGATTTATATTTCTTACCTGAGATGTAATTTTATATATGTACCATTTCAACAATATTGAAAAGACACAATGCCACCTTTAGCTTTAAATGGGAACATTCTTGATTTTAACATATTTACTTTGAAGTTATGATTTTTAAAAATTAACCATCGTAACCTTATTATTAGAGCAAATTAAAAGCTCACAAGGAGCACACTGACAACAAATAGCAACACACAATGTTTTCCTTATTTCAAGGTTTCACTACTATCGAGACATCACCAACATCTTCTTATAGTATTACTTACATTCAAGAAATATTCAAAAAGAAGCAGTTTAGTTGCAAACATTACCTAAGTTGAGATAACTAAAAGCTGTTTCTCTAGATATTAGAAACCGGTATTTGCAGTGACCCTTAAGAGCATTTTGCTTCACCCACATCACCCTGATAGAGAACCTGGTTTTCCCACTGCATCTAGCATAACTTTAAAAGGAAAAGAATAAAGAAATATTTAAAATTATAAAAAACAAGTATGCTTCCTTTGCCAGCAATGAAGCATACAACAAGCACTAGGCCCATGAAGCAGCAGCTATATGAAAGAAAATGATGAGAGATCTAATTAACATAAATTTTGAAACTGTCTGAGAACATACAAAAAAAGGGGTAGTGGGCAGAATGTTACATAGACTTAAAAATACACATAACCATATGGATTGGTATGAGGGGACAAGAAGCCCAGGCCCTATTCACAATTTAGGCATAAACTTCAGAAGAAGACAGATGATGTGATATAGTTAATATTTTTGCTTTGAAATCTCCTGAAAAAGTAAATGAAGATCATTACCTAGCTTCTGTTTTACTCATTAATTCATTCTCCAGAAACGTACTGGTGCAAAGTAAGAATAAATCAGTGTAAGAGTGGCTATTACAGTCCTAAGTAGCAGTTCTTGAATTCAAAAGAGGAGAACCGGTCTGTATTATACAGACAGTAGAAAAAGTTAAACAGTCACAATAACTATCAAATTTATCCATGCTCATCTAACTTTGAACAGTTGTGGCAATGTAATTTTCACCAACAGCAACAAATTCTTGTCTCTGTGTACGTTTTCTACTCAGTCTCCTGGGTTTTTATTGCTTCTCCAAGTTAGCAAGATGCAAGCATCAGGAACAGCTACTGCAGCCACCCAGTAACAGATGCAGGGGAATAGGGGAAGTCTTATCATCATCATCTTTTGACCGACTCGAAAGATTCCCTTGAAACTACCGCACAAGACAGTAAGAGTGAAATGAAGCATAACAGACACATGGTATAATGAAATCAGAGCTTTAAATCCATTTAAAATATGACACAATATACACAAAAAAATCCCAAGAAAATTAATTTACAGTATAAAGCACTCTAACAATTACATAGTTGCAACAGTGCAGTCTGAATACACTTAACCTGGGCCGTTTGCTCTGCTTTAGAAGCACTGGTCGTTTATGCTGTTGTTTCACACACAGAGCCTTTCAAGCACCTCCTCTTGGCAGCTAGTACAGAATTGCTAGTACAATTTAAATTCACACCTTAACCTGATGTGCAGTAAATTTATTCGTAGACAACTCCTAAAAGCAAGATAATTCACTGTGTTTTTCAAACAGTTATCCACATTCAGTGGATACTGTCAGTGTGTATTCAGAAGGGAACTAGTGCCATATGAATTCACAAAGTCCAGAGCACTCTTCTCCTGATGTGCATAGGTGTGGCAGCACTACTTGTTCTTTGTTCAGCATCATTTCTTGATCTATGCCCTAGAGATCAGAAGAGATCATGATCTCATGGTTCCTCCTTGCCTTAAACTACATTATGTTATGTATTTGCAGCAAAATCAATGAGCCACTGGAATTCAGCTCTGTATTTAATAAGTATTTAAAGTTGAAACGTAATTTAGTCATAATACACAGGGTGTTTTCTACAAATGGCAGAATTCTACTTTAAATAATTTCACATAGGTATACCCATACAAAGCTATATGTAACACCAGCTCATATGAAAAGCATCAGTTCAATCACACATTCCCCTACAGACCTGCAAAGAAATGAAAGACCAATTAAATAACTTGCATTGTACAATCACCTAGATATGATCCTAAATCATGTTTCGATCACTAAACTCACATACACCATAGAAATGTTTTTCACTGATGAAGTGACAATATACAAGATGAAAGCATTTTCCTGCAATTGCCTGAAGAACTCGAACACCTACAGTAAATACATAGAACTTGCATAGCTGTAGGAATTCAGTTTATTTTAATAATTTAAACACATTATATTTCATTAAAATAAGCATAATTACAGGAATAGATTAGCTTAAATTCAATAGCATTTCCCACCTATATATACACTTCATGTCTTCTATAATGACAGTGACAACCCACCTAAACATATATACAGATCTACTAGCCAATGTTGAGACACGAATTCTTGGCTTTGTGCATTCAGCGTGCTTGAGAAATTGATTAAGCATCAACGACTGCTGTTTTTAAGTTCACTGTATGTGACTGATTGTTTTTTCATTTGCTTTTTGTTTGCTTTCTTTTTTTTTTTTTTTTTTTAATTAAAATCACTACTGCTTCCAGAGGAAGTCAGAAAGAGAAGAGCAACACGGTAGACTCAAACTTTCATCCAATGCAGTTCTGCCAGTATTGGAAAGCTGGATAACACCAAGTAAGTAAATAAATCTATTTTAATTTCATGTTCAATTAAAACCACAGTGGGGTGCCCAGACTGAGAAGGGTGTGGAAAATTAAAAATAATAAGTTTCTTAATTTTAAAGAATTTTTAAGGGCAAACTATCTGTGTAAACAATTACATAACCCCATTGCAAAGAAAGAAACAACAATACCTATTTGAGCCTGATATGCATAAAAGAACTTGAAAAATTAACTTGACATCCATTAAAGAAGCAAATCTACCTGCTATAGTGAAAAAAAGCATGCATCATCAGGTGCCCCAAAAATAAAAGCTCTTCAGACATCATGTAATTTGTTTAGCTGTAAGATACTGGAACTAGTTTTTATTAAATAAACTGAAAGCATTGAGTTTGTTGCAGGTTCTCTTTCACTTAATTTCTCCCTTTCCTACACATAATAAATGAGATACAGAAGAATTTATGTTCCACGTTTGTTTTATCTTTCTCTTTTCTCTGGTTCTGTTCTCAACAATTTCTTGCTCCTCTGCTGTGCAAGGTTTTCCATTCTGTGCCTTCTATTCCTCTTCATTTCCCAGTTCTGTTCAAATCCTCTCTTTCTCCACAATTCCCAAGGTCTCCTTTCTCAATTACCCCTGCAATCTCTACACAACAAGGAAGGGAAAGATTTTCTTACAAAGCTTCTCTTTTCACAATGAAGAAGGGAAAGATTTTCTTACAAAGCTTCTCTTTTCACAACTAGGACAGTTTGACAACATTCTTAAGAACTAATGCTAATATGAAAAACTAAGAATATACACCCTAGATAATGATGCACTGGAAAGCAAATTTGGACGTTCAATCTACAAAGGGAAAGGAAATGGAAAGTCACCAGAATTTTAAGAAAAAGAACACAGAAACATGAAAAAAACACCTTATTATCATCGCCCTGTTTCTATAACCCTCTGGCACTTGTGACAGATGTGTACTCCAAGTGCGAAGACTTGCATGCTTGCAGCCTGCCTGCCACAATCTACCAATATCTTCTTTTTACTCTTCTCCACAGTAAACTAGTACAGTGGCTGCTTCTGCATTTGTGGTTAGGGAACAAAATTGATAGCTGTACTCATGCCCATGTTGCCACTAATATCAGATGCTCTTCTCTTATATGGATGCTAAGTTGAGCATCACTGCAGCAGTTAGCATGGCTTCATGGTTTCAAGCTTTCCTTTCCAAACATGCCATCTAGAAACACTCTTTCACTCGTGCTAGCTGAAACAGTAAAGATGCTGACACAGCACAAGGCTAGGATTACGTTCCGCTCATCAGGATCAGGTGGGTTTCCAACCATGCATCAAAACATCAAGGTTGAATTTCTCAGACATGTAACTTCTGCTTGCTCTTTTTATCCATGTGCCCCCTTTATTACCTTCTCACAGTCCCACTGATGCAATTCCTCTCTAAAAGTGAGGCACATCTTCCTCGTGAAATCTTGGTTAGATGTCCTGACAGCATAGTGACCAGGATGACAATCCTATTTCACCCTTACAGCATTGAATTTTCAGTAGTCTCCTCAAGTTTAAAATACAGCCCCTCTGATATAGCACAGCATTATGTCAAATTCATTTAAAATATTCTAATATACAGTAATTCGGGCCAAAAGTATGTGGAACTGTTGCTGGCAAATTCACGTATCTCTGACGATAACAGCATTCGTCAAGAACCAAGCTTTCCCCAGCCTGAAGCCCTCTTCCCTCCCAGGCACCAAAAACCAGAGGCTGTTACCACACACGCAACCCACTGCATCCACATCTGTGAAGATGCTGAGGTTGTCAGTTAGAATCATAGAATGGTTAGAGTTGGAAGAGACCTTAGAGATCATCAAGTTCCAACCC
>VXBW01003107.1:35130-56167 GCA_013400375.1 Thinocorus orbignyianus
ATTTGTGCCTGGGATTGCCACGTCCCAGGTGTAGGACTCTGCACTTGGCTTGGTTGAACTTCAGTTACTGACATGAAGCCAAAGGAATAGTGAAATGGAAATGCAGAGCACCATACATTGCCTACTCCACAGTGCCCCAGCGCAGAGACAAGTTTAACTGTTAGAACACGCAACAGTCTGTGGCATAAACAAACTACTGTGAAGTCAGCCGGAATTTGAAGCTTCCAGTTGCAGCAGTATTAGCTGCTGTTCCATACACCCTCCTCCCAACACAAAGCAACACCCCCACCAAACAGCCACAACTGCTACTCAAGCAGGCAGGGATAGTAAAAAGTACGTTAATGCTGGGGAAAAAAACAAAAAACAAAAAAACCCAAAAACCAAAAAAAAAAAAAAAAAAAAAAAAACCACACCACACAACAACAAAAAAGAAACCCCAAACGACAAACAAGAAAAGGGTTAGGACTAGCATGTTGAATTCTAGCAGTGTCAAATAACACGTTTGCAAACAAACAACAAACAAACAAAAAAAAGTATCTCTATATAGGAGGTTTCTCTTTATTTCCGTGCTGGCCTGAGTCAAATATGGTAGCTCTGGGGAAATGTTCACAGATACCTTTTATGTTCACCAACTCAAATATTCACAATTCTATTGATCTGCAAGTGTAAAGTGCGGCTTTTAAAATTACTTATTTTCATCTTGCTTTGAACTGACAGATTCTAAAATTGGCATTTATGTGCCCATATGCACGTACACACAGATTCAAATGATAATAGTAGCTACACGACTAAATGCCGAAGCATGCTACTTTGTCTTATCAGGGGATAAAATGCAGAAGACTAAATCAGCACACTGTGATTTAAAACAGCAATAACTAAATAAAAAGAACAAAGAACCCCTCTGCAATGCTTTAAAGAACTTAAAAATTAAATATGTAACACTATGCATTTTAAACAGCACAAGAAATGCCCATGGAATTTCGATTCTTAGGTGTTGATTCTACTGAGCCCGTTGAGATTCCCAAAACACAGAAAGACAGACGATACAAATTTATTTTAGTCATTTGTGAAATCTCAGCTATAACACACCAACTCCTAATTAGCAGTCTGACATGGTAATTAATTTAAACACGGAATAACCCATAACCTTTTCACTGCTCAGTGATTACTAGCAAGATGTTTTCACTGTGACTATGAACTCTAGAATTCTCTGAAAATGTGAACTTTAATCCCCTGGAAATGACCAGCATGTGTCATCTCATTACTTAGCACATTTCTGGCAACAACAAAATTTATTGCTAAAAGGATAAATAAGGGAAGAGGACAGCAACGGAGACTTACATTCCCCCTGTGAATACTAGCATTCCTGAGATGCAAAGAATGCCTAGTCAGGCCCATTTTTGAGTCTTTCTTAACTTGGTCTCCAAACGAAAAGAAAGGTTTAGGTTTCTACAGCACTTGGAATGAACAGAACCTAAATGAACTGAAAATCAACTAGTTAAATGAATTGGGGGGGCAGAGAGGGGAGGAAACACAGGAAAAAGATGCTGGACACAGCATAACAAACTCTAATTCCCCTGCAAGAGGAAAGCATGTTTGTGCTTATTGTTTCTTTCCATAAACCCCTCTAGAGGCACCGTTTCTCCTTCCTTTCACTGTTTCAAAATTCCCCATGGAGTCTCAGAATTAAGAGTAACAACACTTCTTTCCCTTCCAGTGTTATCTGGGACAAAGCTCAGTTAAAAGTCTGTACTTCTTATCCTTCAACTACTAATTTCCCCCCTGCAGGGATTTTTTTTAAATATACTTTTCTCATTTTAGTAGTTCTCCAATTTGTTTTCTGTTTGGTCTCAGTGTGTATTTTCTCTTTGGTGCAGTTTTCAATTGAAAAAAGCATCTTCATTAGGTAGAGCTCCAATATTCTGTTATTAGATGAGAATGCTGGTATCATACAATGAAAATTTCTGCTATGAATGTAGTTAAGCGTATGCCTTTAAGGTACATGAATTTGAAAATCAAAATAAAATGTGTTCTGGAATTACTATCTCTTACTTGATATAAGACATCATTTTATTATTTGAAAAATAACACAATTGGAAGCAGCCACTGGTACAACCATCTTCATTCTGAATAAAACTTGACAGAAAATACCAGGAGTTTGCATTACTGGCACACTTAGAAGTATTTGTCAACACTACAAAAAGGTGTTTAGAAAGACCTTCCTGACAGATGCATTTCAAACACTGTGCATTCAGAAGCCTAAAAAAATTCTTTAGCTTTTACCTTCTATGTGTTAATATACTCTAGAATATCTTCTCTCAATAAACTTTTTCTCTTGTATGAAAATATTGCATCAATATAGTAATTTTTTTTTTTTTCCCACAACTCATATTTTACAAGCTCATATAACACTGAGAGGTTGTGGAGTTGAGAAACTCAAAACTCATCTGGACAAGCCCCTTGCCTTGGCAACACAGTCCAGCTCTGAAGTCACTGCTCTCTAGGGTTGGGCTGGACAATCTACAAAAGCATTTTCCTAGTTTAATTGTTCTGTGATTCTAATCCCTTCCAAAAGCATCTGAAAAAGACACTGCAGTACACAAACACAAAGCACTACAAACCACCTCTTCACAAAATCTGCTCATTTTAGCTCCAGGGAGTACTGAGCAGGAAGGCATTTCTCCAACTCCATAACTACACTTTATAGTCTCTTAAAAGCCGTTAGAACAGTTATATTCTTCTCTGAGGTGGAGATAATTAATAAGTGGACCAAAGCTGTGTTACTTCCCCTCCTCTTGGTTTCTAGTCCTGCTTCTTGAAGGCAAAACCTGTTGAGAAACACACAGGGCAAAGCTGACAGCAAGAACCTTATATCCAAGACTGATTAAGCAGGTAGTGGTATCTCCTGGCTCCCTCCATCGGGTGAGGCTGCCTTTCAAGATGACGGGAAGACAGTCGAACCAAGCACCAACACAGTAAGGACTGAAAGCCAGCCAGCAAAAGTCAATCATGAGTAAATCTCTCTCTTTTAAAGTCTAAATACTAATTCCTCTGGCACCAGATTCTGCCTATCACTGTTCTAAAGCAGGTGATATGTGAAGTACCCATCTACTCCAAGCAGTGCTCATCATGAGAGCATTTCTTGTTTACAATTTTTGCCTGTTAACTTCTGCTAAAACACTATCGATACATATATATATATATTCATATATAACCAATCTGGCATGAACACCAAAGTTGTATATGTATATGTTTTTGTTTGCTCTAGTACTTTTTTTTTTTCCCGCACCTTTGAAAAGTGATTTATAGAATGGGCTACTATAGAGCTATGGCTAGGAACTGCTGTACACTTCTTCCAAACAGCATCCAGCCCTTTATGCAGAAGGCAGAGGAAAAAAAAAACCAACAACAAAACCAAAACCAACTTCATTCGCACCTACACACTTACTATGCGAAAGACAGACAGTAGAAATAAAGGTTTAAGTTTAGAACTTTTGAAAAATACAAACAAATTAAAAAAAAAAATCACACATTCTTCATCAGCGATGCTTTTACTTTTTGCATTTAGTCAGCAAAAATCCCCAGTGCTTCTTACTACTTTTTTACTTCATAAGCAAATATTTATTTCAAAACACCATGGGATTTTGCATGCAAACGCTAAGGAAAATATTTTAGTATATAAACGATGCTCATGAAGATATTTTTCAGTTCGCTAACTTTAATTATGAAACGACTTAAGGTTATCACTGTTTTATTTTTAAGAACAAGCAGAGTCTGCTACTTACATCTAAGTTCTTTAACTGTGTCCTTCCAAGTGTTTGTATTACCCAAGTATGTAAAAATGTAGCAGAGTTACACAGTTTTTAGCATACAAGGTCAAACCTCCACCTTATCAAGTGCTGCATGCTGCCTCTGGCAGAAACCATTCACTAGAATTTCAGAAAATAAAAAATACCCATAATGCATCTAACTAGTTTTGTACAGTTTTTCTGTGCACTTCACAAAAACAATCCTGCCATCAACAAGTCTAAACTATTGCAGGTAGAACAGCAAGGCATTATTAAAAGTTCTCAGTCTTTAACAAGAACACCCTTAATCAATAAAAGTGTCAAAGCCAAATCGCATTTGCTTCTTTCTTCTACTTGATCATACCAACTCAGAAATTCCCTATGCTACAAATTACCACTTCTAATCCTTCTCCTATGCAGCAGAGTCCCTCTTCCTTTACAGGGAGGGTCAAGGTGAAATGCTTATGATGTATAGCTGAAGCCTTGCAGTTCCCTGTTTACCAAGCCCTCCAGACAAGAAAACTGGTGCATATGAATCAAACAGAAGCAACAGTAATGCATTAATGACTGACATGTGGCAGAGACAGACACACAGATGCAGCTTGACATTAATGGAGAGATTTGCCTGTGGTCATGCACATAGAGTTGGGGGGAACCAGACCCACCTGCCTCATGTTTTAACCTGAGTATGAAATCAAATGTCAGACAAGATTAATTAGATGCCTAGAGTTTTATTCTTCTCTGTTGATAGAAAAAGCACATTTCCATAATGTGAGGAAGCATTTATGTGGATACCAAATCAGGTTGACATTGAGGGAAGGTTTACTTTATTGTGAATACTAGCTGTGTGGTGCTTGTCAGTGCAATTACTTTCTACTCAAGTGGTTTGCTTTTTAACATTTTATTATCTTAACAATAAAAACCCTGGAAGCAATAATTATTTATTATGCTAATTCTTTAGCTTTTTTATTATGAATTTCTGCCAGACCATTAAAACTTGCTGTTTTCCAGACATAAACCAGATTTATTAATATTCAGCCAATTAAGAGGCAAAAAAAGAGAGGGGAAAAATAGTCTCTGTACTGGTAATTAGTTACTAACCAGTCAATTTGTACACTTATCAGCCTCCCCATAAGTTCTATTTTCATTTACTCAATACCCAACATTTCTAACATAATTCTGATTGAAAACAACTTCAAAACACTAAGTCCACTGCAGCATTTTTTACAATAATGATTTAAGCAGCCTGAGAAGCAGCAGGGCTTTAGACCTCTCTGAAAATGCACTATACTCAAGGACTGCATTTTAATTATGGAAACCTTTTAGAACATCCCTGTTTTATTAACAGTAAGTGAAAGACCATAAACAAGGCTTCAGTATGCACCACTTCTCAATCCTGCCTAAAGCCCTCAAGGGGAAACAGCTTCAGTGTGCTTTCATTTCTCCCCCCAAGCATTCTCATCTCTGAATGCCTCTTTTCACCAGCTTTAAAATTCATTTAACATAACAACCACATAGTTATGCTTTTTTCTTCCCCCCTCTCCCCCCTTTTTTTTTTTTCTTAATATAGAAGTGTTCCCTCCTTCAGGAATAAACACCAAGGCCACGGCTCTCAAACTCCCACAGCATAAATGCAATATAGGAGATGGTAAGCAAGCCTAATCAGAAAAGCACTGCAACTAAACATACCTTGAAAAGCTCTTAGTTTGCAATGCTTTTATAAAGCTTCATGTCCATGCACAAACTGTCCCTACATTTATGCAGTGACAGCAGTAGTAATCCCCAGAAAACTTCTAGAACAAATTCCCGAGCTCAAAGCTTAGTTCTCCCTGAGCCAGTAGAGCACTAGCTTCTTCTACAGCAAAGCTGTAATATTTCAGGGTTTGCCAGAGAAGCCCTCCCAGCTTCAACAACAAACAGCACCACCTCCCATGCTGCCACACAGAAGAGCAGAGCCAGATTTCTCCACCATTCTCTGTTTCTGAAACAGCCTTCTCCTGTACCTCCCACTGGGAGGTTCTGCCCATGGCAACAGAAAGTTCCTTATTAATATGCACTATTAATAATTAGCACTGTAAAACAGCTAGTTCTCTCACAAGTGTCCTCCCATCCCCTCCCTCATAATCACAAAACTTTATTTACAGAAAATAAAAATTAAAAGAAAAAGAAAAGGGGGAACACTGTCGAAATTATTCAAAGTCCAAACTATTAATTCTGGACTTGAAGCACTGGTATAAGTCATAGCCCACTGGATGGGTACAACATAATAGGGGACAGATCATTTTCTCTTTAAGTACCTAGAAGTCTCTCCCTTCCCAGATACCTACACTCCAAACCAGACAACCGTGCTGCTCCCACTACCGAAGGAACAGATGGAGAAAGGAGGCAGGCGGCCAGACAGGGAAGGAAGGAGCACAAAGTAAACTCTTGCTACAGAACACCAGTAGGAGGAAGTAAGCTTTGCAGGAGTGGATGCCCTGTAAAAGGACAGAATAGGTTGTGGACAGAGCAACTTTTGCCCCCAAAAAACCTCAAACTTTAAGCCCAGGCCCTATAGTAATAAGGCGGGACCATCCTGATCAAGACTAATCCAGATGGGCACATGATTACTGAGTTCAGGACAAATTCTGTTAAAACTATGACATTTTGTTATTGAAGTGCCCGGTTTCTCATGTTCGCTTCCAACATCATCAGCTGCTTGTGTTGAGGGTTCAAAGAGCGCATTTACCAAAACTCATATTGTGAAATTGAATCTCTATCAGAGGTCACTAAGTAGGTAGTCATCACATGGAGCACAGATGTAGAAATACAGAGACCCTCATGACAGCTGAACTCCCAGGCTATTCTGTACCTGTACCGCTCACGGCCCCTTGTTATTTACTGGAGCCAATTTCCCTCCAGCCTTAAGCTGAGAAACAATGCACAAACTTCAGTATCGGTCTCTACAGTGAAGACAGGTGTTCATTAGCAGGAAAGGACAAACTAAGTCAACACAAGGAAACAGCAAGATAATATTTCCTAGATAACATTCACTGGTGCTTCAACTGACACAAAGCAAGCTGGGGAGGTGTGGAGGTGTGTGTCAAATCCTTCCTTACAAGAGACTAGTGCTCTCAGGATTGGCACACAGTGATTCACTCACTTTTTTAAATACACACACAGCATATTGTTTTAGTCCCTCCCAGGACATCAGGTTAGGTCTTTAAGGTTTGTAACATTACTGCAGCCTTTCTAACAAAGTATGCACCTGAATAATCTGCTTTATTCTCATCTACAGAAGTAGCAGCTGGATTTGGTAGGATGATTACATTTCTAGTCACACCTCTGACAATGTATGCAAAGAGCACTGAAATTCTGTCATTCCTGGATCCCCAAATTATTTCCTCTGCAGATCTAAGCCAGAGCAAGTTGCATTTGTTACCAAAAAGCAGGAAAGGTGAACTGTGAGTTTCATCATTAGCCCCCGCCAGCAGAAATTCAGAATGTAGTGCTCTTAAGCTTTGGTCTCAAAATAAATTGCATTCAAATACATAACTGCTAGACTTTTTTTGTAAAATGTACAAAAACTCTCTCAAAAATCATTCATCTACCAAAATATTTTAATAAGCATGATAATCAACTTGGGAGCTACACAGAAACCCCTGACAAATACATGCTTCTACAGACACACCTGAAGACAATTAGCTCTTGGCAATGACTTTTGGCTGCTCTACCTGCAGTAACACAAAAAATACAGTGAGTAGGTTGAGAGAACCAATGCACATGGAACAGAATGATGCAGAAGCCTCCGATTTTTCTCTCTCAGGACAGCCACCAAATTTTCAAATAACATACTCTGCAAATTACATAACTAAATGTGATACAGAAATACAAAAAGCTCTTTAAAAATGTAAGATGATGCGATACAAGCTATATATCCTATTATTTTCACTTATTGTCCATGCGTCTCAAGTGGCATTAATTTACAACAGTAAAGAACAACGCCATTAAGTACATACTGGGCCCTGAAAACTTCAGATGTGAAGAACAGTTTTTCACAACAGCTTAGAGTGCTGTTGTGTATAGCGTAAAACTCGATATCATTGCAATTGTATCTCACATATACACAGCTAAAATGTATGGCGTAGCTGTGAATATTTGCTCTTAAAGAAAATGAATTACCATCGGTGCAATACTTTTGTGTGAAAGGCACAATAGTTCACAGCCATCTTCCATATCAGCATAAAAATTTATCGCAAGTGATGTCAAAATCCATTAGGTCCCACTATGTTTGTTTATTACCGATCTGCTGCTGAAGGCAACTGGCTCCATCTCCAACCAGGCTGCATTAGCAGGCCGACTTCAGTGCAAAGTCAGTGGGGAGCATGAACCATCTTTGAAAAGAGCCTCAGTTGACCCATCCAGTTTTGCAGAGAAACAGGTGAGGAGTGCTCATGAAATCCAGCAGCAAAGCTGAGCTATAAGGGAACTACCCTCCATCTCTAGGCAGGTAGTGAACATCTTTGGAAATAAAAATCTAACTCAAGGGATATGCTGAAGTTAAGAGTTCATCTACCTGAACTCTTTCTTACAGAAATACACCTCTACCACGCTCATTATCCCGTTATATAACTGCAGCCATTTTAAAGCTTTTGCCTGATTTCAACAATTCCCACATAGCTGAACCTTCATATTGCGTGCGTGTGTGTGTGTGTACACAAGATCAGAATAACCCTTTTATATGCCCAATCACGGCCTCACCTTAGCTAAACACAGAATCTTACTGCTTTCAGACAACAGAGACCATGCTTGGAAATCTTCAACTACTCTCAAAGTCACCCTGCTTTTCAAACTTACGATTCTGTCGATACTACAGAAGGCAACAAAGAAATAGGTTGCAGTCTCAAAGCAATGCAGCTCTGAAAAGCCGCCAGTAAAACTTGCTCCTGTCATTAAAGAGAGGAGACAGAACCCAACCAGTATTCAGCTTCCCAAAGCTCTGTGATCTAATTCTACACAAAAGGCTTAATAAGGTTTAGACTCATAATACAATTAGTAATTTAGCTCACAAATTAGACTATCTATTAACACTCCAGCAGAGACATCAGCCATATGAGGATTAAGAAGAAATCTTCTGCTCTTAATATGGAGAGGGAACTTGAATGCTTTAATAGACTATTTCAGCTGCTGCACAGAACATATGTTGTATTGTACAGAATGACATGAGCATGGCCAGCATCCCGTTCATATATCAAAGTCTCATCAATACGAACCACTTTAAAAATTTGCACAGTAAATACAGAGTGGGAACTTCTGAGCTCATCTTAAAGCCTGATTTTAACTGCTAAAAGTATGTACTGATAGTACAGAATACACTGCATACACATTTATATGCATTAGAAGTACTCATAAAAACACAGGTCAAAATTAATGTCAGCACAGACAAAACACAGGTTAACCCAAGGTATTAATATTATACATTTAACTGTGGAATTTGAACAAAGAAGCAACCATTTTCTATATCTTTGCATATGACATTTTTCTGTATCTACGAAGATAGGTAGCAGCCATATGTAATAGAAGACTCTGCACCACCTTCTCTCCATGAACAATGCTCAAAAGGTTTAGAAAAGAGCTGGTACCTCTAGCATACTACTTAATGGCACTTTGAAAATTCATCTGGAGTATTTTTTCTACATGCACAAAGGCAGGCTGAGTAGGCAAAAAAACACTCTACTTATCACCAAGGAACTAAAAATTCAATTGTTCTGTCAGAAAAGTGCGATTCCAATTTCCAGAAAACTATACATATAACTAGATTTCTACAAAATGCTGATATTGGCACACTGATGCTGACTTGTGTCAACACCTTATTTACTTGCAATTATTGTGTCAACAGAAGCTTTTTGTAATTACTTTCATAGTACGCCCAAAACCAACTGTATTCATCTCTAGGTTTTGAGCTTGTGTTTGTATAAACAGTGCCAGTATTACTAATCCTGTTTAGCTTGAAAAACAAACAAACAAAAATTCTTCATCAGTTTACTTCACACTCTAGTAAAAATCATTCACACCCCAAAAACATTATGATTAACGTCCATCTGGTCTGAAATGTAGATCTGGCCACAGCATCTCATTCTCCACTAGCACTGCCTGCTGTTGCTATCACATTATCAAGTGTTCAGAGAGACTGCTCCCAGTGCAAAGTAAGATTTAAACTTCATTCACTTACAGTACTTACACATAAGCACATACTTCGCTACTGTGTGTGTAATCATGTACACGGGACCATTTTGGAGGGGGGAAGACAAACCCCCTAACTTGCTAGGAATAATACTCATGCAGTCAGGAATTGTATCCCCAAGCTTTTGTCATAGCTCCCCCAGAGGCTTTGGAGAGTGTTTCTCAAAATGTACACACTGTTCTTCAAATTCTAAGGGCAATACAATGGCCCCTGGCACCACAGGACATCCTGATCAGAGCTACCATCCTCCAGCCTCAGCTCAGCCACAGCCACCCAAAGGATGGAGCTAGCAGAGGAAGGCACAAGCGATCAGTGATTTGCGGAACGTGGTGATGAAGAGCAGACACAAACTGAGAAAAGTAGGTGGAGAGAGCACATGAGGTGGGACATAATCAGTATATTCTTAAAGGTGGCCTGGTAGTTAACGGCTTTGTTAAATATGTATGTTATTTGCTGTGGAACAGATGGTACTAAAAGTGCAATTTTAGATGGAATTGAGAGCAGGTAAGAACCCTCCCTCCTCCTCTGCACAAAATTCCAGAGTACACAGCTCTGGCAGATTACTATAATTGGCCAATTCTTTCTTTTATTGCTAGACCACTGTGTAGAGTCAAAGCACTGAAATCATGTGAATGGGGCTGCTGGTGAATGTCATGTATTTGCTCAATGCCAATTTCAAGCGGGCAGATGTGATTTTTTTTTTTTTTTTTTTGGAGTCCTGCTCCTAAAGGCCGAGAAATACACATCATCCAATTCTGGCATACAAGCAAGAATTAATTTTTCACTACTGCAAATCTAGCGTGGCACTCTGCAGTTTGTGAAGCCTTTAGCAGAGCAAGTTCTGAAAAACAGCGCTTTCTCACTCGGAGTGAGAGAGTGGTTCCCAAACCGTGGTTTGCAAAACTCCTGAGATCCACCCACTACAAGCATTGATTTGAAGCAAACAAGTCCATCAGATACTACTTCACTGAGGCAGATTTACTGTGGATCAATTCAGGAATCCATGAGTTTATATTCATTTTGAAATCAGGACCTTCAAAAATACAGTTTTCAGTACAAAGGCTTTGAGTCTAGGCTACACATCAGAAACTGACTCCATTTCTGCAACGAGCACAACAGAACAGGCAGGCACGCAACAACTTTCAAAATACAAGCTTTCTGTCACAGCCTAAACTGCAACTCGTCACATATAAACAAAACCTCGGAAGTAATTCCTGACTGATGCCAGAATGAGTCCACAGCTGCTTTCTATTTCCATTTGTGACCAAATCATAACAGGTATCTTCCAAAATAAGAACTTAGACTGTTTGTTTCTCTGCAGTAATCGGAGAAAATTTCAAAAGCAGCAGACAATACATGCACAATTTATGTTCCCTAATTCCCATTGAAGTGACCGCAGCAGTACAGCTAGACCAAGTTCAGACAGTCTTTATCTGAACTTCTCAATCTGAATATATGCAATACCTAAGGTTTCTCCCCAATACCCAACTCAAAATTACAATCTGTGCATCAAGACTCCAAACCTACTACCAGGTAAGCAGAGGTGAATAAGGCTGAAGTGTGTATCTGCCAGCAAAGCAACTCACAAGCACAACAGTATGTTTGCCTATGTTTGAAAATAGAAAAGTAGCAGCTGAGGAATATTATTCTTAAGGGCTTATTTCCATGTTATTTCCCTGCATGGATAATCTTATGCTAGATACATACTTGAAGAATTTTTCCAGGCTTTTACGTTCACACCCTTTTGTGGTCGTGTAAAGTTTTTAATGTGGGCAACCATTAACTCCCCAACATTCAGGATGCAAAGTAACAGACTCTGGTGGACAAACATACCTTCTGTTAAGCAATTATAGGTGTAAAGATTCAGTTCTGAAGCTCCAGCAAGACTTGTTTAAAAACGCCAATCCACATCCGCTGCTGCCACATGGCTGCTGCAGAAGCCAGTTTTTTATTTGCCCTGTGTGTATTTCAGCTTGCCTTGGGCTCCTGGGCCCTCCACAATCTAAATGAGTATTTGCTCCAAAGGGCGTGTGCTCACCTCAAACACACTTAAGTAAATAAAACATTCAAATCCCAGTGTTTTCCAAATCCCCAAATAAAAACGCTAATTCACATAAATCCCTTACTAGCCTAGATTTATATAGGCAATTCTAACAACAGTTCTTAAAGTAAGAATAAATAAAACACACCTCATGAACTTTATATGTGGTCTTCAATCCATGTGCTTTGCTGTCACTATAAACAGAAAGCAGTAATGTTGGGCAAAATACAGGCTTTCATTTCGCATTTTCAACCTCTAATGCTTTAAATAAATATTAACTTTAATTGTGTTTTGGTTTTGTTGGTTTCCCGTGGTACTCACGGACCCAACCCCAAAAGGCTGCTTTCATTTTTAGAAACATGTTTGCAGAAATTTTCTCCTGAGCTGGGACTCAATTGAGATGACATCTCTCAGACACAGTAAAGGGGGCATCAATCACACAGTGCCTTAAAATTATTACTGGGACAACAATTTATCTTACATAACCGAGAAATTACTTCGGTAATAGCTGTCTCTACAGAAGTTAAAAAGAAAAACAGCTTAAGTAATGTGTTATGTGAAATGCTTGTATTAAAGTGCTGAATGCAGATAATCTTCATCTATTCTGCAGAATTCAGAAAAGGTAACATTAAAGGAAAAAAAGGCTATAGCAATTCTCAGTCATTAACATAAGAACTACCCCACCGAGTACTACAGTTCCTGGAAACGTCCAGAACTGTCTACCTCCTGAACGAGTGGCAGTATTTAAGCATATTGTTGAGTTTCTAGGGAAAAAGAAAGTTACAGGTGGTGACAACTGCCTGCTGTAGATTTTCTCTAGATACCTTGGGGGGGTTCTGAATGGTCACACTACTTTTTTTTCTCTTTTCTCCTTTTTTTTTTCCCCCTCAATTTACCAGATTTCTCAACCATGGGGAAAAAAAAAATTAAAAAAATCCTACTGGTCACAACCAAGCAAAAACGCACAAGAAGAACAAAAATGTCTGGCTATGAAGATCCTCACCCGTGTCATGGTCAAATGCCAGAGCACAGACTGAAATATGAGTCTCCTACACCTTTGTAGGAGTTCTGACCGCTAAGCAACTATTAAAACAGTAGTTAAAAATATATATTTATTTTTCCCATGCTGTGTTCCAGGGGGGTGATTCATGTTAGGTTATGCTGTCCCAAGTGGAACCAGAAAAATCTCCAGGCTCAGAAAGTTCCACCGAGAGAAAAATTATTTCCTGGTTAAGATTATATGACACATCTTAAAACTGTTAAGTAAAAGAGATCTTACACTATCAAAATCTTCCAAAAATCGTAGTCATCAGAACATTGCTGATCCTCAATTATACTGTTGGATAGAAACTTCACAGTAATTACAAAAGATTACATGTACTCTTATACTTACATACAAACAGTGTCAAACCGCCTAACAAATACATTTCCTTCTAAGTTTCTACCAAGCCTGTGAGCACACCCAGAACAGGCTGGAGAGTTGTTAGGAAACACTGGATTTCTCACAGTGATTTTATTTACTAGAAGAATAGAAGAGTGAATACGTAATAACGAAATTTTTCTTTTCAAATAAGACAAGTATACAAATCAATCACATCAGAAGAGAGAGCAACTATGCCAAACAACTACAGAAAAAACAGCTATATCTGTTCTGAGGCCTAACACAACTCATTGAGATGGCAACTGACTTTTCTGTTGGTTTTCAACTGTTGGCTTTTCCCTGTTTTAACAAACAGTTCAGCTACAAACATTAAAATAGCAGAAATGAGACGAACGGAGTTTCTACGCAGGTAGAGAACAACGTGAATCTCTTTGATCAACGTGAATTTCAGCACCTGCTTGAGATATAGCCTGGTAATATTACCCCACCCCACCCCCAAACTAGGGATCCTTTCTGTCTATATATCCTCCAGAACTACATAGGCTTGATAACCAAAACTTTAAGATGTGTATGTAGATGTCCATTTTTGGCCATAAATTACCTTATCAGCCACAGCAGAATTACTAGTACATGCAAGTACAGCATGAAAAATGCAAAAGTTTGCTAAACAGCAATAAATCATCAACTTTTTTAAGACACAGACATGCAAACTAGTGCACAAATTGCAAGCATATACACAACTCTATACAAGTTCACACAGCATGTATGGAAATTATTCAGTCTAGTCTATATTCAACAGAAAAACAAATGTAAAAAGCCCCTCTATTCATTTACCTATAAGAAAAATCCCATTATGAAAACCCTCAAGACACTACTGGTCCACTATCCATCCACCTGAAATTGCACAGAAACTACTGTAATATCCTCCTCAATCTTATATTAAAATTTCATCAGCACAACTAAATAGTTCTTTCATTTAATCTGCCTACATTTATGCACTACAGAATTAAAACAAAAGGCCGCAGACAAGAGTGTTCTATCCAGCATATTACTTTCAAAAATAAAGTCTAAACAATATTTGATTTTATAGGTATGGATAAAAGAGGCAATAGAATTCAAAGCACAATTTTTCTGAAAACTTTCCCAAAAATAAATGTGCAGTAAACCTCAAAAAAAATACCCCACCAGCACACATACAAACAAACAAAAAAAAAGCCTGCTTTAATACAGGCATGTGATGCTCTGCTTCATTCTCCTAGATGAAGAGCTAAAGTGATGAAAGAGGTAATTAGCTGTTAGTTATTCCAGGGCAAAAACACATTTTTTGTGATTAACAAAAAAAAAAAACAAAACAAAACAAAAACAAAACAATCAGTGCTGTAAAAGATATTTATAATACCTTAACATGGAAGAAGATTTTTTAATTTTGGGGTTTTTTTGTTTGTTTGTTTTTTTAAAAAAGAGAGGGAGGAAGCCAATCTACCCCTCAAAAAACCCTACTGTAACCAAAACTCAGTGCTTTCTAAATCAGGGCATATTACACATGGGGGAAGAGGAGGAAGGGTGAAAATAAACACACTCATAAGAAAAATGTTGGTTTTACATCATTCCACAAGAAAAAAATTAAAAATTCATTAACATCATTACACTTAATTGTATGTGTAAAGATAATCAACTATCGCTATGTAAAGTTGTCAGAAGACATATTAGAGCCCTGAATATATTATTAGAGAAAAACATCTTAAAAACTAAGATGACAAAAACAAGAAAATGTAAATATTTATAAATCTATTTCCATTTTCCAGATGTAATTTAGCTGTCTAAGACTACAGCTATTTTTCTAGAATATCTTCTCTTCCAGTAAGGTTCATCTCTGACACTTCCAGAAAACGTTACACCTTCCTTCCCACCTTCCCCCCACTGAACACCCTAATTCTAAACCTGGTTTCAGAACTCTCTCCTGCTGATCCTGCCACGCTTCTGTCTGAACAAGTGTGATTATTACCCCTGTTTCCTATCACTGCTCCTTATCTGGCAAAGGGTCACTATAGTCAGAGACTTTCCTGACTTTATTATGTGCTAGAGGCATAAATACACTTTTTACTGTGATTACTCTCAGAAATCTGGGCACAAAAACGTTTTCCCTTCATTTTTAAAGGAAACATGGGGACTTATCCCCTGTACCTCCTTGGAACAGTAATAGCAATAACGTGGCTTAAAAACCAACACGACACATTATCCCAAAATCAGTACAGAATTCCACTGACAGCAACATCATTCCTGAAAATAAACAGTTCAAATGGAACAGAAAGTTTCTTAATAGGTTGGGAGAAGACACACTCACACAACACTTATGCTTCTCTTTAAGACAAGGATCAATGAAGATGGTTAAGATATAACCTTATGAGATGTCTACAGCAATAGCCCTTGAATTTAAGCCACAAGGCAAGTACTAATAATTTATTTGGGTTTTTTTCATGCATTTTATAATCTATTTTTATATTAGAGCATTCATTTATCCTTCTGTTGAGTGCTAACCCTGATACTGAAATCTCCCTTTTTACAAGTAATTAAAAGTTCATTTGTACTATAATCAAAGTGGTGTAAACTAGGTATGAATGGATTAGAATTCTCCAGGTCACAAAAATCCATCATATATGTTCACACCTCCCCAGCTCCAAATATACTGACACTCTCTTAAAGCTGAGTTTATACCCTTCCTCTAACTATGCTTAGAAAAGTGGATTTAGAGATGCAGCTACACCTAGTGATCAGCAGCAGATCACAGCAGGCAAAACTCAAGAAGACACTGCAAAAATCAGAAAGTAGTATGAGTGAATAAAGTCTAGCAATAAATTTCAGTGTGTCACTTTTTTTTTTCCTAAATGTATGGCCATATGCTCCAAATTAGTTTTGGCTTTTTGAAATCCTTTTTAATAGATTGATAAGATTACACATTAAATCAGAAACACACATCTGGAAGTTACCAGCAAAATCAAAGGAAATAAAGAGGACTCCCTCAGTTTTTCCTGAAGAAATTGAACAAATAATGTGTGAATGCAGCTGAATTCACACATCAACAAATAGTTTATTCCTGGGAAAACTTTCAGACCTACTTCTTCAACTTAGTGTTGTAGCTACCTCAGTAAGTGTTTGACAGTGATAATAACAAGCTTCAAACACAAGAAGTATCCCTCTCAAATGGCATCTCCTTCAGAATAAAGCTGCAGCATGAAATACAAGATCAGTTCCCCCACACCACCACTAGACTTTGCTCTATCAAGTCTACACCTATTATCTTCCCCGAGCTGAATCTAACCACACAAATTGAACAAGCTGTCTCAGCAGGAATGCATAAAACTGACCTGGCCACTGGCAACTGGGCTGTTTGACACATACGTTGACCATCTCGGTGTACAAGTGAACGCACATAGTTCATTCTTTATCTCCACATTTCTTCAGGTCAGACTAAAAGGACATTAGCGAGATGGAGTTCAGAAGCTTACGTGCTCTATCCTAACGTGTTTTCTGATTTGCTTGAGGATTTGGTCTTTCTAGCTGTCAATCTGGCTACTTCTGTGAGGGCTAAATGTATTATTTTTTTCATAAATTATATGCTGCTATATTGTTTCAGGACACGGTGATTTGTTTTCCTCATAGATTCTGATGACTGCTAAAGCGTGAGACCAAATAAACACCAGTGTTATTACAACCTTGTAATATTTTGTAGGATTTATTTTTGATTCCTGATGAGGTTTCATTACTTACTCCCTACACCAGAACAAGACCAAAATAACTAAATAATATAAATTTAAAAAAATCCAACATCCACCAGTTTCTTTTCTGAACAAACTGAGCCCAGACTTTCATTCTTACCTGAAGTACATCTCACTTTACAGAGAAACACAAACTTAATTTCACCTGTTTCTAACTGCAAAAAGTTTAGCCAAAAAAAAAAGACAAGACTTATTTAGAAGCCCATTCTTCAAAATGCTTCCATTAATTTGCTAGACTACTTTAAATATGAATACTGAGGTGTAAAACAGAAATCAAGTCATTCACCTATTCACCTGGCAGTGAGTAGTTTGGTTTGAGAATCTTCCCCTGCAGGTCTCACTGTTTAGCAAGGCCAAGTCTGTACCATAAAACTTTAACTAGAATAGTTTTGTTGATGAGCTGACAGCTGTGTCAGCCACTAATAAAGCTGCATTTTCACTAGCATATGTTACTTCCCTTAGGAAGTGCAGGAATACAGACTTGATGGATGGGTGAAGAGAAAGGAAAACGGGTGGAATAAGCAATGCAAGCAAATGCAGAATTTGTTAAAATGAGATATAAACACACTTGGAGCTCTTTGCTGGTAAAGTGCTCAGAATTGCTATTAAAGACTTCCAAACTGAGATCCTGAATACTCTGAGAAATATCTTTAAACATAGCTAATTATACCAGAAACTTTTTATTTTCTATACATTGCCCTGATTGGCAGGAACTTCATTTCAGCTGGGACAGGACCTATGAAGACTTAACCTATATTCTTTCTTTTCACCTTCCCTCTCTGCAGTCACGAAACATCAACATCATCACAGACAGTTTCAACTTCAGCACATCAAATTTCTTCCTTGCATCTGTTTTGGAAACTATGATTCTTGTTTTTAGACTGCCCACACCCAAAAATGAAACAGATGAATATAAGGCACAACATTAAATAAATTGAGGACTCTGTGTAAAAAACTTTTACTAGTCACTACGAAGAGTAATTTTCAAATATCATACATCACTTGTCCTCCTGTTCCTCTTCTCATAGTTGCCACTAGTCCATTATGAATGGCTGCCTACAAGCACCTGTAGTTCATCTGTGTATCTCTCTCTCTCTCTCTCACTGCAACAGGACTCATCCAGTCTCAGAGAAAAACTGAAACTTCTAAAACCAGCACCATAACAAGTGTGTTAATATACAACCTTGTCGATTTCCATAGCAAAAGAGAATGTAACAGCCTAGTAATAGCCCTCCCTCAGTCATAGTCAGGTCATAAGAAAGAAGCACCAATTCCAGAATTCAGGCTGTGTGCAAGTTTACATTTATCTGAACACGATGACTTCACAGAACTCACAGTTTCTGACTTCTATTACACATCTCTTTGCCTTCAATTTTGGTTCCCCATTTTGATATTTGATAGAACTCATCTCATGCAGACCCTTCATTTTAACCTAATATTTAGGCTCACAATGTCCATTCTGACTTCCCGCATCTCTCTGTTTGACCTAAATCCCTTCCAGGAGTGGACTGCTTTTTCCACAGCCTGCATAATCTACCAAGGAGATGGAAGAAATAACATGGTGGAGGAAGACAGCATTTCACGTGACAGGAACGCCACATTTCAGAATTTTTGTAGTATCAGCATTCAGTCTGGGACCACTTAATAATATTTTTATTAAAAAAACAAACCTGCTAAATTAGGTCTGCTACAGTTTCTCAGAAAGAAATTAAAATTTAATAAAAAAATTTAAAAATCCCAAACCTCAAAACCATTCTTGCAGAAAGAACCACAGATATGCTAAAAAAAACCAACAACAACAAAAAAAAAAAGCCACACACAAAAAAAAACCCAACCCAAACCAACAAACTTATGATAAGCTGCATTGTCCATTTAAGACAATGTTTTCACAAACATCTCTTGAATTCAAATTCTTGAGACCATTTGCTTCTCGAACTGATGAATCCAAAATTTTAAATTCTTTAGTTAAGGACTCAGAGAAAATCTCATTGTTATTAACCGTTAAGCTGCTTTCAAAAGATTACTTGAAAGCTTCCAGGCCTTAAAAAGCCAAGATCTGATCTTTCAGTAAGATTATTTTCTAAATAAGAAACTCAAATATAACAATAGCTGAGGGTAACATTAGAACTGATCTCTGTAAAACAATCAGGGCAAAAATAAAAATGGAATTATAAATGTCAGAGATTACTTAACTGCTAACCCACTGCTATTCTCTGATTAGAACATGTGTGGAGTTGGTTATGTTTCTTTTTTTGTTTGTTTGTTTTTAAACTTTGTATAGGTTAGTCATATAATGCTTGTCTGCAACAAGAGCAGCTATTACAAAAGATAACTACACAACTCAAGGACGAATTTTTCTGTAATTTAATTTCTATTACACCGATGCACCAAGCTTTTAACAAAAGCAAGAAAAAAATTTTCCCCCAAGCAAAAATGACTTTTAGACATGCACTTCAAATGGTAAAGTACAAAAATGGGAATTTCATCAATTTCATTCTGTTGAGTGCCGAGAATCAATATTTTTTTTAAAATAATCTGTACATGCATCTTCACAAATAATCTTTACATTTAATATTTAACATACATGTACATATGCACACGGGAAGAAAGCAGGCCAGATTCTGCATACCATGGCATCCTTTGCAAGCTCACTGAAGTGTGTAAATTGCCATCTCTAGAAGGGTCGGGATGACACCTTTTGAATAACTGTATGCACAGGTCATCTCTGAATTGTTTATGTTTTATATTATAGTTCTTTCCACAGAATGCAGCAATGGAAATGAATATAACAGATCCAAATCTTACACTAATGCAGGATTGTTCTTCAGCAACATGAACAGCACTTCACTGCTGACCCTAATACAGCATCAGCATATCGCACACACAAGTCATTTAAATATCCAGGAGAAGAGTTGCCCCAGCTTAACTTTAAACAAGAAGTAAGACAGTTCATGCAGGTCAGCAATGAGTTATGGATTTATATTAATAAAGCAAGAGCTCTCACTGAAGTCTGGACACTAGGCTTCCAATATTAATGAGTTATAGGGCTAATATATGAGTTCAGTTCCATAATTTACTACAGAGTATAGCTTCATCCTAACATGAGTGTTTGGAAAAAGATTTCATCATTGTTATATATCACCTCAGTACAAAACATTTTTCTGCTCAGGAATCTTCTGTCTCATCTGCAGTAAAAATACTGGACAGAAATGCATCAATGCATACCAAAAGTCCCTAGAACCTAACATAAACCATAATTTTTTAATTTTTAAAAAAGTTGTAAAACAGAGAACCAAATCCTAGCCGTAAAACTTGGTTTAGCTACAGTGCTGCATAGAAGCAACACGTAACGTACAAAATATAAACTATTCTGCAGCCTGAGCAACAAGGAAAGTCTAAAGTATTGCTTCCCACCAGATCATGCACACTTTGCATGAACCGAAGACCAGATGTCTTCAATTTAACGTGCTTTTCAGTTGCACTCACTTCATGTTGGGAACAAAACAAACCAGAAAAAGAAAAAAGAAAAAAAAATCTGAAGTTACTCTTCACAGTGAAGCACGCAGAAGGATTTCACAATCCAAATTTCTGTCTAAAATTATGGGTTTCTTCTACGTATAAACAGGAGAGGGGCTCAGGCAGAGGATCGCCAAGACCCAGATAACCATCTGCAGGTCTTGGACTTCGGATGACAGCCAAAGGCTGTTGGACGGAGCACTTTGCCGGGCTCTTGGCTGGGTGCGAACTGCGACCCCCCGCAAAACCGGGCAGCTTCTGCCCTGCCCTCCGGGGTGGCGATCTGGGGGGGGGGAGTGGGGACGGAGCGGG
>VXBW01003107.1:58389-208734 GCA_013400375.1 Thinocorus orbignyianus
GGCCTGGCGCCCCCCGGCCCCGCTCCCGGAGCACCCGGGGCAGAGCGGGATCAATATAAGGCGGGGGTAGGGTGAGTAAGAGGTGGCTGTTCATAACCGTTTTGTCTTGTTTCTACAGTTAATCTGGAGTCTGTCGGAGTGTGATGCCGCTACTGCTGGGTCTTTCCGCGGAAACGGCAAGCCCGGCCCTCCCGGCGAAAGGCTGATGCAGAAGAGGAAATTAAGATGTAAATGGGGTCCCTCCAGCGAGCGGCACAGCGCCGTCGTAAATAAATTGCTTCTCGTTCTCATCAAACTTCAGCGCCTGGCCCGGCCCTGGGATGCAGGCGCTCGTCGGCGCTCCGGAGCGGCCGGGGAGGGAGGAAGGGACCCGTGAGGGTGGCTGCTCCGGTCCCTCGGCTGACAGCGGGGTGGCAGCTTCTGCTCCTGCGAGTGAAGAAGGACGTCAGTAATTGGCCGGGTTAGCTAGTGAGTGATGGGTGTAAAACCACGTTAAGATGGCAGTTACCTGTCGTCATTCGCTGCCTGCGACTTCTGGCATTTGTCTCTGAATGGCGTGTGAAATACAGGTGCTCGATGATCTTTTTTCGTTTGGGGGCTTTGGCTCCTGGGGCCCAAGACACTGCAAGGATGTTCATTGATATTAAACCAGTTCTTTCTAAATTGGACTTCTAGAGTTGGAAATATATTTGTTGGCTATCACTTTCAAGGAAAGCTTTATTTTGATTTCAAGTGCAAGTGTGGCCAATTATAATGCCTATTTATTCCCCAGGGCTTATAAATAAAACAGTAAAAAAATGTTGCAATTAAGGGTTTGAGCTGGCAAACACAAATGTAAGAGCTCAGGTTCTGGGTCCTCAGTTTTCTCCAGCACAAGTCCTTTGGTTTTTAATGCTACTCTCACATACAGTTAGCCAGCTTCAATCTCGTGTCAATTGAAGGCTTAGCTCTACCCATCCCCCACGCGGTAATGCGAGTTACAACACATATGAATGATTAGCGGGTATCTGGTATTGTTTTTACATATAATACATCTTCTTCAAACTTAGGCACGCAGCTGTATCACTTCCAGCAGCGGTCGCTCAGCCATTCAGTTGTCAGGACACTGCTCTGTTATGTTTTCGCTAATGCATTTGTTATGTGATGAAATCTTCACGAAGAGACATGAACTTTCCGATGTGTGGGGGTAAGACAGCTACCTCAAAAGCTAACGCAAGGGGGCAGAATAGCATTAATTGTTGTGATTCCTGACGTCAGACCTTTTCTTTTGAATTGTGAGCATTCTCTTCGTTTATTTGCCTGGAACTTCCCAGTCTTCTCCCCGGAAAAAGTTACTTTAATTCCACAAAGCTATGATAACCGCAGAGTATGTTGCAATAAACCAATAAAATTTCTACTTTTTTTTTTTCCATTTTTTCCTGGGTGCGCAATTTACACAAATTCTATGTTCTCTAAAAGCTGCAGTTACAGGTTCTGAAAATTAGAAACTATAGCTACTCGTGAAAGTGCTACCTTTGTAGCTACAAAACTGTTAACAAAACCTCAGGAAGTCTCATAAGTAATTTAACATACAGCAAATTTAACTTTAAAATATGTCTTCTACTACATCTGTCACTAAAAACCCAGCAATGAACAGTTAAACCAGTGCTTATGCTAATGATGACTTCTCTCTAGGTTCACAATGTCCAGAAACATATAAAATTCTGTCTCTGGCCAGCTAATGTCAGCCCTGACACAGTGCGGTAAAGTATCGTGTTCAGACATACCTACAACCTTAGCTCTTGCCCCTGTCTTTGTTGTAGGGAGAGGAAAACTCTGTGCCTATAACCACAGCTATCCAGAGTTGGCTTAGTGAAGATGAGACAGCAAGTCATCAAGTTCTGTGGATTACAGAAGAACATGTAAGGGTGTTTGGTCACAGCTATAGCAGGAGTAAGGCTAAAGTGCTTGACCTCCAAAGACATAACCATTCTGCTTTAATTACAGTAAATCTAAGAAACAGTTAAACTCTGGGGAATAGCTAAACCAACAAGAACAATAGAAAACACAGGCCATGCATGGCTGATCAGGAATTGTTAGCTGTGTTTTGCTGAGTTTTAGTACTGGAATGTATATGAAAACAGTCCAGAAACGCTACAAAAAGAGAACTAGACCATCAAGAAAGCGCTAGACAAACCCCACAGGTTCACTAGTGGTTTGATTCCAAGAATGCCTTTGAGAGAGTTCATTAAGAGCTAAGCTGGGGCTGGGAAGGGGAGTGGAAGCATCTAGCAAAAGAAAAAGAAATACTTTGCTGATTGTTTCTTACTGACAAACAGATACTTTGCATCTCTTTTTGAACTGGATCACCTCAAAGAAATACCTGAAATACAGCTCCCCACATACACCCACTTCAGCTTAGGAACACAGAAATGCCACAAATACAATTACTCCTGCTGAAAGGAGTCAAAGAATGAGACAATTGAGCAGTAAAACATGGAATAAGGAGAAAAAAATAATCTGAAAGTTCCCATAACTATTTTCTATATATACATCAACAGGAAATGCACACAGCTAGCCTTCATTGCAAAGTTTTATTTTTAAATACAGAACTTGTTATATCCTACTGGGGAAACATTAAACAACCTGGTGATGAGTTATGGACCTGTGCACTGTTTATTACACAAACTTGACTGGCTCAGCTGCCCTTTCCGTGCTAATCGTTCTCTTCCAGATACATTTCCAATATTCCAGATATCTAAGCTACATTTGACAAATTATTTTTGAAATTTCCAAACTGATAGAGAGCTATGAATATTACTGGTTCGAGAGGTCCAAATAGTGGAATGTTTCCATAATGTGGAAACAGAAGTATTTGACCAATGTTAAAGAAAAGTTCTTAGGACAGGCTTATATGTGTGCTTCACATTTACATATATATTGTGTTTATCTATGTAGCTGTTACCTTTCATTTAAGGCATTGATGACATTCACAATGTTATTCATTCTATATTACTAGCACAAGAGCGAATAAACGTATCTCAAATTCCATAAGATATCAAGGCCACCCTGCATAATCAGTAGTATGAAGTCACCCTTCCTATAACGATACAAAGCAGGAACACGCTCTTGCTCATGTTGCAGCACAAATAGAAAAGCAAAGACTCGTATTCAGATATTGGAGGAAGGGCTCAAACATCCTGCCTTTTTTTGACCTGTGACAATGCTGATTAAGTGGCCAAGAATGTGGGCTACAGGGCTGTCACCTGATCTTTTGGGTCAGTAGCAGATAACATCACTCTCACAGTTAAAAGCTATTTTTACCACTGTAAAGTAGTCAGACGAGAATAATTTTGCACTAGCCCACTCTGTCTTGTTCTAAAGCTCAGGCAGATAAAACTTCATGAGTCTTTCAATGACACTACTGTTTAAATATGATGAAAAAGTAATTTTCTTCATAGGACTGGCACATTTTCTTAGTTAAGTACAGCTTATTAGTGAAAGTAAGATGTGCTTTGTTGGAAGAAAGACAGACGATGATTCCAATTCTCTGTTTTTAGTAAAGCTGTGGCTCTGCTACAGTGAATCTCAGACCCAGTTGTTCATCAGGAGGACCACACAAGAAAAGTCACATCACCTCTAAGCGTTAAGGAAGAATATGCCAAACTTGAAAGGTTTTTTTCCATTTGTTACTATTTCCTCCCAAATACAGAGCAACATCTTCTCCTTTTCCAGTGTTCACTTACCTTTAGGTAGCTTTCTCTTCTAATCCAGATTTTGACTGATACTCTTCACCTTTTCAATGCTGACATTTTGTCAAAAGCTTGACAAAGAAAAAAAGTGTGCTTATCTATGTAACAGGATTCATTGATTGCATTATACTCAATTATATTCTATTTCATAGTGTTTTTTGTATCTACAGATGCTGTAAAGGTTTCATTTGTTACTGAAGAGAGATTTCAGTGATAAATCTAGTGTTCTGAATAAGTCCGAGTGTTTATTCAGTCAGGTGCGCTCCCCCATTGTATTCTTTTTTTTTTTTTTTTTNNTTTTTTTTTTTTTTTTTTGAGGAGCAGGGTGAGGACCTAGTAGTGTCCTTAAAAGATCATGTCAGCCCTATACCCCATCTTTTCCTTCCTCTGAGAAATGAGAGAGAATGCCTTGGAATCTAAGTTCAATCTAAACCAGCTGCAAAAGTTGCTGCATACAAAATGTTTCGTCTTCAGTAGAGGCTCATCATCTTTCCTGCTTATTGCTGCTGGGGTTTGCTGGCAGTGGAATTGATCCCTGATCATTCATTTGGCACTGAGATGCGCTAATCACAACTGTGGCTGCTCCCTATTAGATACTGTTATGTGTAAAACGACTGCCTGGGGTTTTTTTCTTTTTCTTTTTTTTTCCCAATACTGCTAATGATCTGTGCAAGCAATGATAACCAATCCATTTTGTACCAAGGACACCTTGCCTTATTCACTTGATCACTCTAAAGCTTGGTGGTAATAAAAACCAAAGTCCTCTTTGTTTCCAACTGTTGAAAAAGAACATTTTTTTATGATAGCTGAGGAAATTCTACATGGCCACTCCTGGCCTTGGTAATTAAACCATGGTTGGGACTTAAGAGAGAAAACACATCCAAATCTTTGCAAAAAAAAAAGTGCTGCAGAAACTAGAGGGAAGCAATTGTTGAAATAGAAGTGAAAGAAAGGTCTGAGGTGTCCAAGGGAAACAGTGGGGGACCTTTAGGATCTGAATGTTGGGAGGGGAGCAACAGCTGGCACTGTACAGAGGTGTTTACTGCTAGTTCAAGCCCAAGAACAAATAGGTGCATTGTGGAAGAGTATCTATTTCATAATCTCACACTTCACTATAATAAGATGGATAAGACAGTGTAGCCTAGGCAGGTAGAAGCTTGTAAACTCGGAAAAAAATTAACACTATGTGCAATGCTGTCGGGAAGCAAAGTTTCTGATTCCACGATCATCAAAGTCTCCTACCTATGTGTGTGATTTGTATGGACAAGGAAGAACATGCATCTCATACCAGATTGTGTTTGATGCATTTTGACATCTGCAAGCCAAATCCTGTCTTGTTTTCTGATTGTCGGCATTTTATTAGCAATCGATTGTATTTAACAATCTACGAAGACTTAAAACCATTGTGGCTCTTTACTCTTAGAAATATTTTACTGCTCTATCATGTGTGAGCAGCAGGCCTCTTCACAAACTTGAGATTCCTTTCAGGGAACAGGAAGGGTCAGCTGCTCCCTAGGGGATCGGAAGCCAGGAGCTGAGTGTGGTAACACTTCCCAGCAGGAGCGGGGCCAGGGCCCTAGTCCATCAGCCCCAGCAAGGTAAGCAGGGCAGGCTAGGAGAGCATGGCCAGATTCGAACAAGGCTCCAGATCATCAGGCAAGTTCACAATGATGAGGCAGGTCTGAGATGAAGCCAGGAAGACAGTCTGCAGGTGTTAGGATTAGGATCAAGTTCAGTGAGCACCAAGCATGTCCACAATGATAAGACAGGTCCAAGATCAAGCCCAGAAGTCAACCCACAGGTTGGTGTCTCAGAGAACAGAGTCTGTGACCAGACGTGGGGAGACCCATGTTCCTACAGCATGGCTCCAGAAGAGACTGAAGCCCCCAGGATAAGCTGAAATGAGGCTCCTGGCACAACTGGGCAGAGAGTGTGGGTAGAGGTCCCAGGTGAGTCTGATCAAGGCCATTAAGGCTCACTACTGCACTCATAGCCATCTCACTTTCCACCTTTGCATCTTCAAATATATTACATGGCTTTTAATATTTTTTCTATCTTCCCATACCTTGTAAAGGAAAACTGATATCTTCACTTTTCTTTTTTTGCTACTTGTTCTTAACTTCTCCCAAAATGTATGTGCCCTTAGTTGTGTCTCTGTCAACATTATCAGAAGGTAAATACGGGAGATGAGAGCAAAATAGTTAAATACCTAATACTGTTAAATAAACACCTACTTATGCCAACTGAGAGTATATAACCTTCAGATTTGTGTATGGCTGAATAGAATTGGTCAGGAGCAGAAAGAAACAGAAACACCGGATTGATCAAATGCAAATACTTGCAAATATTCATGTATTCAGTCTTCAAAGTCTGTACAAATACTGACTGTAATATCATTTTTGTCACTCATTGCTTTGATCTTGTCATTCATCTGGGTTAACATCCTTTTCTATTACAAATTTAGGCTTAATTCCATTGTCTTCAAAGTTCTGTACTGTTCTACCTCTCCCTACTCATTTGAACTTCAAGTTACTGTTCTTTCTATTCAGTGCTTCTGTAATCAACCACGTCAAGGAATGAAACCAGAGGAATCAAAATTTAGAAGATAACCTCTGTGAAGTAAGCTACTTCTCAGTCTTCCAAGAAAGAATAATTGTTCCAAAAAAAATTAATATTTGTTACATAATAGAAGGAACACACACTAAGTTATACAGGCAGAGCTATAGCAATATATTTTTTCTGCTAAAAATATTTTAGTCCATCCCTCTCCATAGATAAACTAATTTCCAAAGTAGATTTCTCTGCAGGTTCCCATCAGATGGAACATGGACTTTAGTAGTAATCCCTAGAAATGCTTGACCAAAGTTTGTTTTTCAGATGCCTTCATGTAAGGCAGAGGACTGAAGCAGACAACCGGAACAGTAAAGTCTGATGCTAACATTGACTGATCACATCTGCAAGAGCCTTTCAGGTGGGGTCTCCAGCTAAAACATATTTCTGACATCTTGGGTTCATTCCACTAAAAAAGCACAGAAGCAAAAGCCAACTGCAAAGCCATATTCATTATAAGGTTAGTTTTCTTTCTACTTGTAGACTTCCCTTGAGTTTGTTCACTCGTAGATATTTTTCTTCAGTAGCTCTGAATTAGCATCAGATAATAGAGACTGTGCCTTAGCATAAGATTAAGTTTTTCCAAAAGTTCATTTACAGCTAATTAGGAGTTTGTGAAACAGAAGAAATGAAGTACACAGCCTCTTTGTTTCTCTCCATGGGTCTCAAAAGCAGCAATTGATGAATGGAATTAGGGTTCCTTCTGCCTCTTCATTAATAACTCGTATTTAGCAATGTAGCGTTCATGTTGTCAGCAGCACCTCTAGACAACTTCCTAATATTACTTGGATGCAATTGTAATATGAGATGCATGAGATGTTATTAAATTAGATCCTATTGGAAAATGAAGCTAAGATTTTTTGTTCCTACAGTTGCAGTTGAATGGAAAGAAGTGCACTTTATAGCTTGTACTTGTCATTCAACAAAAAAATTGATTTTTTTTCTCATGAAGTCTGCTTTAACAACAATTTCTACTGTTGCAAAACACTGTGATACCGTCTCATCAGAGGCAATTCTGAGCAAGCAGACACAACAGTCAGTGATGCAGAATCCATCAAAGAGGCAGCATATGAGCATAGATGTAAGTACAGCCCCTCACACCACCACCTGTGCTGACTGCAGGTTTTTACCTTAATTTGTTAAAAAGTTGTTTGATAAGTAAATTACATGCTATAATGATGACAACTCTAAATTATGCTCTCTATGTTAGTAATTTGTATTTCATATTTGTTTATTTGGAAATGTTTGCATATTTTTTTGAAAAATGGTAATGGTGGGTCAAGGGAGGTACCACAAAGTTGAAAGATTCACATGTAAAATCTACTTCTTTCGTATTTTCCCTGATTCTTTATTTTCTTCTTTTTTTTTTTTTTTTTTAATATTTCTGCTTTTTTAGAGAGGAGATAATATATTTCAATGTACTTATGGTTGAATTCTTGTTGGTGTTCGCTTGTGCAGAATGATGAAGAGGCGTGAAAGTTAAATGTGCTTCATACCATCATTTTTTCCTCTTGATTGCTTTCATACCAACAGCAGATGTCCACTGAAGGGACACAAATATTTCCCTTTAGCAAATCATTCCACTGAAAATAACAGGAGCTTATTTAAATATTGTGGCCCTGAGGAGACAAAGAGGGGAGCAAGCACAGGATAGAATAAGAGCAGAAACGTACTCAAAGAATTACTGTATTTGAATGCAGTGAAATTTTTTAGTTACATACAACAAATTAGTAGGAATTCAACTGCTTGTTGATTAGTCAAAGGCATCGGGAATGGTAACTTGAAATTTGTCGTGGCCATGAATGTTATTGATTCTCCTGCTCTGTGCATTATTGTGCTAAAAATCAGTTATTTAATAATTGATTTTATACTAACTGTTAAATTATTTTATTAAACCTAAATTAAGAATTATGATGGATACAAATGGGTGTGCTAAAACATAATGCTGAAATGGATTCCTCTCACAAGTTTAAATAACCATTCTGACGAGACGAGAATGATTACCAAAATAAAAGCATGATAAATAAAAGTCAGGAAGGCTTTGCAGATGTGGTGAATCATTACATATTACTTGACTTTTCAAAATGAGTGCTGATCCTGCTGTTGCTTATTGTGCAGAACTTCGATTAAAGTTAATGGGAATTCTATGCACAGGAAAGCTGCAGTGTGGTAGATTTGGTATTTTTACCCTCACACTAGTATTAATGGGAATTATAGGTGTGTTTTGGGGCAAAACCACTGTCCATATGAAAAAAATCTGACCACATTCAAAGGGCTACAGAATAGTATCAGTTACAGCTCTGAAAAAGATGAATCTCTGTGGCAAATGAGGCAATGTTGTTTTCTCCCTTCTGCTAGGCAGTGATCAGATGCGCGTGTTGCTGAGGAAAATTTGCTCTTCTTGAGGAACTGACCAGTCGTTGTATGAAGCTATAAAGTAAGGGTATGTTGTTTCCAGAGAGACAGATGCTAATTCAGAGGCAATAAGTTTTCATCACAAATCCTCATTTTTATTACAGTACAAACAGAGAAAGTATATTAAAAGAATACCACTAAAAATTGACCACCGGCAAGTCACCTGGATAAAAACAATTCCATAACATCAGGGCTATACCGCTGCCAGATTCAAAGGTTCAGATGCAAACAATGAACAGAAAGCTTTTCAGAATGTGATTGTATAAATTATGTACAATAACCTTTGGGGTCACAAGCATTGCAGATATGAGTTAAAAGTTTCCTAGATCAGAATTTCTCCCTTCTGAGACCAAACACTTTAGAAGAATCCATGTCATAACTGAAGTAACTGCTTCTGTCTACTTCTTGTCTATAAAATCTCTGAAATGCCTCAAGGACTAGGGATCCACAGCTTCTGGAACAGAGTAACTGGGGAAAATCTGAAAAGGAGAAATCAAAATAGGTTTGCTTTTTCGTGATCACAGTAGAATAGCAAGCCTGTGGGCCTGATTTATTTGCCTTAGCACTTTCACCAGTAGTACTGTTCCTATGTGATCAAGTCCTGTACCCAGTGAAATCAGGAATAACAGTGCAGATCCCTCAGGGCTTACGCTGCGTTTCAAGATACTGAGCACCATCCTAACCTTCTGACAGCACCGGTTCTCCGGTGTCCATACTGATTTTGCTATGCAGCTGTGCAGAGATGGATGTAAAAGGCCAGGCTGAGACCTATTCGGTCTGTTCATACAGAGGAGAACACACAGGGATCCTGAACCCCATGAGTTCACCGTCATGACTTATGAGACCTACCATATTTTGGTGAATAAGAAGGTACTTGAAGCAGATGACCAACATTGACTGAACAACATCAAGGCTAGAACAAGGAGCAATAGGCTGCCCAGCTGTGCACACAAAAAGGTGTGGCTCTGTCCTAAGCTCATTCCCCAAACCATGGATGTCCACCAATGGATATTGGTGGCAATATTCATTCAAAGCATCTTTGTGTCATATTTCACTGTCAGAAGACCATGTTTTTTGTTGATTCCTTCTTTAGAGCACCTTTATTTTAGTCTCTCTGACATATCTTTTTGCGTTACTTCTTTACATTGTCTCTCCTACCCTGTGAAAGAAGTAGTCCAAGCTGTCTGTTGCCATCATTCCATGAAATATGCTAGTTAATGCTGTTCCTGGCACGGACATTAGCAGGTCTCTGACTGCTCTCCTGAAAAATTGTTCTATCTCCCATTTTGATAAACATTCATTAGTCCTGGATTTTTATTCCCATCATGTTTGAGCAGGGGAAGAAACACACCCTACTGACTAGTATTTCTTGTCTCCAATGTAGAGAAAAAGCATTCTCCAACATGTCACTTGGAGAAAGTTACATTGTGTGGCTTTTCATGTGTGCCTTTAACCTAAAGTGGAGCGTCTTTTATGAGAGATGTTTCTCCTTTGATCCCTCTCAAATGTCTCTTGGATTAAATGTCCCTAGGACAGTATCTCCTAGCATTAATGACACCAGTTCTCCCCCTCTGAGCACTTTACAACTCCATCTCATTCAATTGATTCCCAGTGGTAGCACACCTAGAAGACCTGTATGAGGTGAGCCTGTAGGGCAAGAAGGTGTTTGAGAAAAAGAAGTCATAGATGTTCCATACTGACTAATAGAAATGCGTTGTTTCCAAAAAAACAAAACACTAGACTTTCTTATACGGGCACACTAGCTTGAAAATACAAGGAAATAGCACTGAGGCTTTGTGCTGGCCTCCCTCTTGGTAGAAAGAGGATTGAAGAGGAGGGATAGACAGCAGTGGACCACTGGTCCACAGGTAAGACTGGCTGGAAGCATCCTGGGCTTAAGTGCAAGAGCTCACAAGGCAAATGTCTGGTGACCCCAGACTATTACTCACTTTCTACTTTAAGCAGAAAACATACTTGTAAAAAGTGATTTCCAGCAGTGACCAGGGTGAATGGGAAGGAGTGTGGATGCTAGTTAGTGTGATGGTTCAGGTCAGGACTGTTGGGCTTCCCTGTCAGCAGCTCCTGTACCTTCTCATCTCTGCTTTCTCTCATCTCATTTCAGCCTCAGAGTTGTGCAGCTGAACCTCTGAGTATCCTGAGTATCCATGCTATGGTCTATTCTGGCTGTTTTGGAATTGGGAGTTCTAGAAAGAAATTCACTGCATCTTGGTTTTCATCCTTCAGCAACATCCATGAGGGTTTGGAGAAGAGATTCACCAAAAGAGTTCTTCTTTTGTTCATTTGTATCTGCTGGGAAGCAATGTATGACTAAAGGCATGCCCCTAACTGGTCTGACAAAGAACATGTCCTCTGCCTGCAGTGACTGAGGCTGCTGGTGGCTCTGTGTAATGATACAAGGACAGGTTGTGTAAACCTTCACCTAAGGAGGATGTCTGGGGAGACTGGGATCAATGCAGCGTGGGAAGTGTTCCTACAGCTGCAGCAGAGTGGATTTGTTGTATCATGGATTATGCTTTCTGTTAGCTGGGATGACTGGGAGGCTTTTTGCATTATTCTCTCCAGTTTGGGGAGTAATAGTCTGAAAATGGTTGTGGAGTGCTCTGTACAGGGCATTTGGCCTTACGTCTGTCTCTGAAGATCCTCTTACAAGATAGCACAGTGGTAGCTGTTAAAGATACAAAAAGGAAACAGCTGGTTTTATTCTTGTCTTTTTCTGGGTCTAGTTTTGAACTTCGTGTGTTTGGTTCTGTTAATCATCAGTAAGTGCAGTGGCAAAATAATAATTTTGATTTAAAATGAAATCTGACATCACTCAGGAGGGACTGAAATTCTAAAGATTAATTACTTCAGAAATTAATGTAACTTCCATAGGCATGTCAGTATTTTTGTTAATATTATAAATAGTGATTGCACAAGAAGATAATGTAAGCAATGTTACAATTTTGTAATGCTTCTAATGCCTGGCACATGGTTAAGTTAGAAAGCTGTCACTCTGCACATTGCAAAAAAGAAAGAAAGAATCAAGAATTACATATAATTCCCCCTGTCATAACTTAACAGTATTTTTGCCCACATAAGGTTGCTCTCTCTAAAACAAATGCTTAAATCTTCAATCACCCTAAGTTATGTTTTGACCTTTATAAATAACATTTTGACATAAATACGCTGCAACTTCTTTAATCTGTTGCAGCTCACATGCCCACAAGACTTTCTTCACTAGTAGCAGAACACCAGCTATATTAGCTGTATCTGTCTTAAATAAATGGAAGTGAAAACGTCCCTCACATTCACTGAACATTTTAGGTTTTACTGAGAATCAAAAGTTTCTGGACTGCTCCTGATGCCCTTGAGAACAATTTTTCTCATTTTTCTTAATTCTCCTCTGTGATTAAGTTTCTATGAAAAGACTCTAGGAAAAATACAAAAGGCAGGGGAGGAAAGGAGGGGAAGGCTAGCAAAGAGAGAAAGAAAGGATAAGCACAGCTAAGAAACAAACCAGCATGTAACAGAAGCACTAATGAAGTGGGAAGGCATGAAGGGGGAGAAAAATCAGGGACCCAGAACAAAATGACCCAGAAAATGATGAAACAATTGTGACTGACACAGAAAAGTGGAACTTACCAGTAGCTAACATGAAAAAGATATAAGGAATAAGAATGGTCCACTTGTATTTCATGGACCTTTCTGTCCAGCCCTTTTGGAAAAACATTATTGGAGGAGAGCATTCTATCAGACAAAAATGAAAGACACAGAAACTTCTGATATGTTATGTGATTGCTGATCTTGGTTGGTGACATTTGCCTTTATGAATTCACTGAGTTCTTTAGGTGGGGAAAATCAGAAAACACCAGTGGCATTCTCTTGGCGCTGCTCAGAGTGAAATGAAATGTCAATGTCATCATAAAGATGAGCTTTCATGTGTAATATAAGTATACTATTGGTTTTATGATGAATTACAGTCTATAAAATGCAAACTATTTTAAAGACTTCAAGAAATTAATATTATGTATATTACTCATACACCAATAAAAGAGTTTGCAGAAGACTGATCCAATATTAAAAGAGAAGTTTTCATGCATAGAGTATTAGAATGTTTTAGAATGCTGCAAATTGTGGAAAAAGGGTGGGTTTTTTTCAGATGTTGCAATGAAGTGAATTGTAACTATCAAATTAAGAGGTCTGCTTTGTACTATAAACTGAGGGGATTCTCTGAGCCAGTAGCTGGCTTCCTTGAAAAAGACGTTTAATGTTTCTCTGGGGAAAAAAATTAAGTACCAAGAATGACCAATTCTGACTAGTAACTTTAGTTGACACAGGACTCCTGGTTCACAGTCAAGGACCAATTTTGAAGAGGTTTAAGTGAGAGAATGACGGATTAGAGTGAGTACTGATGTTTTCATCAGCATCGAAAAGACAGAGGTCAGAGTGGTGCTCAGCTGCGCAGAAGAGAGTAGGGCATTGTTGCATAAGGAGAGCTCAGGGAGGAAATAAGAGACTGATCGGCCTCAGTTGCTGACAAAAAAAAAAGAAAAAGAGCAGATTTAGAAAAGAGATCAATTTAGATTAGGAGAAATTGTGCCAAAGCACCTGTAGATGTCAAGAATCTTGCAAGTCAAACTCAAAGGCATTTCTTTCCTGAACTCGAATTCCAGGTTTTTCTGGCATATAGAGTCCGAAGGGTATAAACTTGATATGCAAACCACTCTGTCGCAGCACATGACTGGAGGGCTTAGGAATGTGCAGATGCTGCAGGAAGAAAGGCTGGGGGATTATCACTGCTTTTTTTTTTTTTTTTTTAAAAAAAAAAAAAAAAAAAGGATGCTAGACTGCTAGACAAGAAATCTCAAGTTCAAGAGTGTTAGTTTCAAACTAGAAACTTGAGAAACTATGATGACTCGAAGCAAAGGCACTTTGCCTGGAAGCATGTAGAAGTGAGCAAATCATTCTATTTGCACCAGTTTAATGGATAGTTAAGTTAATTTTTAACTGGATATCTTACCACATATTCCTGTGTATCTTGCTGCTGTGTTTGTGCTTATGGACAGCTACAGAAAACAAGCATATTCGTATGAGAATAGTTAAAACAGATACATGTATACATGACCTGCATGGACATTGCTGGCAATTTGCGCTGAAGATTATATTCCTGTTGGTAGAATGCGTATCTGTTTTCATTTAGACAAACCTTTCACTGCTTTTTAATAACAAATGCAAGACAATGCTATACATAAAGTATATGGCTAAGATGTCACACATGCTGAGAGAAAATTGTTATAAAAGCAAATGAACATTTGGATGATACAATGATAAGAATAATGTAATTAAATTCATTCTCATACCACTGATTTTATCACCCCATTTTCCACACTGCTCCTTCTAGCCATATGCTTTGTTTCCATCCAAATCTGCTCATTAAGGAACAGTACGAACATTTGTTACACACAATGCTAAAGATCACGTCCTGGGATAGCTGAAATAAGGTTTAATTCAACTGAAGTAGGAACATAGTAAGAAAGAAGAGAGGTAGAAGCTGATATCAAAAGTAAAAGCCCATGAATAGACCTGGGTAAAGAACTGGGGACTCGAGGAGGCAGATGATCAAAAGGATTTGGAAAAAAATTAAAATAAAAGAAAATGAAAGAAAAAAGAAAGACACAAACATGGATTAAAGGGAAAGAAGGAAAAAGGATAAGAAGGGGAGAATGAGAAAGAGCCTGTTAATGGTAGCTGGAGATAAAAGGGGAGAAGGAGGATAAGGCGTAAAATGAGACAGAATTTAATTATGCATACTCTTCTTTAAATGGCCATCTAGCCTCGAGGCCCATGGGCCAAGTGTCTGTTGCAGTTTGATTGATGGAAGAAGCGCATCGTGTATCATAGCTACAATATTTAGCAATGGTGTTATACTGAAAAGAGCACAAGGTTTTCAGAGAGGGGCTAGGCAGGATGAGATGTTGGGGATGGGGCAGGAACTCCTGGGGCACAACTCATCTCCCTGGACCGGGTTGGTAGGAGTTCTCACGCACTCCTTTGACTTTGTGAAAGTGGCACGTGTGAAACCGAGGTCTCCTTTATTCTTCCAGACAGCAGAGACATGCGTTTGACTGTTTGCTTGTCAGCACCCATAGGGCCAAGGTAGTTGGATCATTTGAATATTTGCTAAAGCTGTGAATACCTGTTTGACTATGGCACTCTGCCAATCTCTCTTGACTGCTGCAGCCCCTCCTCCCATCTCTCTGCCTCCAACTGCACCCTTTGGTCTCTGCTGTGCTTTTGGCAGCATATTTCCTTTCTCTCCCTCCAAATTAGACATTAAGAAGGGAACTGAGATGTCCATCTCCTGTCAGAACCAGACTGTTTTTTCTAAGACTTAATTATTATTGTGCAGCATATTTACATCGTCAAAGCACTGGGGCAAGAGTTAGGATTAAACTTTTTGCTGTTTGGTGCTTTTAGGATTGTGGTCTTGCTGTTATATTTAAGCTATTAATAGACAAAGGGTTTTCTAATGGCTATGTTTATAAAAACTTACATTCCAAAGCTGGGATGTCCTAAAGATCACAGATGAAATCTTTAGCTACATCCTTAGATGAAGAGATCTGCCTTTATCCTCCTGGTGTGGTATGCTGGCACTTGAAAGGAGTTTCACACCTTCCTGTAGGAATAACTGGTCAGGGAAGGAGCTACCACCATGGTAAGAGAGGACTGAACTCTCCAACTGAGACGTTTACTTGGGAACAAACGTCAAAAGAGTCCCTGTGAGATGCACCTTCTTTTTGTCCCAAATATTCACAGGTCAGAGGCTAAGAATAGTTTATTTCCTCCTGTTCTGCTCTCTCAGAGAAAAAACACCGTTGTCAGAAATGTTAAAAGGATTGCTTTGGAGTCATGATGACTCACAGCATTGAACCACTCTTCGTAATAGGGATAATAAGATTTTACATTTTGAGGCCTGTTTTCTAGTTCAATCAGCATGAATGGCCTTTGGATCTATTTTTCTTTTAATTCCTGTTACTGTTACATACATTTCTTTTTTTTTTCTTGATAGTGCGTGGAGGATCTTGGTGTCTAGTGCTACCATGTTAATAACATGCATAGGAATGTGTAATACATTTCATCTGTCCAGGTGTGTATAATTTATATCAGGACTAGGCCTGCTGAACAGCAAGGTCATGGCATGCCCTGGCATCTTGAACTCTCAGCAGCAAACCAGGGTGGGATGTAACACCATTGCTGCCCACGTGAGCTTTCCTTATTTTGAAAAGTGCATAGAAGCTAGTGGATGATTATGGCCAGGACTCACCTGACAGTACAGGGTGATGCACCTGTTGATGAGTTTAGACATAACCAGGGAGACCAATTTCCATCTCTTTCTCCAAGTAGTCACTTTGTGTAAGGCTATATTAGCCTCCTTTAAGGCTATAGCTTTTAGGCTGTATTAGCTTTGCTTTTTCATTAGTTTCCTTTTCCCCTTGCCCTGTCATCTCATTTTTTCTCTCATCTCTTCACTTCTTGTAGCTGTGATTCTATTATCTCTAAGAAAAGGGTTCTAATAGCATCCCACTATTTCCTAAATGAGCTCAACTTTGACTTAGAACCCCAGTGCCAGCAGGCCACTGCTGACATTTTTAACACTATTTTAGATCCATCTGCTCTGAACATCATCTGAACACATTTACAAGATAGGACTTTAAAAGGTCACCAAAGGCCTGATGCTAATGGGATATTCATGCTCAGATAGTACACAGTTAGTGTGTATGTTACTACCCATTACACAGCAAGCTGGTCATGGTTTCAAACTAAGAGAAAACCACGGCAAAAAGGCAGAAGCTACCTGTTCTGAACATTGAGAGATCTATAATACTGTTTTTTCTGCACTTTTGTGGAATTATCATCATTTACCCAAGTCTGTATACCGAGTATTCTCTTACATAGGTATATAGCATCTGACTTGGCATGCACTTCTTCTGATGCATATTTTGAAAAAATAAGTATATCACTGCACCTGGGGGAAAATCCACTTTAACCACTGAAGAGCCAGGTTGAGTTCATCTAGCTATAGTAAAAGCAATTAGCAGCTGAATTTGTTCTTCTTTTCCTGCTACTGAGGGGAAAACAAATAAAAGACTGATCACAAGATATATAGTGTGCCAGTTAGATGTCTGCATTTAAGAAAGTCTGCATCTAAAACACTTTCATGGACATTATGGCTATTACACCAATTGTTTTTCTGTTTCACTTTCTTTTAAAATAACATGAAGAAAAGACAAACAAAGAGGACGCAGAATGTTGACTTGCTCTCAGAGCCAAGTCTAATCTTTGGATTTAAACACAGCCTCTCAAGGGACTTCAAAGAAAGCTTTACACGGTCATCTAGAGAAAAAATTAAATTGAGCCACAAAAAGGGAATCCTCACATCTGCAATTCCTACATTTATCAGTATTTCATCTTTAGACATTCTTTGGAGCAAGGATTGGAACCCAAATTCACTTCAGGATAAAAATCACTTTAGCCTATTAAGTGATCCTCATCTATTTTCTTTCTGTTATATGTTTTGGTTTGTTTTTTAGGTTTTTGGGTTTGGTTGGGGTTTTTTGCCTAATGAATATTTCAGTATTCCAAACAAAATAAAACAATTTTATGAGAAGGTTTTAGGGAGTTTGCATTTATTCTAGAAAATGGTGAAAACAGGCATTTCAGCAATTAATTAATTTTCTCTCAAAAACTATGTCTGTTCCATAAACTGACTATTTTAAATAAAAGCTCTTTTTGTGTTTGATTCTTTCCAACAGCTTCCTTGTAAAATCAGCATGGCTACGTTATTGTATTTTTAAGATCATAAACATGTATTGTTCTTCTTCAAGAAGCGGAGTAGAAAATTATTCTTTCTACTTCAGTCATTAAAATAATGTTCAAAATGACTCATGCATTTCAAATTCAGATTTTGGGGGTTTGTATTTGTTTTGCAGGAAGTGGAAAACAAGCTTTAATAGACACACAGAATATGGCAAAGGAGTTCAGACCTGTCACTGAGTCATTTTGTGGTGGGAGAAAATGGTAAAAATGTTATGTGGTGAATGCTAATATGGTAAATTCCTATTGGGGAAAGAAAATGCAGGGTGTCTTGTCCCCCCAGATTTACAGCTGGCACTTGCCATAATTCCAAAGGCATATACAGAAGCAAGCACTTTCAGTGATCTGTTTTACCACCATTCTGTGGTAAGCAAATGTGAAGGAGGAAATTATGGGCTATTCAGAACCTGTAAGAACTTGCCTGGAAGTTGATCTCACTAATGTATTTCAGAGGAGAATTAAGGCAACATCTGCATTCCCAGATACGGTAAAATAATTAAAAAGCTGTTTGAGTTTTATTCTGCTGCTTCTAAAACTATGCTGTGTCTTGAATGGAATAAAACATTTGAGATTTTTTTTTTATCTCAGCTATTTTTCGTATAGAGGATGGAGTTACAGCTTTCTTTGTTCTCTTTCTAACATCTTAGGGTTGCTCTCGCTGCTTCAGGCAGCCACTGGCTTAGCTGGCTTCCCCGCCAGCCATCACGGAAGGAGCACAAGCAAGGTTGCTGTCAGTCAAGAAGTCATGTGCAAAGGTTAGTCTGGGGCTCTTTGTACTAAGTGATAACATGGAAATTGTTTCCTTTCAAATTATTAAGACTGATTCTGCACTCACTGTGACCCAATTTTCCCAAAAATGGTGGGATAGGTGCAAAGGAGGAGAAAAAATGCAGAACTATGTCTATTCAGAAGTTACTTAGAACATTAGAAGATGTTTTGTATTCCCAAGCTCCACAAATTCTCTTTGCAATATCAATAAAAAAGCCAACCTTTGGTATACCTTTTCAACAGAATACTATTTGTAGTTAGATAAAAACAAATTATCCTGGTGAATTATGAATGCCAGCTATCTGCTCAATAGGTGGACCATTTTGGCAGCTGGATGTGAATTAATGCTTCATGTGTCTTTGCTGACTTAGTTCTGAAGCATTCCAAATTTCAGGTAGCCAAATAAATAATCTGATTTTTCCATTCTTTTCATAATTAGGAAAAAATCTTCCCCTCTATGCAGTGGATATCTGCTTAAAAAATGGAAACAGTGAAGTTAAATAGAAGTTATTCAGTTGTAACTGAAAAGTAACAATAAACAAAACAATTGCACTGAGCAATTGCTTTGCAAAATTGATGTAACTGTACACGTTTAAAATTGTACACAATTTTTATATAGTAAATCATTTAGCAAGTTGTTTCATTTACTGCATCAAGCCTCCTACCCAAGCCTCTCCTTGTTCCCAGATAAGCTTTCAAGAATAATAAATACCTCCTTAAGGGGATATGTTTTAAAGCAAATAACCACTGCCAAATAATTTATCACATGTAACCACTGGTCTCCATTCTTAATTGCCAGCATTTCATTCTACTGCTTGCTTAACAGAAGTTAACCCTAATGCCTATTCTCTGTATATTCTTTTTTTTTTTTTTTTTTAAGAGCTTCCTTTCATCATGTATGCAGAGTTTGAACCAGATTGTCCTTTTTTTTTGTGATGAAAAGCATTTCTGTGGGACTTTGCCTATGGGACCCTGTGGCACAGAGAATCCTATTTAATTCTTGGCATGCAACATATAAAAGAAATTCTTGCTTGATTCAGGTTCAATAAACAATAGTTAGTACTTATTTGCATAGGGTAAGCTCTGTGCTTAACTCCTGGATAGTTCAGGTTTTGCCTGCTATTCAGTATTTATTGCACTATTTATTTCTTTTATTTATTTAATGCAGCAATATTTCACTGCTGGTTTTCCGGGAACTGAAACAGAATGAATAGTCTGACTCTTTGTGGTTTCATTGAACTTTTTTCAAGGTCATAACAATTTACTAGGGCAAGACTGCCTGTAACAACCAAGTTACCAAGAATTTAATCAATTTCTTAAATGGTTTGGCTCTAAAAAAGATGGAGGGAAAACCCCATGCATTTTCACTATGTTAATGGCAATCTAGTTTATTTCACTAAGTATACTGAATAACCACAAGGTAATATTCTGCTCTCATCAAGCAGATACAATTCCTCTGACATAGTGGACTCGTGTAAGCAAATATCTTCCAGGAAGGAAATTTTAAATAGAACTAATAATTTTGAACAGTTTTATAAATCAGCTTTGATTACACAGAACTATGAGATCTGCTGCTTTACTTGCAATTTATTCTCTTCAGTGAAATCCTCCTCTGGAGTCATGGAATAGAAAATGAATAGGCATGATCCTGACTATTTTCATTGCATGTATGCGTTTAGCTAGTGTTAACAGCTCTTTAAAACAACATATGAAGCTGGAAACTGGACTTTACAGTGATCTGAATGCTATACATGGCTTAAGCTGGATATGGTTCTCAGGACAGATCTAGATCTGGGGAAGACTCTGGCTGTCAGCAAATCTAGGTGACAAATAAGAGGAAAGAACATCAGTTTTGCTTCTGCCTAAACTATTTGGGTCTTGCCTTGATGTAACTGTGAGCAGTATTCAGGGAGACAGTGATTGATCTCAGCTACTGCCCACCAGTGTGTGGCTACAGAAGAACCACCACAGCACCAGGAGGTACCTGTAATGCTGGAGGCCTCTTAGGGCTACTGCTGTTCTGCTATGACTGGTCCCTTGTCCAGTGTTCTGAATGTGCAATCTGACTTGCAAAATTAAATGTGTGTTCTGTTTGGGACTGCAAACAGCTGTTGAGCGGTGGTGAGTCATTACATGTAGATCTGGGCTCCTCAGCCTCCTGGGACTATACCCGTGCAGGTGTTTTGCACCTATTTAGCAGTCATAGAATCATAGAATGGTTAGAGTTGGAAGGGACCTTAAAGATCATCAAGTTCCAACCCCCACTGCCATGGGCAGGAACACCTGCTGCTAGACCAGGTTGCTCCAAGCCTCATCCAGCCTGGCCTTGAACACTTCCAGGGATGGGGCATCCACAAGTTCTCTGGGCAGCCTGNCTCATGTTGAGCTTCTCATCCATGAGCACTCCCATGTCCTTCTCCCCAGGGCTGCTCTCCAGCCATTCTCTACCCAACCTTTGTTTGTGCCTGGGGTTGCCATATCCCAGGTGCAGGACCCTGTAATTGGCTTGGTTGAACTTCATGCCATTTGCCTTGGCCCACCTCTTAAGCCTGTCCATGTCCCTCTGGATGGCATCCCTTCCCTGCAGTGTGTTGACTGCGCCACCGAGCTTGGTGTCGTTGGCAAACTTGCTGAGGGTGCAGTTCGTATTTGATTACAAATTTTCACATGTGCAAGGACTGAACTGTCGAGATTCCAGTATTTTCATCTTTTACAAGGACTAGACAGAAAACCTCTCTTTAATATAAATATAATCTTTAATATAAATGTAATCCTCTATCTGGGTGGCTCACACAGGGAGTAGTAAGACTTGAAATTTCGCCCAATCTCTGTGGTGGAGTTGTAGAGGAGAGGTGCACTTCTCAATTTTGCCCCTGAAGCAGCAAGATATGTAATCAGATAGTGAAATGTTTTTGTGAATCGAAACTAGTGTGTTTCATTCAAAGTACATTATAAGATAAAGCTATTTGGAAACTGGTTACACCGTAATGAGCATGTTCTATGTTCAAAGCAGAGAGCAAGGCTACATTTCAATGAGCACTGAAGTTAGGTTAATGGATTGTTTCTCCAAATGTAGGTATTTAAAAAAATAAACTAGTCATTTTGTTACTTTTTAAAGGAAACCCATCTTGGCAATATTTTTTTTTCATATAAATACAGAAAAATGCAGCAGATGTGCAAAGGAATATGTTAGAATTGAAGCAGTAGCACGTTTCTGTACCTACAGATATATGAATTAATTTTCTTTTCATTTGTTTGTTTCTCTTACTATACCTTTCTTTAAGTAGCTTGAGGATATATCTGAAGCAGTTTCTGTATTTCCTAGTCTAGTCTCACCAACAAATTCTATAGCAAATACAGGTTTCTGCAGCTATAATGATTAAGTAAGTTCACTGGCTGTCTCACAAAGAATTAAAATAACTTCAGTTTCTGTCTTTATCACAATTTACATAGTGCAGATACTAATTTCAGAAAAGAAATCATTAAAATATGTTCCCAAGTAAAAGATTAAAAATGTGTAAGAAATTGGATTAAAGTGGCTAAAATATTCCACAGAAGTGCAAGAAAAATATGGATTGTGTTTTGTTTGGGGTTTTTTTCTTTTTTTTTTCTTTTTTCTCAGACTGTAGGGAAGACATTATCCACAGAATCATAAGAAATAGAGCCAATATAACCTAGATTTATTCTTAACAGAAGACTATGTTACGAAATTACAAGATAATCAAATCTCCGCTATAAACAAATAGGAACATTCTACGCACATTTTTCTAAAGAACCAAGGGGCGATATTGACAGCATAAGGTTTTACTGGGAAAATGAAATCAAACCTCTAGAGAACTAGAAGAATTCAATGCTAACTGCTGTGAACAGTGAAAGTTTTCCTTGTAGAGAAAACATCAGCGAAAAATTATGATTAGCTGTTTCCAAATCTAAGTTTGAAAAAATAAATGCAGAGAGCAAAAGGAACTAGTGTGGTAGCAGAATGTTTCTTGAATTACTTATTGTCCAATTTTAAAGCACTGACAGAAATTGGCAGAGAATTCATATTCAGTATTGCCTACCTCTGTTGTTTATTGCTTATTTTTATAGCTACTTCCTTAAGTAGAGGAATTTATACCCTTCTAGCATTTATAGATTTAGGTTTTCCCACTCCCATTATTCATTCTTTAGAGTCTTTGAAAATCCAGCAGGCATTGTGGGCAGTTTCAGCATTGTATAAGGCACAATTGTATGAAGTGTTATTTGAAGCAGGGCCTGGAGCCTGGAGTGTGCACAGACCTTGTTTGTGTCCTCTCTGGAGCATTCATATATTTATACCATAGAGGTGGCTAACACAGGCATCTCAACTCTTGGCCATTGATGACACAGGGAGACAGTCTGGCAATCTTGACTATTTATTAGGCAGCTTGAAGTACATGTTGCTCTGCTGAAATTCACTGCCCACAGTAAATCTGTAGGAAATACATGGCCTCTCCCAGTGTGCCATGACCACAGTTCAGATAGCTGCTTCTGATGGTGTAGTCCATACTCAGAATCTGCAGCAGAGGAGAGAGTATTTATAGTTGATGGTGCTGCCATTAATTGATCCAACTTTGCTGACCTTCAGGCATACACAGATCTTATTTGCTTACTCTGACTTTTACCCTAGTAGTGACTGTGGGATTCCTGGAGGCAAGATTTTGAGGAAAATTCCTTTGAGTTGATGTTTATTGACATTTGCTGTGAAATATCACACAAACAGGGTTTGATAGGCACATTTTTATAGATCTTGAATTAAAACAAAATGCCACACTTAAAAATGTAGTATTATGCTTGCTATCCTATCTTAGTAAGCAGACTTATATATATAAAATATTCACATTCAGAGTTTGGATTGTGGACCTGTCCAGGATCCTGTCATGGATGCAAGATGGTATGCAACCATACATGCAGATAACATGCTAATTGAGAACTAACTAACTAACTGAGTTATTCTCTATTCACTTACTATTAAAGCAAGCTGTATCATACTCTGTCAGCAGTCCATGGGAGTTGTGTGAAACAAATCTGTGTGGAACTGTGCAGAAAAGTATTTAATCTTAAAAAAAAATCTATAAAACATTTGCTAATGTGATACCAATAGTACATAACTTAATCTAAATGTTTGCATGACGTAAGATGTAAAATGCAACATTTACTTTCAGTACATCTTTAAATTGGTTTTCTTGCAACTGAAATTTTTGTGCCAATGTTAAATAAACATAAGCAAAATATTCTTTTTTATTCATGATTTTTACTTAATTTAGAGGAGTACAATTACTGCTAACCATCAACTCCCTGTTTATGTAAATAAGTAGTTGAACAAGATGACTATATTTTTAAGTGTTTTCCTTCCTTCCTTCCTTCCTTCCTTCCTTCCTTCCTTCCTTCCTTCCTTCCTTCCTTCCTTCCTTCCTTCCTTCCTTCCTTCCTTCCTTTGTTCTTGTGGGGAGCAAGATCTTTTGTCATTATAAGCTAATCTATAAAGGTATTATTTTTCAATGTCCCCTTCAAGATACCCAGTTGTAAATTTAGCAGATTTTAAAAATTATTTTTTAATATTTTTTTTAGCCTTCACAAGAAAAAATCATATTACCACCATTTTTGTGGTACAGAGTTATATGTAAGGCCCTAAAAACTGAGGAAGAGGAAAGAAAAAAACCAGATTAATACTATGTAAGGTTATACTATATAAGGCATATATGTATGACACACCATCATCACACAATAAAAGACCAGACTTTTTCAAGAGAAGCCAAATTTCTACCAAGCGAAAGAAGAGCTAAGTGATGACCATCCCAAAGAACAAAACTGCAAGTACTTGATTTTTAAATGCTGATACTTTCATTACTTCCCTACTCAAATCAATCAAAGCAAAATAAGTCAATGATTAAACTTTCAAGATGACAGATTGATCAGTACATTTTTAATATATTACATTTAATAATCACGTAATGTCTTTTAAAGCATGCTAAAAATTCCTGATTTCAGTCCATCAGCACTAGTAAAGTGCCATAACTCATAGAAACCTTTTCTACATTTTTTTTCTCCTGGATTTATAGAAATTGTGTTCATTTCAAACTTTTATCTGTCAAAAAATACTTAAAATTATCAATTTTAATTATATTTGTTGGATATATGCCATATTTTCCATAGCACTTTAAGAATCTTGATTTCCCTACTAATCAGCATTGAATGGCCTAAAGAGGCGTTCACACCATCTACTTCATGTGGTACAGAGCATGTTGAGTAGAGCAGTCAAGCCTCCATGTATTAGAGATGTCAACAGACAGTGATTCAGGTCACTTGCAGCTAAAAATATACAGTGTGAATCTCTTGCTGGAGGTCTTGAAAGTATTTGAACTTCAGTTGTAAATTAGCTTTCTTCCGAAAGGCCATTTCCATCACCAACATTTTGTCTACAGTTCAGAAAGGAGTTGCCTCGACACCCTCAAGCACAGGTAACAGCACTGAAAAGCAGTAGAACATGTATGGATGCCTAAAGCCAGTCCTGTTGGCTGTTGCAGCTGCTGTTGTATGTATGTGTGCCTGGAAATACTTGCCTTTGCCTCAATCATATTAGCAAATCAAATGTCATTTGAATGATGTGAGGATTACTTCAAATGCCTCAATTCTATTCAAATGCATAATTTTACACATTAGGATGCTTTTTATCAATTTCTATTGTGTTTCTGGTTTGACCTTTTTTTTTTTCTCTTCTCAAATCAGATAAATTGGAATTTCATATACTTTATAAATTAATTATGAGATCAGATTGCTACCTGAAGCTATCAGCAAAATTCCAATGAACCTCCATGAGAAGATACCAGTCCTTAAATATTGTGTAAGCTAGCATTATAAAAGGCACTGATCTCAGCAGAGATCTCTCTTGGACCTTGCTCTTATGAAAATACTAAGGCCTTTGTAATCTCAACCATTTACTTTCCACCTCCCTAATGTTCCTTACCTATTTTGTTTTATTTTACTTTACTACCTGTCCTATATTTGAAAAGATCATGACACAATAATCCATCACATCTAAAGCAGTCTACAGGTCTTTGAAAATCCAAATATGTTAAATCTACTGGCTCTGTCTATACCAACAGTTATTCCATTAAGTACTATGATTTGTCTGAGATGATTTACCTTTCACAAATCCATGATGACTCATGGTTATTAAATTGTTCTCTTCCAAACTGAACGAATATTTAAGATAGCCAAAAATAGCATCTCAAAAGTTCTGCTACTATTGGCTTAGGCTTTGACACACTTAAACAGGCTGCAAAGTATTTTCCTTCACTAATTTCCAGTTGGGATTTCTTTTTCAGAGTAAGTTATTATTAAGCCTGCATAAAGGTGGCAGAATCTTTCTCATGAATGTTTTTCTTAAGATTTAATATAGCATTAATCACTACAACTTCTGAAAATGATCTGTTTCTGATCTAGGCTACTTTTCTTTCTTTTCAGCCAGTGAGACATTTTTAAGTGCTTATTCATGATATTTTAAAGGTCTAACTATCTAAAATGTATTATTTTTCGTTCACAAAGACAAGGCATTAGAGATACTTTTATACTTATCTATGAAGGGGAGAGAGAAGCTTTAAAGCACTGGGAAGACTAGCTGTAATAAACTATTTGAAATGCTTTGAAGATTATTTATTTTACCATCTCCCTTGATGAGAACAAAATGTACCTGTTTTTAAAGCTACATTCATTTTACTGTGACTATCCTAAGTGCTCTGTCTCTTTAAAGTTGCTGTTTCTTTGTCTTTTTTTTTTTTTTTTTTTTTTTTAATTTGTTTTACTTGTCACACACTTTTTATATGCTTTTCATATGCTGTCCAAGTTAGGGGAAGTTAGTAATGCTTGTGAAATCAGTTCAAGACTTTTATCACAGTTGTTGTTTCAGCCTTTTTATACAGTGTTTGCTTCTTCCCCTGTTGTACTCAGTAAGTTAAAGACTCTTATTTAGTGCAGGCAGTTTTATGTAAGCTGTACAAGAATAAGAAGGCAGAGCTGGAGTGGAAAATGTGCCAGCATATGCTTGTCTCCAAGACAATGAAAATTAATGGTTTATAAAGGAAAGAAGTAATGTCAGAGGAATGAATCAGAGAATCAAGAGAAGAAAACAAAGAGCAGGAATGTGAGGTGACCACAGTACAAATGAAATCTTAGTGATACGAAATAATTTTTGTTTGTCCCAACATGCTGCACTGCTCTAATGATGAATTTGCCAAAAATCTGAAATTGTATCCAAGATGCCGGGAACCATCCCTAATTGTGCACTGAAACATAAAAGAGTCAGTCACTGGCACATATAGAGACTGGAGACTCCCACTTGCAGTGAGTTTCTCATATTTATGAATATATCTTCTAAAAAACAAAATTTAGTCCATTAATTTCCTTGTCAACATCACTCAGTAGTTCATTGAATTTGACTAGGAAACACAACAGCAACTTCTGCTTCCTCCTTCCCCAACATTCTCAGGCCATTTTTTCATGTGCAACTCATTATTACAGAAACAATCTTTCTTAAGGTATTTCAGTTTGAGAGAGCAATGCCATATTAAAGCCATTCCGCTTATAGAACATTTTGTTTCTTATTGAAAATGTCTCAGGTGAAATACTCCATGACAATAAACGTTTTCAAGAAACAATTTTCCCAAACACAAATGAAATGAACATTTACTGCAGTGGCAGTATTATCACGATTTCCACAATAACACTAATGAAGGTCATGTAAACTTTCATGTTACCCATTTCATGTTTCATCTAGTTCTATATTTATGTGTGTGTAAATTTGGTATGTTGTCAAAATAGAGGCCTGGGAAGATTCACGTCATATAAGTGCTTTCACAGGATGATCTGGTAACACCTTAGACAAAGGTGGATGCTTTACTTCAGACTTCCCACAGAGCCTAGTTGTTAGAATTAGAAGTCCAGTTTCTACTCTCTTTTTATTCGCGGCTAAGTTTCTTCCTCTGGGGTAAGTTCAGTCCTTTAGTGTACTTCTCTCCTTGGTATGTATCCTTATGATGAAATTATAGACAGCAACAAGATCCACAGAGTCTTCATTTGGCTAAGCAGTATATGCCACACTTTCTATACTTTCTTCATAAGAAGACATCTCTTTTCACGGTGCATTTCATTTTTTTCTGAGTTCCTTGTTCCTCTCAATCCTCTCCTTTCTTTTATTTCACATTGATACCTCTAGATTCATGCCTGTCTCCTCTGCTCCCACTCATCTCTACATACCCCACTTCTTCACTCTTCTTTCTCATCACGGCTTTTGAAAGTGATGTGCACATTCACTTCTTCCTTACCTGCCATCACAATATTAGGCTTCAAGCAGCAGCTGGCAGCCTATTCCTCAGCTTAATTAAGGCCACCCTTGAACTTCACAGGAAATACCTGTATTTGGGACCTTGGGATTTTAGCTGTGCTTGGAACAATGAGAGAAATTTTTGATACGATTCAGCTCATTTATACTGCTAGCGCTAAGTCTTCCAAAGTGTCTGCCAGAATCCATACAAAACAACCCCCCTCCTGAAAAACAGAAAGAATGTTTTTTTCATCAACTATAACAAGCTCAAGGTAAAACGTGTGGAACAGAAAAACCCTAACCCAATGCATATGTTTCACAACATGAATCTAAGACTTAGAGAATAACCAGTAATTGTTGTGATTGTTTTCATGAGCTAAACTTGGTTTTACACCAGTGGCTCACAAACACCTATGCCAAGTAAGATGTTCTGAGATTAAGGAGGAAGGAAAGAAGTCTGCGGTTTGGGAGGAAAGGCAAATCAATTCTCTCTAAAAGGCATCTGAGAAATAAAAGATTCACCATCTTCTGTTTAAAATCACTCTCCAGCTGGATCGGGTTTAAGTGTCACACATTCCAAATGTGTGTCATATATTTGGACAGAAGTGCTTCAATGTCATGAGTCCTTCTGAATCATCCCTTCCAGGAGTACATCCAGGACTGCCTTCCCCAGCAGGCTGAGAGCAGACCAGCCTGGGTTTGAGTTGCCCCAGTAGTCACATGCAGTCACACTGCACTGATGAGAACAGTACAGGGAGGAAAAATTCTGCCGGGAATGTAAATTGCAGAGGAAAATCCTGTCCAGCACTTAGCGTCACAAACAGCAAATGAAGAGATGCTTACAGATATAATATCTGTGAGCCAAAGAGAGGAAACTGTATTAATCACCCGTTGTGTTTGAGTAGCACTTTGTACTGTGAAAAAGCTTAGCATGAATGTGGTGTATAACTACGTTGCAGCAGGCCCGCCAATTGCAAAGTGGGAGGGAAGGAGTTTATCCACCCCATCCCTCATTTGAGTTTCTTCTTGTAAAGTCATGTCAACACAAACAGGAGGTCACGGTGCAATAAGCATGAAGACAATCAGCTTCCAATGCCCCTGATCCCACTGGATTTTAAATAGCGGATTCCCCTGAGCACAAGACAGTTTTACCAGCGTGCTTCGTTAAAATGGGGGCTCTGCTCTTGATGTTCAAAAGCAAATGCTGCGTTGCAGGTATATACATCATCCACAAGATGCGGATGTTTCACTGGGCATGTCAATCCTTGGAAAGAGTGGGGTCTTGCCCAGGTATGGGAGGACTCAGGAGAGCCCTGTATATCCACGAGGGGGCTGATTACGTGGTTGCAAGTTGGAAGCTGTGCGGTGTGCTGCTTATTGAAGTATAAGCGGCTGCCACTGTCCTTCACTCCTGGCACAGAACTAGAGATGTGATAACCCAGAAAGTCTGCCTCCACAGATTTAAAGTTCCATTTGCTTTCATCTTTCATGTAGATTTTATGAAATAAGAGCTACTAAAAGAAAAAGGCAACAATTGGAAACTCCAGAAATAGTTTATATTAAAAAAAGCTATTTCCTGTTATGCGAGCAAAACTTGTGCTAGATTTCAACTGCATACGAGCTGCCTGTGAAAGGTCCAACATTCTCATCTGGAAAAACTTTTAGATTTTATTCCTTTATTTGGCTTGAAACAGAGCTTTTCTGCTTTTGTTAAATCTTCAACTGAGGTCTGGGCCACAGTAAAAGTAAAAGGCAACACGCTGGCTAGAGGCCATCATTTTTACATTTTAGAAGAAGGATTTGGAGCGAAAACAGATGAAAGCTATGGGGGCCCTGGTCAGATGGCAGTCTAAAGATCTGCAGGAGCCAGAAGGAACAGAAGCCAACATATTTGAATCCTGGCTCAGAAGAAATCAATGATCAACTGAAATCGGGGATGATGCAAGGAAAAATAAAAAAAAAACAACATTCCTTGAGGTATTGCTTCAGCACTTTGTATTGTGAATAATGGAAAAATATCATCAAGCGGAGATTTTTATAATTCTGGCATCAGGAAATTCTGTGAAGTGTTCACGTTAACTGCTGTTACTCCAATGATATTTCTAAAAAGAACAGAAGCTGCAGAGGCACAGAAGCAAAGGATGGCCCAGAACAAACAAGAAGACCTGGAAAACCACAAGAGAGCAGACTAAAGAGTTATACTGAAATCTAGTCTGTGCTCTGCACCAAATGAGAATTAGAGAAGTAATAAGGGAGGAAGCAGACTGACGTACACTGGATGAGGTAACCCACCAGGGCAAAGGAAGAATTCAGTTTGAGGAGGGCTGTGTTAGAGAACATATTAGAGGTTGTCGTTTTTGTGAAAGCTAATCAGTCGATTAACACACAGCAACCTCATATTTGCTGCCTCTGAAGCTTCCCACACCCTTATTTAGAAAAGTTGTGGAGATCACAAATTGCAAAGGAACCATTTAGCTTCGCTGTGCAATCTTAAAGAGGGGAAGCCAATGCAGGAAATGCTTGCAAGGAACAGGGAAATGCTGGAGGTGTATCTGGAAAAAAGCAAAACCCCACCAAACAGCCTTTTTTTTTTTTTTTTTTTTTTTTCTCTTCTCAAATCGTGAAGAAAAACATTTCAGAGCATTTTTATTAGAATTGTTTAGGTGGGAAAAAAGCTCACAAGAAACATTTTACTTCTTTTCTTTTAAAACTAAAACCCAAAGTGATCATGCAACATACTGAACATTGTACTCAGCTGTTTCTCTAGTGGGTCATCTGCTACTCCTGTTTGGAAAATCCTTCACTCATAAAGGTATCAAAGCGTTGCTTGATATGTTAACTTTACTGCTATTATAGATACTTATATTGCTATTATTACTAGCTGTGTCATTTCAGTCAAATCCTGTTTCCTTTGTCATCTGGGTATGGTCAGTGGAAGTAGGACATCCTTTCCATGCTCTGGGGCACAGTTTTGCTTTCCTTGCTCAGTATTGTTTTCAGTGACAGTTTGTATGACTCAGAAAAGCAGAACCGAGCCCCTGTGGATTAATGTTAAGGGGATGGTGAAAGAGCAAAGGCCAGAGCAAGGAACAGAACAAGCTGAACTGGTAACAGAAGACGGCACATGAAGAGCACATGATAACGATGCTGTTTGGAGAAGAATTTGCCTGCCTGGCTGCAGAGTTTTGAAGGAAGGTGCGTATTGGACTAGTCTTGGTGGAGAAGTATTGAGAGACTATATAAGTAAAACATTTTTTTGTAATAAATGATTCTGGGTGCATCCCCAACCTGAGTCCGTGCCTTCATACACTACAAGCCCCTGTATCACTTCTGTGCTCCTTAAGAAAATGATGACTAACTTCAGCTTTTACTGCACTGCTACAGAATCTCTTGAAGATACTGGAGGTGGGGAGAACAACAACAAAGAATATAGGTGGACTTTCTGTCACCTAACTATAACCACATATAAAATTAAATTTGTAGTGTTGTAAACAAGCCAGCTGAGATTCTCATATACTCACTAAGGTGGTGATGAGAGAGAGAATAAAGTGTTCATCCTTCAAATATCTCAGAACAGGCTGAGTTACCTTCAGAAATACCTCCCTCCAATGACTATGTGTGAAGAATCAGTTCTTCAGGTGCTTCAGTTGTCCTTGTTCTGTACAGCTTAGGTACCAAGAAGAGGTACATGAGACATTTATCTTCATCAACTAGTTTGTACCATTGAACAAAATTATTTAAAATTATACAAAATGTTGAACCTCCGCCCCCCAAAAGCCTTCATGATGCTATTGACATTAAGTGCATGGTACACCTAATTCATTTTATAAATGCTGAATCTCCAGCTATGATATAAAGATCTTTAATAAATTTACTGGGGGGGAAAGAAGCATGAGAGGGAGAAAGCTGAAGGAAGTTAGCTCTGAACATTCATTGTTTCAGAAATTCATCACCGACTATTTAAAAAAATCATTTAAACAGTTTTCCACATGTGCTATTGTTAAAGCCTCTGCGCGTCACACAGGAAGACGTCTTGTATTGCTGCACCGTGCCCTTGAAAGGAAATGAGTGGGTCAGCCAGTCACTTTTATTTTTTCAGTTTCCATTATTGTGTCAAGGTTAAAGTTTGTTTTCCTTAGGGATGCTAACTGTAAACAAGCACCCACTGACGCTGATAGTCTCGAAGAAATGTGGTTTGTCTTTTAACAGAAGTTAAAACATCTGTTAGTCTTTAAGATTGGAGTTATAATACACACTTCAGTCTAGCAGCATTTAGCATTGAATTTAAAGGACACTTCCTTAGTAAGAAAGTTTCCCTACAAGATGAGAAAACAAATGAAATCTCTCTAGAGACATTTTGCTTTTAATTGCTGCTCACAACTGCCTTGCACCCCCACCCATCCTCACACACCCCACCTCACAAAAAATGTTCCCCCTACCTTATTACCTGGCTCCGTTTATCTGGACTTTCTCCCTAAAGAGGATATAAATAATCTTTATTTGTAGAAAGAGGATTTACTAGCAGAAATAAATTGCAAAATGTATATTCCCAAATATGTAACCATGACTTAAATTTTTGGAATTACAAAAGTACAAAAATAAATAAAAGATACAGCTTGTTTAGCAATTCATTTTTTAAGTCCGTGCTGACCTGTAACAACAAAGGAGTTAAACATATTTGTAAGACTTGGACATTTTACAGTTAGAAATGGAAGAATCCGGATTATTGCAGTGCATCTGTATTTAATAGTAACAAAATGGTGAATAAATGCTACTCTTTTTTTCTTTCAGTAGCATTTTCCTTGGAAAATGAAAACTACTTTGCAAACCTAAAATGAATACAGAGGATGTCTCTCTCCCTCGTTTTCCACCATCATGAGTAGAATCCTCTCTGGAAAAACCCTTTCAGGAATATTACATTCTAAAGATCATTGATAGTTAAACTGTATTACATTCTCTTTCTGTCATCTTCCTGCACTGAACACTGTGAAGATACAAATTGTTATTGCTAGCATTATTGCAGCATCTCATGTTGTTTCCAGTGGCTCATAAATTCTGTATATCATCATATCCTTTTCCTGTGACTTTACCTCAGCACTGTAAAGGCCCAGAATATGGATTACTATTTTGGACTTCATTTTCTCCTTTTTTTGATTATTTTTTCCTTAATAATTATTTCTAATGCATTAAATGTGTGTCAGAAAAACAATTTCTTAATAAATAGCACACAGTCTTTACATATATGACCCAACCCATCTTGGGTTGTGCTGGTACAAGGAGATGCAGCATCTTTTTGTCACGCTTGCACTAAAAAATCTTTCCCTAAGCCATCTCTGCTAGTCTCAGTTGTTGCAAGGAAAAACCTTGGGACTGTAAAAAAGAATCTGACACTGGTTTGGGTCCACAGAGAGCTCTCAAGAAAGGATCAAGAGCCAAAGACAGTATTTTAAATAATTCTCACTGTTAACCATTTAAGAGCTAATGAAGAAAGCAGCAGGCATGAATGTAATGCGAACATCTGCTTGGCGGCTGAGAGCTTTAACTCACAGCTTGGGAACTCAGATGGACACGGCTTGGGGTGCCACCTTCTTTTCCCCCCAACCCAGGTTAAATATTGACTGGACTGAGCTTAAAGCTGTTTGTTATTTGCAAGCCAAGGTTATTACTAATGCAACAGCTCGCAGGGTTCCAAAATGTGCTAAGCACTTTACGGAGATGTAGGGCAAGCCAGGCCTCAATCCCACAAAGCTGATATGTCAGTGTCAATTTTAGACACAGCGACCAAACCCGCCACTCCTCCCTCTCCCCACTTCCCTCCTGTGCTTGTTTCCCTGGGCTGTGTTGACTCTGGTCACTTGTATTTAGCTTTAGGAAACTAAAATTTGCCTCAGCATCTAGGTTTTGAAAACATCCAAACTCAGGGATTTTTGTAAAAGGGATGGGGATTAGTAGCAGACTGTGGGATTGGTCATCTTTGGTTGCATGGTGAGTAGAACACCCCTTCAGCCACATCAAGGACTAACCAGATATTTGGAATCAGCTCTCCCTAGATCTAACAAAGGCCTCTTTGGGTAAAGGTTCCCGTACACTGTAGTGAAGAGGGTGGGGAAATGGGGGAAATGGTGGTCTCCATCACTTATAAATCCATCATCAAATTGTCTTTTTTCAAAGAAGAAGAAATATTACAATAATACAAATATTATTTTTAAAAGCAGTTTGATATAGACCAGTTCCGACTTGTCTGTGAGACACTGGAAAAATCATAGCACTTTCAGAAAACAGGTTCCTCCTTCTCACATGTTCTGTCTCTTTTAGTCAATCCAGTGGAAATGACAGTTCAGGGTGAACCAGCAAAAAGTTATTTAGTGTAGATCAAAGGTTAAATTTTCAGCTCCCCTTTCTAATCATAAATATAGTTTTGAAAACATGTCATAGAAATGGCATTTTGTGAAATGAATTTCAAGGTGGCCTTTTAGGGTAGTTGGTATTACAAGAGCCAATGTGACACACATTATGTAGGAGAGGGAAAGAAAGAGCTCATGTATAAGGGATTTAAGTAAGCTTATCAAAACTGTTCTTGTTGAGTTGCACTTTTCTCCAGCTGAATTCTTCCTCAGTAGCAGTTTACCAGTTGGGTCCTCCTCAAATTAAATCTGCAGTTTTCTCTACAAAGGAAGGGGAAAAATAACAAATCAAAACTAATGAGGTATTCTTTATAAAATTGATGTCTTCTTTTTCTCTCCCTGCATCACTGTTAAATTTGAATGGAGAAAACAAGGAGTGATATTGAATGTGGAAAATGAAAACTGCCCACCCAGTGAAAAGATGGGAAGGATGAAGTCGGACGGGGGAGTTAGCAATCCCTTAAGCATATGCTTCAAACTTGACAATTGAACTGAGACACAGAGGGGAAGTCGACTGGTTGGGAGAGTGTTTGCTCTTTCATAGACAGATTTATGAGAAAATTACATCAGTCATTTTGTCCAGGCTGTGTGTAACACATGCACATCTCAACACAGGCACAGAATGGCAGCCACAGGAGGGAGGAGGGTTCTCACCTGTTTTTCCTCCTCTGCTCACTCTGCCTTCCCTACGGGGACAAAATTGACACAGCGCTTCCTCTCTCCAAGAGGAGCCATTAGTTTAAAATCTAGTAAATTAAAACACTTTACTTATCTTTCTCTAAATGCATCCACAAACACCTGTGATATTTTTTTTAAAGATTTTAAATCATATAATCTTATTTATTTTTTCACTCCTTCTTTTGTTGTTGTGTGATGCTTTTCTCTTTCTCCTTTCCCAGCCCCTCCCATAGCTTCCTCCCCTCAGGATAACAGAGTGACTAGACTGAGCAAACATTGAAACAGACAATGTACAGATTGCTTTCCAATGCAAAAAACCACAAACCATGAGAAAAATAGATAAAAATTTATAGGTTTCTTTCCCCCCTCTTTAATCGCAGGTGTTATTATAGCAATATAGATAAAATATTTTCTGATGGAGGTGTGAATTTCAAATTGATAATATCTGTAAGTTCAGGCAGTGATTGAGAAGTTGGAACTCGTCAGCTTGTGTGTACTGGAGCACCACCACATTCAGCAGAATGAAGAGTGCAAGGGTGCTGCACTGAGCTGTGCTCACCCATATCATCACACACAATTAAGGTAACATGTAGCATCCTTGCAGTTTGGGAGGAAGATATATCTAGAGCTTGACTGTTGTTAGACTGTACTGGATTTTGTGGGCCTTTTTGATGCACTCATTTTACCTCTTGATTTTTCTTGTCTGGCTGCTTCTGATTGTTACCCAGAGAGCCATTCCAATGTCTAAGAAATTAATTGATGCTATAGTCTTGTTAGGGTTTGCTTTCTACTGCTGCACTTAACTGATTATTTGTCTGAAGGCAGTTCATCAGATAAAGAAATTTGAATAAAATGGTCAGCAAAACCAAGATTTTCTTGCAAGTAAATATTTGCAGTGAACAGACAGACATTGAATATGTTGTGTAACATTCCACACAGTTGCCAAATTTGTCTCTAATGCAGGCGTGTCAAATCTCTAAGAGCCTTGTCCTTACTTCTGAGATGCTGCATACTCCCATCTCTGGCTTCAGTGGGGGCTGCAGTACACCAGTTCTCCATAAACCTCCAGCTTGCAGAACGATGACTTACACTCAGTCCTTCTCTTCTGCAAGACCAGATATCCACATATATTTTCTCATGACCAAAAAGCTTTCTCTGTTTAAGAATATTTGAATGCCATTTTGGTTAATCTGTCTCAACAATTAGGTTACCCTCTGTGAAAGCCATCATTTGTTTTGTCTGAGATGTATTTCTGTGTGAGAAGAGAGGACATTGGTATACATAAGACATAAGAACTGAAACATCAACCTGTATTTTTGATGAGGCAGTGCAGAAGGCTTGGATTTGGGTCTAAGTCCAAGAACAAATAGAATTTATAAGTAGTTTGGGTGAAATAAGACTCTTTTTCTTGCACTTTCAGTTATTTTCTTTCTCAAAAGATCGCTGTCTTTTTGATGATCTGGAGCCATCAAAAGCTCTTTCCGTATATGACAGATTAGAACGAAAAGCAGAACCTCTGTTGCCAGACTGACTCATCTGGCTTCCCTCAGTAAGAGCAACGGGTATCTTAGTAGCCCCTCTCACTTTATATTCCTGTAAGGATTTGGTGGGTTGTTAAGACCATGTGTCTTGCCTCGGTATCTTACAGACCTTTCAGGAGATTCTGATAATCAGTGCAAAATGCATTCTGACTTAGGGCCCTCCTGGCTTTCACCTTCAGGAGAATACCTGACTGAAGTTTAAAAAGCGAGCATTCCTTCGTATTAATTCATTATAAGTTGTGGACAGCAGCATGTATTCTTCTTGTAGCCATTATGGATCTCAGGACTTTTTACAAGGTTAAGATATTACACATTACAGCATAGAGAGAAAGGATGGTATAGAAGCTAGTGAAAAGAGCTGACCGTTCCATCAGAGAAAAAACTGATTAACAGTCAATTTTTTATTTGTCTGTGTAACACTCAAGACAGCAATTAACTACCTGTCTTTCCCCTATTAGTAATATCTACACTGTGCTATGCAGAAAAAGCATCATAGTCAAAATTAACAAGGCACAAAGCACTAGTTGGATAGCAATTAGCAGACAGTGTCATTGCCATATCTTGCTAATAAGATGAAACAATAGAGAAGGAAATGTATTCTGTGTGTCTAATGGATGCTGTAGATCAAATAACCTCTCTGAGATTTCTGAAGTAGCATAAACAGAATGACTCCCTATTGTGATAAATCATCTTGGATCAATGGTGGAACTGGAATAATCACTGGCATATAGCTGATGGGGAGAAGGGAAAAATACAACATACTGAATTTTATACTATCAGATGAACGGCTTCATTGGAGTCAGCAAGAGTATTTGACCAACTCTGTACTAGGTAAGAGACAGACACTAATGGGGCTGATTTGTTTTTGCAGACGGATGTCTATGGTTCCACCCTTTCTCCCTCTTGTTGCCCAACCTCGGCCCAAGATCAACATGATTCAAAAGCAGGTTTCACTTATCTGACATCCACATGTGCTCCTTTAGGGGATAGAGGCTTAGATAAATGGTCTGGGGTTTGAGGTCATCTCTGTAACAGGATTAAAAATATTAACTGGCTCATAAATTTGTTTTACCAGGGTAGTGTTGCCTGACTGAGCCTGTATCATTTTTATTGCTAGCTACAGTTATGTTTATTGACAGACAAGGATTATAAAATGATGACACAAAGCAGTAGTTATTCTGGGTTCCAGCAGGAACAATAAATTCTCTCCTTCCAGTTCTGGAAAAGTTTCAAGGCTTTTTCTTCATGAATAGTTACTGTATAAAGCCACAGCATTTTCTTGACTAAAATTACTCATTTAGTTCACCTGTGTTGCTCCAGTCATAAGAAGAGATGAAGAAGAAATTGGTATAATACTACAAAAATTACAAAACCCTAAATAGTCAGAGCTGAAATTATTTTTTTCTGTAAATCTTAGTTGCCAACATCAAGTGCAGTTTCATGTGTCTAGGGATACTTCTAAACACAAAAAACCGCAAATGACAAAACTTCAACCAAGAAAACTTGATAAACATGAGGAACTTCAATTGGAGAAATAAACAATATCTACACTTCTACGTACACAACAAATTGACACAAAATCAAACATGCTTCAGAAGTCTGTTGAACCCCATGTTTTCAAATATCAGTTATCTGCTTGAACGACACTAAGAATTTGCAGGACATTTGCTGCCTTGTGCAACAGATGACACAGTTGTGGACTACTTCACTTTTAGCCTGTTTCGGATGTCAATGTTTTTCAAGCCTCTATCATCCGTCTTACCTTCCTTTTGCCCTTTTGGTTTTTATTTACACCTTTCCCATAGTCTGACACCTGAAACTGCACTCTAACTGAGGTATTACTAGTTTAGAGAATAGCCAGAGTTATACTGAAACACAGAATGGTTGAGGTTGGAAAGGACCTTTGGAGGTCACCCTGTCCAACTCCCCCACTCAAGCAGGCTCACCCAGAGCCACCTAGAGCCTCTTGCTCTTTACAAATGAAAAATAATATGCCTGAGAATAAGAAGCTTTTTTAACATAGCGTCACACAGTTATGACTGTTTGTGTCCCCTTAACTTCTAACTCCTTTTCTGCCTTATACTGTTTCCTAACTGGTTTTTCCCCGTTTCATGTATGTAAAGCACTTCTATAGCAACTGTATGTGCCTTTATCAAGTTTCCATCGGTTGCTTTTGGAACAACTTTCCAGTTTCTGGAGCTCCTTCCAAATTTAAAAGCATCCTCATCATTTCATCATCCAGTTCATTGATTGGCAAAGGACTGAATAGAACTGGGCTCAGATACACCCCATCTTAAATGTCTTCCCAGTTTGACAAAAAACCCTTGACAGTTCCTCTTCGATTTTGTTTTCTCAACCAGCTGTGAGCCTTCTCTGTAGTGATTTAATCATATGCCTTAATTTGCTTACAAGAATGCTATGTAGGAGACTCAAGAGCCTTTCGAAGTCAAGATATATCGCATCTACTGCTTCCCCCTTATTCACTTATCCTGTCAAAGAAAGAAATTAGATTGTTTTGATACAATTTGTCCTTGACAAATTCGCATTCACTAGACTATTATTACCCTCGAGGTGCTTATAAATTGATGGATTGATCCTCCGCCATACAGCTTCAGTTCAAGGAAAATCACTTCCCCAGCATCTGCACTGATGTGCAGCTAATTGGGCTCAGTTCTATGACTTCAAATCTACTTCTCCTAATTTTGTATTGTCTTCTCCAAAAGGCCTCCTAACTATCTCGATTATGTGTTCTCTTCAGTCCCAAAGCTAACCAGGTTATATGAGCTTTACCTGCAGTACTCAAGAGCGCCAAGCCTGTGAACACTATCCATACTCATGAAATAAGGCCATGCATCCTCTAACTGACCTTTTTCTACTGTACTATCAAACCTAAAATCACTGCCTGTTGATGAGAGTGATTGGCCAGTCTTGGGATATATACCGCCAGGGTGCATGAGAAATGGTGTGAGTTTTTTTGTCATTTATGCAGAAAGATTCCAGCTGAAGAATAGAAGTCAGTAGATGGAATTATTGGTAAGCAATATTTGTAATTTATGTAAATGAAACTGCCCAGAACTAGCTTGTCTCCTTTTTTCCTACAGAGGAAGCAGAGAGTTTCATTTTTCTAAGCCATTTGACCCTGAGGCTTACATTTGGAATTCCATGCTAATACAAACTATATAATTATTATTTTAATTAGAAAAGCTGCAAAAATATTCTACTGAGTCTCTTAATTCAAATGGTGTAACTGCCACATAGGTCTTAGTTCTACAATAGTTTCAGCATAGAGTTATACTGAGCACAGTTGTTTTTTTGCTTAAAACAAGCTCCACATTTTGGCATGCCATCCCCAGAATGCAGAATTAGGTTACTGAAACAGTGTTTCAAGGCTGACCATGAGTAGATACTCCATTATTAAATACTGAAAATTTAACTTTTACAGTTAGGAGTGATGGGTAAATTTTACTAAAAATGTTAAGATGCATAGGGACCTAATTTTGCAGTTCTTACTTGGGCAAAACTGATGCAACTAAGGAAGAATAGTCTGAGCTTAGTGTGAAGTGATCTAGTACAAAAAAGTAATAAAATAATAGATTATTTGTTTCAAAGATAATGCAAAACATTCAATAGTTCAATATAGAATAATTTTATTTGAAGAAACATTACCGTAGAGAAAAATTAATCTATTAATGGTATAATTTTGCTGTTTCTTTTCTTTCTCTCTTTGCAAACATATAATAGGTAACATTTACAGAATGATAACATTTGCTTTTGGTATTTCATCATCTACCAGTGCAAATATATCAATTTTCTTCATTTCATAAACAGTTAAATGACTCTGACTCCTTATACGCTTCTGTGAAAAAGAATATCTACCTCAAGATTTACATGCTGCCTCTTCCACTTATCACTGAGGGCATATTTGTATTTTGCAAAGGGATCCACCTAGATGCCTTAGGTACATTTTATCCCAGCTTGTATATCTACACTTTGCTATACAAAGCCCTACTACTAACCTAACGTGGAAGCAATAGAATTCCTGAAATGCAGCACTGCACCTGCACCAGTAAAGCCTTGCCCCTCAGCAACTGGACTGAGACCTGGGCTGCAATGAGACTGGACTGCTTCCTGTTCTTCTTTTCCATGCAGACCTACCCCAAGAACAGTTCCATCCCCACTTTTGTGTCCCTGCCACAGATCTTTCAGCAAGATATGGAAGCTGAGATTATACAACCCTGCAGTAGCCAGAACACGAAAACAAGGAGATTCTCCAATGTTCAATAAAAGTTTAAGAGCTGTATTAAAACTGGGAAATAAGTTCAAAGATGCATTTCAACTTAATTGCCTATTCATTCGAATATGAGACGTGGACCATATCTTAGTTCTCTGCCATAGTTTTATCTACCTAAGAAATAGCAACAACGTGAGGTCTCTGTGGCTCTGTAATTGCAGCTGGCTAAGAACATTGTTCCCAGGGCTGCGTGTGCCCCTCCTGACACTGCCAAGGTTACTTGTGAATAAGAATCACGTTTGCTTCTGCTGAATCAAAAAACAATTAATCTTCATTGTTTACCAACCAGGACTAATCAAAAGCAGTAGGGAAATAAACTGTATTTTCAGGTATCTATGATGATATAGCAACAACAAATGCAAACTAAAGCTAATGGAAGCTCCTAGACTGCCTCTTATAAGAAAGTGAAGATTTAGGTATTTTACAAACACATGATTTTTTCTCACATTTTGGTGAAAACATATTTGATGGTGTAAACTGCAAATACATGGAAAAGTGATCCAGAAAAACCTTACCTGTTCTGGAAACAGTTAGGGTCGAAGCAGATGTACAATAACTGCTTTATTTGCTTAGGTTCAATTTGCAAAGGTGATTTTAACAATACCCGTGGGGAAATTTGGCTCCTTTTTACTAGAGGAGAAAAGTAATGCTATGAGTAACCAGGAATGCACTTCTAAGGTACTGACACACTACTCAGCACTGTAATTGCAAGGATAGGTAGTTATCTAGGTTTGAACAGAGAACAGAAATTTAAAAAGTTGAACTTTTCACTCTATAATAAACTGAAGGCTAGAAGCAATAAAGGACTGCCTTTCTTAGATTCAAATCCTAGGTTAGTGTTATGCAGTTTGTTAAAACTTCTTTTACATGTGAGTTTTTCTATAGAATTTATCCTGGATTATCTAAGCCTCTTGCAGGTACTCCCCTACTACACTCTGATTGACTGAGAAGCCAACTGAAGGCTTGGGTTTAGGTTTCTCCTCTTTCATGTGGTACTGCTAAACTGTAGTTACTTCATGAAATGCTGTGTGTGACAGAGAGTCATGTCTCAGAACATAAACAGAAATACCCTTGTAAAAGTATTTAAAACCTCAGGCTTGTTAATATCCTGCTGACCGATGACTACAGTCCCCATGAATGCTGCCCATAGGCACCTCAATGGCACAGAGCTCCCTGAGGATGATGTGGGCTTTGAAACAGGGAACAAAGCCTCAAAAAAATAGGAGAAGATGCTGGTAGTTGGGGTAGTTATTTCAGACAAGTTAAAGAGGTGAAGAGAAAGGCAGCAGACAGCTGTGCAGCAGCAGTCAGTGCTTTTTAAAATGATGGACTGCGCAGGGATGCAGTGGTCCTCTACTGAGGTGCCCCAGGCTGAGACATGGGGATAGTGTGTTATCATGTGCTAAGAGATATCCAATATGCTAATCATAGCCTAGTAGATCTGTACAGCAGACTCAAGCAGGAGCCAGTATCTCCCTGTGTGTTAGGGAGCTAACACAGTAAAAAGCTAAGGAAAGGGGGAAAACTAAGAGAAGCTTTAGAAATAATTAGGTCTGTAGATGAAAGAAGCAAAAGGCCCCGTTCTGCTGCCAGAGCAGAACTCTGTCAGGAAGCTTTGTGCTATTTACCTTACATATTGCATGGCAAAATTTCTTCTAGGTGACCACTTAAGGAGCTGAAAAAAAATTTTTTTAGGAAAGATCGTCTTCAAATAAAGTGAAGCGTAACTACTCAACAGGCTGGAATGCTTTGGGACAGTCTGTTAGGACAGATGGCTGCTTAACAAGAATGGTCTCTTGACCGGGTTTCTCTGTCTGCATTCCAGGTGTCTGCGCGTAAGGAAGCAGATCACATGCGCTGTTTCAAATGTGTATCGATTTGCCAGTGGGGAGAGAGAGAAAACTCTGTCTTTGATAAAGAATTTGATTTGATGATCATTTACAGACCACACCGCAAGAAGTCTTGACACTGTTTCTTCACCCTAATTACTTTGTGAGCCATCTGGTGCACCTGCTGTTGCAGTGAGGCAGGAATAACAGTTTTACACCCTCCCTCCCTTTTCTTTTCCTTTTTCTCACACTGAGATGGATCTTTTAAGTGAACATCCACCTGACGTGGCCAGACAGTGCAGATGTAGACGCAGGTGCAAACTCGGTCAACCATGCCTCCAGATGGCTCTTACTTATTAAGACAGCCAAAGTAATAACCCCAGACAAAGGGCCTCCAAGAAAAAGCCCAAGACTATCCTGCAGGAAAACACTAGGTTCAGAGATGGAGTTTATGAGAATCCCAAAGAGGTAATCAGTTTTGAATCTGTGGTGAAAATAGGACTGGCCAAGCCCCCTCGAGATTTAGATGAAATAACATGTTGATAATTGAGCAGTGGGCAAAATGGTTAAAATGCAAAGGCTGATTACATAAGCCTAAGTGCCAGTAGCTAGATGCCAAGATGAAAGCTGTGGCTTCCTTTTCTCCTGCTGAGTAACATGCTCTGCAACTGAGAAAGCCAAGAGACAAAAGCAGTAGGATATTTTATGGTCTGGTTTCTTTTAAACATCAGAGGAATCACAATTCCAACGGTTGAACTCCAAACAAACAAACAAGGGAGCAATGTGAAGCAATTGTGCCTTCCTTCAACCTTTCCCTTTAATATCTTTAATTACTGGTCCACAAAGTGTGAAAGTTCAAAGGAATGAGTTTCAGGCTTGGGAAGCTGCCTCACTAAACAAGTTCATTTGGGCAGAAGAAGCTCACAGGAGTCCACAGGCCACCTCTGCTTCCACAATTGATTGAGCTTCTCCTTGTTAACCTGAGTGCTCTTTAGGGGAAAGGCATTAGAAAGAAAAACATCTTTTTCAGCCAACTATTCCAATATACCTTCTTCGGGACTATCACAGACCACTTGGGACTTTTCTGGCCTTGATGGATAGCATAAAAAAGCCCTCGTCTCCAGTGATCATCCCAGCAGCCATGCTGCCTAAACGAGTGCTCCACTGAGCAGAATTAATTGCTGCTTTCCACCTGTATTTTCCTGAGAGAGGGTTTATGGCAGAGTGCCTGACAGACACTGTGCTGCTCAGGACAGTAAGTCCAAAAAAGCAGCATGCAAAAGTGATGGGAGGTGCAAATCCACAGGCAGGACTCCCTCAGCCCTGCCACTCTGATAGTGACACGCAAACAGCTTTGGGTTTGGCTGAGGAGCAGAGTCAGCCCTGCTCCAGGCACTCTGCAAGGTGACAAGGCCATGCAGGGTGGGGGAACTTCACAGTAGCAAATCCTAGTGATAGGTGGGGTTGCAGTACAAGCAAGTCATGCCATGCTCCCTAGTTTTAGTCCACAATGACTATGAAAATGGCCTCGGCATATGTCTCTCCTGACAGGTCTTCTCTGAATTTTCCCATCTATAGGGCCCCTTAAAGCCTGAGGTCTCGTGGCCATCAGCCCAAAGACTCCCATCACCACAAATGCAATGAGATCCCAAAGCTGTCTCACGGTTCCTGACATACCCCAGAAAATAAAATAAATTCTAGACCCCTCCTGTGTCTGACCAGCGTCATTTATCCAGCTTGTTTTCTTTCTCAGTGGCTTAGCCCCATTCTTCTAGAGCAGAAAAAGGTACAGTTTTAACAAGAGCTTCCACTGGAACTATGAATCTGATATTGGGATATAAATGTTATCAGAGGAACAGGTGAAATACGTTGAAGGGCAGCAAAATGGGTGGAGTTGGAGATGGAGATTTCCCTTGTTCAGAATGCCTCCCCACAGAAGCTCCTCAGATGAAGATATGCCGGAGCATAGTGGTAGGCCTGGCCCTGCCTTATCCCCTGTCCTCCCGATGCTTGGGAGGCTCCCAGCAGCCCTGGCCAGTGGAGAGGAAGAAGTGGAATTTGAGGTTGCCTGTGCATCCCTGCCCTTTCTTTTCCCTTCTCTCCTCACTGGGAGTGTATGTGCATGCACAGAGAGAGCAATTGCCAGCAAAGAGAAAGGCAAGGGCAGACCAGGAGAATTGTGCCTTGACCCTTTGTTTGAAGGTGTCTGTCACTGCCATAATACTACTTTGCTGACACAGCTGAGAAACCTTGAAAATTATTATGTGTAGAACTCAGAACTAAGAGTTTTGTCTTTGGACCAGTACCTCTTGCACAAACCCACAGCAGCGAGACATCTCCCTACTGCAAGACCTTTAAATACTGTCTATTTCGCAGCAGATGGAGATGGGGAGTTTAAGGAGGCAGTAAGGCCTTCCTCATCAGGCTGATAGACACTGTTCTTAGCACAGCAAAACAGCACTGTTGCCAAGTTTTTGTAGGTATCTTAAAAGAGGAGAGCTTTACTGAGGTTTTAAAAAAGGATAATGCAAAGAAGAAAAGAACCATATTCTGGATTTTCATGCTTTTTCAAAAATTCTTTTTAACAAAATGCACAGGGACAGCAAAGCCACTTCTTAAGACCTGTACTCGGCATTGTGTTGTGAGAACAAACCTTTCCCCAGAAACCCTGTTTTATTTATTGCCCATTCAGTTTGCTAACCGTATAAAAGCTAAACCTTTGCTAGTCTTCCTGGAAACTAAGCCAGCCAAGCCACTGAAAAGATATATTTAGGACAGAGGAGCTGTAGGGGACAGCTGGAGCATATCTCCTGTACTACTTTACTGTAGCACTATTTAGTCTTGTCACTGGGCCCAAAGTGACATAGCGGGTACTCATATTTTAATGAATGACAGCCAAGTAAATTCAAGTGATGAAGTTGTGATCAGCTCTTCCACAGTAAAACAAGAATTTGGCTAAACCTGTATTTGATTTGGCCTATAAATATTTTGACCTATTACCGACCTCACCCAAAGGCAGCCTTAATACTGGAACAATTTGTTTTTCTGAAATCAGGGCTTTCAGTGAGTGCCTTGATTTGGATGTAAAATCCAAGGATAATGTCTGTGGTTTTTTGCTGCTAAAGATGCACTGGGCAATTTCTGGGTTCACTGAGGGGTAGTTATCACCAGTACCGGGATTTGCGTGATGAGACTGTGACATGCAGGATGGATTGTTTTACAGTGCTGTTTCTTTTCTGGGCTAACTGTGATCTGCAGTGCAAATATATTGGTTCACATCCCGCATTCTGAGTGGCCTGTATTGGCAGCAACACAAATTTTAAATTACTTATTAGTGATGTAAATCAAGCATTTCAGCTCCTGAAAAATGTTAATCTGAGGCACATAACCAGGGAAGGGAAAATCAGGGTTCTCCTTTCAGGACAATAGGATGATTCCCAAAGCAACCGCTCTTAGCAAGCTGTTTCCAGCTCCAAACTTCTTCCTCCTTTTTTGTAGCTGAATTTCCATTTGGAAAAGCAAAGTGACAGGGCAAAGTGAAAACCTTTGCAATACACAACAATATGCAAGAAGCAGAAGGAAAAGTTTACAGCCTGGCTAAAGCAAACCGGCCCGTAAGAGGACAGTGTAAGAAATGAGCACTGAAAATTATGCAGAAATTATTTTCAGTAGCATTGAAGTTGCAGTTCCCATAGAGGCAAGGCTCCCAGTGGTTTCATGTAGCTGGGGGGGACAGGCTCCCTGCTGAGCAGATTTCAGGGGCTGCACTGAGTTTTGAAAGATTATTGCATATAGGAATTTGTCCTTTGGCTCTCCACTCACGCTCGATTTTCTGTCTAAACCCATGATTTAATTTGGGTGAATCCTGATTTATACCACTATGAATAAAAGGGAGCTGAGGCCATCAGTAGTATAAATAAAGTCTTAGCTCAGCGGCAGACTTGCCTGTGTGAGAACTGCAGGATCAGGCTGTGTAGTCCTGGTAGCTCTTTGGCATTCGATGAGCAAGTTACCTTTATTTATAACATGGTACAGCAGGACGTGTTGTTGTGATTGACTTACAACAACTGCAAGGTCAGAAGTTTGATACGCTGAGGGAAAAGTGTCCTGGCAATGTATATCTGGAGATTGTGTTGAATCAGGGATATGTAAAAGGTTAAACAGGGTAAGTCTAGAAGCTTGGGGCTTTTTTATATATCAGACTAGCTTTTTAGAAACATCCTTGGTGGATACTAAAGAATGTCTTCTACAGCAGAATGCTGAATTCACCCTTTTTGCCGCCTTCTGTGACCTTTTAACCACCTCCTTACATGTGCTTTGTAAAACAAGAACCACTGAAACAACCCTGTCATCAAATCCACAGCATCTATTCCTTCATTGATTCTTGAGAGGTGATAACAAGCTCAGCTAGGAGCACATTTTAATAATTATATAGCTATAATTATAATTTTGGCTTTGCTAGGATTTTTGAAAGATAAACTGTGCAATCTATTTATAAGCTTTTTATAAGCAGGAGGACCTAGTGCCCTTTCCTTCTAGTAAATCCATGGTAAGTCTCATACACAGAGTGAAATCATCTAAAAGAGCATCAAATAAAACAACCAGGCTTCCAATTAAGCATAATGTTGCAGAAGGTGGGTGCAATAAATACCTCAGCAGTGAGGGGAGAGCAAGCATTGTATTTTACACAGAAATACAGACGTCTCAGTAAATACTTAGAATGCAGCAATTTTCCGTGGGTAGTCCCAGCCACACTAACCCTTATCCCAGGACAAATGGTGAGGGCAAAAAGCTATTCCAGGAATACCTTTGATGTATACCAAGAGGATACATTTTGAAGTGGAGCTCCATTTTACACAGCTGGTTAGTTACATGATATGTATCTGCTTATTTGCAAAATTGGATTTTGTAAGCAAAAACAAATGGAGAAAAATAGCAGGGAAGACAATGAAAAATGGAAACACAATTTCAAGGATGTCAGAGCAGGGACTCTGGGTAAAGTATGAAAGCAGTCCCAAAGACAAGGCTTATGGGGTCCTGATAACTGTTTCCTAGCAACAGGAATACTATTAAGGGGGATGTTGAAGTCCAGTTTAATACATTTATCCAATGCTCTGAAGGACAAGTAAGTAACATCAAATTCCTTGTTTTATACAGGGCTACTCAGTCAGGTTCTGTAACAGTCTATATAAGAGGAGCTTCTATAGAAATCAGTTCTGCATATGTCTCTCTATACATGTGAATATGTATGTTGATCCTTTTCCAGCAGAAGAGGGGATCAATGTCATTTTTTTAAATACCTGTTTTGGGGTTATTTAATTAGATACAAGACCACAAATGAGTTAGGTAAAATTATGTGAAAATAAACTACAATATCATTTGCTCTTCTCTCTAGGATATTTAGACTGCTAAACTCACACACAAGAAAAGCTATTATGCTATTTACAACTGACTATCATAAAAGCTAGTTCATGGCACAGCTTTAACATGCAATTATTTTAGTTTAGTTGTGAAATTGCTTTAAGTAAATAACTGCTATGTTATCCTATTTTATCATACTTCCAGTAATGTTAGCCTAGACTAAAACTGCAGTTCTCTGTTAGAAGGTTTTTCCTGTTGAAGGGAGAGCTATATATAGCTACAAAAACTATAGACTGAACACTGTAAACTATATCATGTTAGAAATTTATTTTAAAGCTCTGAGGAAACTTTCCACAGAATAACCACCCAAAGGAGAGGAAAACACTGTGTAAACTTTTGGGAAGGAATTTGATAACTTCGTTAAAAATATCACGTAATTTAGTAAAACTCCTTAGAGTCAAAGCTCAATGTTAATATTTATGCATGATTGAAGCAACTAAGGCCAAAGCCAAAACTGAATCAGAATGTTGGAAAGTACAGAGAAATTGTTTCAAGAACCAAGCACTGAAAAAGGTTAGCTGCTGCACGTCCTCATGCTTATGTCAGTGCAGTCTTCCTCTCGTAAGCTTCAAACGTAGATATTTAATGACCACCATACCCCAATGGCCTCCCAGGGTAACCCTCAGAGGTCTGCCATCTGATTTCTGTGGCAAATGACCTTCGAAATAGATTTTTTGAGTGGGGAAGAGAAAAAAACATAATAGAATTTGGTAACTTTATGCTTTTGCTGCCAGGCTGACGTTCTAGTTAGTACCTGATATTTACGTTTTCTCCAGCAGTGTTTCAGGGGTCTGATTATCCCCTCCTGTATTTGACAGATCCCTAGACCTCAACTCTTTAGGTCTTCTATTCCTGTCTCAAATGAGACAGATCCCCATCCCAAATTCTAAGGTCTGTTCATTCCACAACCCAAAATAAACATGATGCAAGTAGGTTTTAAGACCCACAGACATCCTCTAGGAAATTTTCAGAGTAACCCTACGTAGGAAACTCATTTGCCATCTCTCATTTCCCATTCGGAGCATGACGTTTAGCTAAATAATGGATGCAGAAGATTGGACAGAAGCACTGTTATGCTCAAACTGGCAAATTTTCAGGGTTCTTTCATCAAACCAATACAATAAGCATTTTTGCTGCATTCCCTCCATTTCCCTGAATGCAAATTATTGGCTGAGTCCACTTCCCTTTAAAAGCAGGAGTCTCCAGAGAGGCTGGAAGATGGATGCATCCCCATCCCATCATATTTAAAAGAAGATCTTGGGAGCAGTCTGTGGAAATGCCTGTGGACACGTTCTCCAGGTGGGTCTGCTGGGGTAATAAGCTGCCTGATGGCATACTAAGCAGCTGAGCAACTGGGAGTGCTTGAGCCATCAATTCAGGTGGCTCATGTTGCAACTACCTGCATTTTCACAAGCCATGGAGGTCAGTCATGTCACTTTTGGGGTTTTCTGTCAGGAATGGAATGAGACAAAGCTGGCAGCCATAGCGGAAACATAATTTCCCACTAATTTGGCAAGCAGAAAATCCTGCAACCATCTTTCCTTCCAAAATTGTCTCCATTCTCTCTCTCTATGCCTCTCTGTGGAAGTCTGACTAGAAACCAGTTTACATCACTTCGAGGATGGCACAGGCACCTCTACATAAATCAAGGCAGTGGGCTATGTCATTTCTGGAAGGTAAAGTGTAATTTTCAGAAATTAATTGTTTTATATTTTATCCTTCTTTAAGAAGCTCCAGGTTTTGCCTGAAATAAAGAGATGAATTCTTTTAAAGGTAGTTTAAGGTACAGTTAAGATACATACATAGGAAAAAAAAACCATTAAAGCCGTGAAATCCCTTTGCTACTTTGAACTGATCTGCAAAACACCTTTGAGTAGAGCCTCTATCACCTTCCCACAATAGACACAACCCCTGTACAACTATACTTTTATGTAGAGCTTTGGACACCTTAGTTTTTTAGTGAAACTCTTGGGACACTTAGGCGTGGACTCTACCATCACCCACAATTAAAGGAAAGCCAATATCTTTCTGTAGTGAAATAGATTTGATAAGTGTCTGCAGCTCCTATTGCTGTTTCTCTTTGACACTTTTAGTGTCAAAAACAAGGGCCTGTGCTACTCTTTCATCTTTACACCTGAGCACTTGCTCACAAAATCGTAGTGTTAACATAAAATAAACCAAAGGAAGGAAACAGCAGCAGGAGCCCTGAAGAAATAAACTACACAAAGCACACACAGGGGTTCATGTTTTTGCTGTTCTAGTTAGGGCCTGGAGGAGGTTGTTATGATCTATTCCTCCTTGTGGCTTGATGTTTGAAAAATGACAATGCTTTCTACCACCATTAGCTGGCTGCGCTCCTTTTTTGTGGTAGTAGAAGGAACCGATGCTTGGGGATCTAAAGGTGTCAGGCTGAAGTCCCTGCTGAGTTGGATTCCTCACAAAAGCATGGCAAGGAAATGCCAAATGAAGGGTTTTCTATGTTTGACATTTTTACAAGTTGTTATGGAATAGTTTATGAAACATCAAATGATAAATAATCTTTCATATCCTCTGTTAGCTGCCTAATCCCTGTATACCTCCTTAAAATGTGAACTACAAGGTCTTGGTAGATCTATCTTGCCTTTTACACATCCTTGCTGAAGATCATAGATGGGGATCCTTATAGATTTAATATGAACACACAATTTAGCTGTCTGAATTTGACAGCATTAAGTCTCACATCCCTGGGTCTGAGACTGAATGCCAGAATTTGTTAATTGTGGTGCCATTAGTGCTTAAAGATTTTAAGAGACTAAACAATTACGTATATATTTTGGCACTGTGTCTTACTGCTCCTGCTGCTCAAATGGATTAGAGACTGTGGAGCCTGTTCTTTAGTGTGTCGTTGTTATTAAAAGGTTATTTAGGGGCTCTCTTATGGGGGTTTCTCTGGATTAAGGGTTTACAGAGGTAGACCAAGGATTTCTAGGTGGGTACTTAGTAAGTTACATATGTACCATATGTTGCTGTTTTTGAAGTTTCTATGTGTTTAATAGTATTACTTTTCTGGCTTTTCCTTAACATTATTTGGCTAGGTCAGAGGTCCACAATCCTAAACCCTGATCTGAAGGCAGAGCAAATACAATAGTGTCTGAATCCAGCCCCTTTCAGTAAGTCTGTATGAAGTGATAATCAATTACTGGATGAATGTAACCCATGAACAGACATGGATTGCAGGAGACAGATCTGATAGCATCAAAAGAAGCAAATCATAAAATAACACTTGTCACAAAGCTCATGGAAAGATATTAGGGACTTCATGATATTCATGGTGAGATTTCATTTACTTGAATCAGCGTGGGATCACAGGAAAGAAGTCAGAAGAGAAAAGCCTCACCACTCCTTAGGCTGGAATGAAAACAATATTCCACTTAACAATTTCTACTACATCTATCAAAAATTGGTGGTTAACGATGGTCAGATAGGAACACTTGATATTTGCCTATCCATCTACGATGAAATAGATAAAGACAGACACTCGTACATACCCACAAATGCAGAAGCATATTTCATATGCATTTGACTACATCTCTCTTTGATTGCTAGTTTTCAAATTTTACTAGTTTTCAAAATTTATCAAACATATCCTGATCTAATAAATACTTTGCAAACTGTTAGGTGTTTGACACAGTTCTTGAAGGGAACTCTCAAAGGGCTTGACTTCCCCATGTAAAGTTACATATGTGTTGCTTAATATGTTTTGCCTGCAGGGGTGTTTTTGAACAATATAAACATGTTTTTTCTATCTAAAAATGCCTTTATTAGAATAGGCAGAAGCTTGATTTTCACCTGCTTGCCTCTTCAGTCTGGGTAGAGCAGGTGTGAAACACTGTAATTGAGCAAGTGGTTACATCTGCTCTCAGAGTCCCAAATGAAATTATTAAACAGAATTAAAGAATGAATTAACCAATGAGGATTGGAAATAGGGCAGAATATTTTGCTTCCATGGAAGCCTAATTTTTTTGATGCTCCTGCATAGATCAGTTAGTACTCTTCTGTTATTGATCATGATCCCTGTCCATGAGTCCTCTTCAGTCACAAACATTTCATTATTTTACTTTGGAAGCTCTACTGATTTTTGATAAGTAAATATCATTACAGATGCTGTTATTGGCAAATCATGGCAGATCTTCCTATGGAGTTCTTTCAGAGAGTATCACTCTCCCGCCAGTATTAGACTGCAGCAGCTTTGCTGCTGCTGTGACAATTTTTAAATTAAATTTTAAAAAGCACAGGAAGATAATGATTTCCAATAAATACTACGAAGTTCACTTCCTATGGTAGTAAAAGACACACAAGTTACAACGCACTAAAATTTATACATTTGCTGCTATTCACCTTTAAGGAACGCAAGAGGAAAGAGTGATTTTGAATAGATGATGTGTTTTATTTTATCGTTTGGAAGCATGCCCGTTATTCAGGATCACAAAACTCATGAATTGATGATTCAAAGGGAGGCTCTTTTAGTATTGCATCTCCTGTGTTGCCTCTATAAATATCTTTTTTTTTTATTATTATTCTGCAGTTTTTAGATTTGTTTTATGGTAGTTGTTATTAATGTTGTGCCTCTGACTGTTAAGAGAATTCATAGCTCTGTTAGAAGTCTGACATGTCTGAGAGATTTGCTTGTGTATGTAGTTTTCTTGCAGTAAACCAATCTGCCGGACAGGGAGGGGAATATTCTGCATTTGATAGCAGGTATATTTCTGATTACAGTTAGTGAGAATATGTGGCTTCAAACAAAACCAGCAGCCCCAAAAGTTTAAATTACTGCAAGTCTGGAGTGCATAAGGTTTTTGTATATGATCGCATAACCTAGACAAAGAACAAGGAAACAGCTACTGTTATTTATACCTACAGGAGAATGAGGGTTGGCCATGAAAATCTCAGGCTCCCAATTAACTTCACTGTGAATTTAGAGGATTGGCCAGCCGTAGGACAAATGTTGTCTTCAGCTCACCTGAAACTGCAGCTAAAAGAGACCCATGATACTAACAGCATCAACATTTTTTTATTTTTAAAAACTTTAGCAGTTCCCTTTGTCTCCTGAAAATGCTATTTTGACTATATTGAGGTTCTCCTCCCCCAGAATATTTCAGAGTCACAAAGATACTAAAATCTGAGATGTTATTTTGTATTTTACTTGCATCTTTGGGGTTTAGTGAAATGACAAAACACAACACTGAAAAAAGTCAGCAAAACTATGGCAACGAAGACTTTCATTTCTCCAGCAAGACGGACTAACTTGAAGCCCGCAACCTACTGCAAATCATCGCTAACACATGAAATGATTTGCAGACATTTAGTGAGTAATTGGATAGCTACTGGTACAGCAGCTCCACAGCAAGGTCGCTCAGGAGCGGGTTTATCCGTGAAGGCTACAGCAAAATAAAAAAGTACATGATTTATGTTTTTTTTAAAGAATAATCAGCCAGGAGGTTAGATAGCTCCTCCCTTCCAGGCACGACTTTCAGAACAGACTGAGTTTCTGAGTTTGTTTAAGGTTATTTCCTCTCTGAGAAATACTTGCTGGAGAAAAGGCAGAAGGAGAAATATGTGCGAGGCTTCTTACAGCATGTTTTCTCATTCTAGGGGTGAAGAGAATACCTGGGGCAGCTTTGCCCCTGGTAGCTACGTTTATTACACATCATTCAAAGAGAAAGAAATGCCATCTTTTAAAGTCCTAACATCACATTTAAGATCCTCTCCACACTGGGCTTGTCTTGCTTGCCTTCCAGCCCTTTCCTCCTCCATGAGGAAGGAATAGCTCTTTTGACAAAGCCCTCCCCAGATAAGCAGGCATGAGAAGGCTGATGCTCGTAGAAAAAGCTGAAAATTTGGTCTGGACTCTGGCTCTCATGGGAGCTTTGCTATTGACTTTGGTTGGGCCAGGATTTCACCCATTGCTTGTGTCAAGTTTGGCAAGGATTACTGGCATGAAACTGATCCTGAGGGAAGAAATAAGACCACTTTTCTACGCAAGTGCCCAAATGCCCAATGTGTACAAAGAGAACTGAAAGAACCATAAAAAAGACTAATATTGTAGATGTGGTTAGTAGGCCTAATGATGCTTCCACTGCGGCTATGGGAGCTGAGTTGGGGAGCAAGCCCAGTGCACCAACACAAGCATTTCACCTCTGCCTCTTGTCAGATTTCCTTTACAGCCACCATAAGGCAGCTATTTCTTCACTCTACAGCTCCAAATGAAACAAGCCAGAGTGGCCCCAGGAGAGATTTAAGCTGGTCACTGCAAATTGATTCATGCAAGTGTCTCTGGTGTGAGGATGTGCTACTTCTTAAGCAGCAAGAGAAGGGGAAATGAAATGAAGAGGTTGTATGGCTGCTCTCAGGAGGATGGCAAGCTAACAAGAGCAGATTGGTGTTAATTTAGCTGAGAAAAGAAGCCTCTCCTCTTTTAGTGCTTGAGGATTTGAATTCCAGCAACAGGTTGATGAGGTAGGCAGGAGGACGAGTGGGAGGGAGATAGCTCTTTCTGAATCAATTGCAGAAGTATGGAAGTAGGTTATGGCAGGTTAGGGAACAGGAAGAAAAATATGTAAGTAAAAGGGAAACACAAAAAAAGAGGAGAGCACAAATCTGGGAGAACAGCCGTCTCTGCTGCTTCAAAAGCATCTCCATCAGGAGAGCAGGGCAGGAAATTGCTTCTCTGCTCCACAAAATTAAAAAAAAAAAAAGAGAACTACTCCCACTCAGTAGCAGGACAGGTCCCATATCCTGTCTTTCAACAGGCTAACACTAATGTGGAGGCACAGTATGGCTTTAGAGCAGTGTTTATTCTTATCAGATAAGAACAGAGCATAGCAGGAGGAGCAAGCGACAATTTTGTCTGCATGTCATCCCAAGAAAACTGTAGCCAGTAGCCATAATCCCATGCACAATTTGAGCAGTTAGCACTGCCAATGAAAAAAGCCGTCCCTTGTCATGTGCTCCCTAGTTCTCCTGTCTCATTTAGTGCAAAACCCCTAAATAGCCCTGCCAACACAGACTTGAAAGTGTAACAAGTGTAAATGAGTGACTGAGGGAAGGGACAGAAGGTTAAACTGTTCTTTCTAAGTCTTGAGCATGTGTGAAACTATGGCTCATGAAAGACCATTTGACAAGATAAGAGAATATTCACCTAAGAGGTACTTCTTTCTGGACAGCCAGAATTTTCTGATTAAAAGCTGCGTTTAAGAGATGCTAAATATAACCTTGAAGAGGAGTACTGCTCCATATCTGACAACATGACATATTCTGTGGATTTTTTAATACAATATATCATATATATGATGATAATAATAATAAAAACATAGGTGATTTCGAGTCCTTCTGCATCCAAGGGTTATTGTTATTCTGGTTTGTACTGTCAAGATAAAGCAGGAAAAAATGGTCCTGAAAATCCTTGAGATAGCTAAAGAACAATTTTCTGAAGATGGAGAAAAGGGTAGATTGGCATGAGGCAAGAGAGACACCTGCTTCAGTTCTTTTTGTTGATCCAAAGCTTCTGTTGATTCAGGGGATAAAAGAAGTCCCCTGATGAGATGTGCCAAGAGACACTTTTAATCTCATTTTGCTGGTGGGTGAGAGATTCTACTGTCAATGCTTGCAGCATGAACTTCATCCAGTGTTTATTGTGTGAAGAGACAAGATGAAGGGGTAGCCTTCCATGCACTACTCAGACTTTAACAGAGACTAGAACCTAAGATGCATACACTTTAATCTTTAAGGGAAAAGACAGAGAAGAGATATGGGTCCAAATCCATAGGTTTAAATTAATGCCTATAACTCCAGATCTCACAAGACCCTTACTTTTATTTCTAATGTGTCTGATCTCCTGAAAAATGACTTAGTTTATTGCAACTTCAACTCAGCATGCTGAGAAAGAAGCTTTCAAAATGTCAGCTGGTGAAACACCGAGTGAAGGTGCTGGGGCAGCTTCATCCTAAATTCAGGACAGAAAGAGGTCCAAACACACCCTCTGGAAATTTTCATATCACCTGCCTGGTTATATAAGGGACATTAATAGTTTCCTATGGCTCTCTTCTGGGGAGGACAGGAATTGTGTTTCCTTCTGTTTCCAAAGAGGTTAACTTGCATGCTGATCCGAACAGTTAACTGAAGTGCTGTCTGGTAGGAAGCGAAATTCAGGCTGAAACTAGGTATCTGTTGTGCATTCTAATTTACTTTCCCTGATTGCAACAGAAATCAAACAACAACTACAGAAAAAAAAAAAAAAAAAAAGAAAAAAAAAAGGAAAAGAAAAAAAGGAAAAGGCACAGAACAATGAGCAAAGAATCTCTTTGAACTAACACCCAACCCAAAAACTCTCCAGGCTTTTTCTCTGAAGCTGTTCTACCTGTCCTTCTGTATCTGATGGTTTCCTCTGTTGTTTGTTTCCTCCCTTTTTTTCAGCATCTCTGTCCTTGTGTCAGTTTCTCCTGCAGAAATAGAAAATTTCCAACAAAAGAAGGGGTGAGGCAGCTCCATTCCTGGGTGCCCATGCTCCATCGTTGGGGTGTGGAAGTGAAGATTCTAAGGTATGAACTCCCCCATACGTAAGGGAAATCAGAGCCACTCACTTGTTTTCTTGCAATTATATTGTAGTGGGGAACTGTGACGAGACATTCTCCCAGCTGTTGATTTCAAAGAGGTTTAACCAAGTGTGCCGTTACACAGCTATGTCACTTTTGCCACTTGGGGCTCAAAATGCCAACATTTCCAAAGTGCAACCACTGGCAAAGACTTGTTGCATTTGACTTTGTCGAACCTGTTGAGTTTTCTGTGGGACACTCTTAACCCCTCTGTGTCTGGGAGACTGCACCAAACACTTTATCCTAGGCAGAAGAAAACAAAGCAGAACAAAACAAAAAGCAGTGACAAGAAAAAAACAAAATACTTCAAGACATTAAAGTCAATACATTCTCGGGTAGTTTTGACATTAAAGATGTGCTCCTGATTGGTCAACTCAGTCACCTCTTGTGAAAGCAGCCTACTGGAGAGATTTGGACACATCGTTTCTTCCTCAGTATTTTTTTTGCTACTAAGCATATGGCTTGTTCATTTTTGTATAAGACTCCAATGTAGACTTCTCCATGTTGTCACCTTACAAGTGGACCCTCAAAGCTGATGAAAAATTAAGCTCACTTAAATTTCTGTTATCTAAGTATGCTCCATATACTCCTGTTTTTGAGGTACTGCTGGACCAGGGTTTTTGCAGTAATTTGAATGTCCTGTTTTCTGAGCTAATTTTCTACATCATGCCTATATTACCCCCAGAAGAATTTTTCTCATCTTTGATAAAGGCTTTGTGGCCCCAAAATGTCCAGGAGTTTTACAATCATCTTATAACTTATAACTTAATCTCCCCTGTTCCTCATTTAACTTGTTTCTTGAAGTATCGTGTCTCAGCTTATATCTTTCCAACTTTGGATGAATGAGCTACACTGAACATCAGAGAGAGGCAAACCCTGTAATGCTTTTATGAATATTCATCTGTATTTTGAAAGGAACTCTGCATTTCCTTGGTTTTAATTTTCATGCCATAAATTTTCTGACAAGTAATATTTGTACAGAAATATTTGCCGAAACAGCATATACTGTTATAATAGCATCAAGTAGTACTAGAATGTTAATATTCAAATGAATAATTGATATTCACATCAAAAAACTGAATCAAAGAATTATCCAATTGAGGCAAGAAGGCATGCCATGTGATCTCTATTAAATTGGATCAGACTGACTGAATTTCTTTTTTGAAAACCTGCAATAAGCTGCCTGTGAATGGGCCTTAACTTGAGTTTCACTCACTGTGAATCATTCTGAATGACAAACAGACTTGCAAAAATATGTTTATAGTCAATTTTCAAATGGAAAAGAAGCAAATGCATTTAAAAAAGTATTTACCCTGAAATATTCTCCCAGCTGAGCTCTCAGATAAGTTACTGTCAGGCAATCCAGAATAGTGCTCTCCCTTTGCATCCTCTTTCTCTTAAATAATGCCAATTTGAGGGCAAAATATTGTGCTTTGACCCTAGTGTGTCGGTCTTCTGCTTATCCATGTAGAAGACTACCTCAGAATCAATGGGTCTCCTTATTTAAAATACTCTTTCACTTCCTGGACAAAGTGCGCCCATATAGGGAGTTAAATTATCCATGAGTATTCTTGACCTGTATTGCTATGACCATTACCCATGGTGATGCCGTATTGGCATTTCTGCTCCAGTAAATGAGCATTCCCAAGGCTAAAATACCCTTTATCAAAATATCGTAAGGAAGCAGCAGTGTGTACTAGAGTGGTCACCAGCAAGGAAAAAAAAAAAGTCTTTTTCTATGGAAGGCAATTTTACAAAGTATTCCCAGGCAATGGGACAAAAGCACGATCCCTAGATGAGCCAGCATGGCTTTGTTCCTCTCCTGGGAGAGAAAGGGAAATCCAGTATACAAAAGGGCAAAGGAAAGACCCCATAAGATGTGGCACTCCTAGGGTTTGTCCGGCTGGTTTCTTCAGTCAAAGAAACAGAAGAGAAAGCAGAAGAAGCCTTGCAGGTCTTTGAGTAGGATGGTCACAAAGACCATTAATAATCACTTACACAAACTGTTTAATGTGATGGGCTCAGGAGAGGATGCAGTGATTGAATGAGGGATGCACTGCTGGAGGTCCTATGGAGCACCGGTCCATCTGCCAGCAGCAATGGGGGGGCTGGAGAGGAGCCAGTTTGGTGCTTGGTCACCTCAGGGCGTGCACAATCTGGAAAAGTCTTCCTGGAGAAAAGGAAGCGAGATAAGAGCAGCACTGTTAGGAGCAGCACAGACCAGGCTGCTCGGGGCAATCAGGCGAGCCATGTGCTTCTCCTTGTCAGCAGTGCTGCCAGAGTGGGTATAGTGGACAGGAAGCATAGTGAGGGAAGCAGGAAAGCTGTATCTGAAAGAGGTCAAAATGCCAGCAGGCATGGGAAGAGCTGAGGTGACTCACAAGGAAAGATACCATGTGCAAGGAACCATTCAGAGTAAGGCAAAATGCATCCATCTGACAGCAAGGGGCTCAGAGACGCATTCAGATCATGCTTTTTTTTTTAAAAATAAAAAGCCAACCAAGAAAACACTTTGAGGAATTGTGGTACACCACCTGGTGTGGTTGGATGTAGTGCAAGCCAAAAGCTACCCCACAGCAGGAAACAGACTGGCTGATAGGCCTTGAGCTCTGAGAAATGAGGGTGAAACCTGAGACTTTTGAATCAGCTTTCCTACACTTTTTCCCCAACATGTGCCCTAAGTGGATTAAGGAATCTTGATATCCTTTGGCTCACCCAATGTCATTTTATGAGCTGCATGCCATGCATAGGTGTAGGAATCTCATTATATTCATTGGCTTTTTTACATTACCCACAGCTTACATGTGATAGTAGCCTTCTTTGTGTCTATCCATGAGGTGGAACTGGAATTGTTCATGAATGAGTGTCATAACACTTATAAAAATATGTCTTTGATGTCACTCCTTTTGCTTTTTCTGTCTCCTAGTATTTGGCATAAGAGGAAAATGGACAAAATAGCGATACAAACCAAGCCAACAACAAAACCCTACACTGAAAACATGTAGTACCCTATTGTTTGGAAAGAGACCTTTCAAACAACAGTTTTTGTGCTGCAACTTTACATGTGTAGAATTGTGAAGACCCCTGTTATTCCCAAACAAGGTAATCCAAGAGACTAGTGGCAGTTCGCTGCAGCTTTTTAACAAAATCTGCTTGCAAGTATTCAATGCAGAAAGATGTTATTGGACAGCATACTCTGGGAATTATTTCATCCTCCTACACAAAGGCAAAGCCATTTATCAGCTCAGATCCATTCATTATCCTTTTCTATAAGACAATACCTTTCTACCTAGATATTGCCTTCTAAAAGCCTGGCCATATTGTACGAAACAATAAACATGAGCTATCACTGAAAAGCATCTTTCCTGGCTTTGCCAGCAAAGCTTTTCTTCTGGGGAAATGTGTGCAGACAGGATACTCCTCCTTTTCCTTCCCAGTGGTCTCCGAGACGGCAGGTGTCTGAGGACAAAGGGCCTCCCAGACTATTGTGATTGCTGTTCAGGTGGGTTTTAGGGTCCATCTAAGGGTGAATAGTATATTTCCATGAAAATTCTGGATTATTTCCTCCTCTGCATGAATATTATTGCATTAAAAAAACCCACCAAACCACTAACAACAACAAAGAAAAGCAAACCAAAAATCACCTAGAAAAACAAACCCCCTTCTTGCTAATTCGTTTACTCATTGACTTTCATGTAATACAGGAACTGGCAATGCAGTCCCTGAGCTAGCTCTTCCAGTATCAGCACATCAGTATTCAGGAGTCTAACCACTGCTGTTTGCAAATCTGTGTAGATGAGTGCAGTCCAAAATGCACAAGTTGGACCTAAACATTAAACTCTATTTATTGTAGATTTAAAGGTAAGTCTTCAACAAACAAAAAATGAAAAATGTGGATCTACAAATATGAGCAAATATAAACTTCTAATTTTAATATGCTGGGGAAAATGATTTTTTTTCAATGTCTGTCTCTTACGTTCCCCTGTTTTACATACATTTCCTCTCCACAGATGTGTCTGGACTTTAAAAAGTAGATTTTGGAGGCTAGGTCTTAAGTTGCAGCATGAACGGTTGCTCACTTGAGTCATTGTGGCCAAAATTCAAAAGTGTTAATGCAGAAGCTTGAGCATCTAAAGGGAAGACTCTTCCCTCTGCCTAGCAAGGTACTATAGCACATGCTAGATTTCATGCATATGCATACGTATAGCAATGCCCAAAAGAGTACTTATGATCCTGCTGTGAAGAGTGGTCTGCAATGGCTTGTGACATGAAGGCCTTCAATGAAGCATTCATTTTTCAGACTTGCTGAGTATACCTCTGCCAGATTTGTGTTACCTTTTCTACGTATGGTAAGCTCTCTTCTCTTCGGGTGTATTTGGCTATATAGGTTGATTTTACATATTCTTTAGTTGAACCCAGTGTAATATACTGCTGCACAAATGACAGAGAAAGGACATCAGTAGTATTTGTTTGTGCTGCTGAAGCACCCCCTTTATCTGGATAGAGAAATTTTCAAAAGACGTGTTGTGCACTAGCATTAAAAATATCTCAACACCTGGAAGATTTGGAGTCCAGCCCAGTGTAAGAGTGGGACCTCTTGGCACTTGAACTTCACACTGATGGATCTTGAGGAGCATCTTGACAGTGATGGAAATGAACCCTAGACTGAAAGCTGAAGTGGAGAAGAGCAGTTAAATTAATGCAACGGCTATCCAAAGTACAGAGCATCGTTGGAGCCGACTGTCACTCATTTTGCCTGTGAAGGGAATGCCAACCTCTGAAAGGGAAAATCTCCCTGAAATGCATTTCATAGGGCATGGTGCTATCTGAAGCATGCAGAAGTTTGTGCGCGTGGAACCAACACAAGCATAGTATATGGAGCCAACATAAGCATAGCATGGTAAATGCAGTCCCAGGAGAAGCTGAATGCCCACATAGTTTCCTGTTAAGCAGGGGACAAGAAAAAGTAAACAATAATTGTCAAGGCAGGATTTTCATGACAGTAAGAGTCTTTCTGTGGGTAACCACTACATTGCCTGAGCAAAGGAAATGAACTCAGTCTGATCCCTGATTGATAGGAAGCCGGGATCTCACCTGATCAATTTGTTAGATGTCTGTAATGTTTTCTGAACGTCAATCTGCCAAGCTGGTTCTGCCCTAGGTACCACACTGCAACTGTCAGCATGCTCCTCTGGACCCAGGGTTCACCTGAATCAATGCCTTTTGGTGGTCTACTGATTAATTCCTTCCTGCACTGGATAGAAGTAAACAGTTTAGTTGCCCAAGAGCAATTCACAAGTGCAATGGTGTTAGTGTGTGTCAGCCATTAACTAGGATTTGCATGTTTTGCCCAGTGTCCACAAAGCACACACACGCACACACTCAAATTGATGTGTGTCTATCTGAACTTTGTTCTTCCAGTGACTAAAGGGAGCAAAGGAAGTAATTTCTTGTCAGATCACCCCATTTTGTGTGGCCATGTGCAACATTTTGAGGGTGCCAGATCTCTCAACAGGCAAGTGGGAGTCCTTCATTCTACTGCTGCTCAGAGCAGGAGCTCTGGTCTAAGCATTTCCCTGCAAAGATGATGCACCTCATCCGTCTTTGTTCCTTTCTGGCACAAACGTAGAGAAAGGGTAGAGGAGATTGGCCAGGCAAATGTCCAACTTATTCGTGAAGGTGGTAAAATTGAGAAACAGTCAGACTATCCAGTAAACTACTAATTAAGTATGGCTGCAAATAACCCTGTATGACCTACAGGCTCAGCCTGGGTTGTTATGAAATTTTAGCATCCAGTCAGGAAGCGTGGATAGATGTCTGGCTGTCGTGGTTTCTATAGATAGTAACTGCTACTTTGGGTGCCTTTGGCTATAGTCTGGTCTGACGTTATGAAATCCAGCTTTATGGATTCAGATATATTTTGCATTTGCTTGGGTCAAATCTGAATTTATTCTGCAATGAAAAAAACAAAAACAAAAACAAAACCCCCCAAAAAGAGGCAGAAGCAGGACAATTATTTAGGAAACTGAAAATGCCAAGGGAGCTCTTGGACGCTGTGCTTCTCTTCCCCATCTTACTGCATGCAAATAACAGCTTTCCTTACAATTTCTGACAGAAAGTATTTGGAGCACTCATTTTGACTTCCTGATTTGAGTGTGTGCTTGACTCTGTGCAAGTGGCTACAGTTACCAAAAGCACTGAAACATAATGGTGTGCCTCAACATGAATATTCAAGTTCTTTCAGGAGGACACCGCTAAGATCATTACAATTGCTAATTATAAAAGTGGTAGCCAAAACTCCCGCTTCCTTCTATTATTCTTACATCCTGCAGATGTCCTGATTTAGCCAGTTAATCATCAGATTCTCTTGGGAATCATCTGTTTGTTCAGTTTTGTCTTTCTTTTTTTAAAAAATGAAATTGCTTTGAATTTTTAGTGTGGTGTTTCTCATTTTCTCAAACGTTATGTTTCTTTTCTTAAATATTGTATGTGATGTTGCATTTCTTAAATGCTGTGCTTGGCATGTGGGCACACACTTAAAAGGTCCCCAAGCCACATTTTAGTTCCTGGGAAAACAGCACATATCCCTTCAGTCAAAGTAGACGTTTCATTTTGCCTTCAATCGTTATACCACCTGCTCACTCTCAGCTACAGCAGGACTTTCAATAGCTCTGTCATGTGGCATCTATAAGTTTTGTTTACATCTGACAATATTGCTCCTGTGCGGCAGCACTTGCCAGAACTGTACCAAAGGCTGGTGTGTGCTTGTGGGCTGGTGTGATGTCCTTTTGTGCAACAGTGCCTTGTGAAACGATGTCTGGGGGAACAATAAGCAGAGTGAATGGTTGGCCAGAGTCCCCCGGCTGTTCCAGCACTTTTGTGCTACCTGTCAGCTGCAGAGATCTGAATGCCTCCTCACCTTTTCATATGCTGTAATTTTTCCACAACTAATAAGATAGCATGGGACTGCCACACCATAATCTACAAGGAAAAGGGTGTGAAGGTGGAAAGGTCACCCATTAGGGAACTGTAACCCCAAGGCTTAGAAACACATAGCTGTTACGTTCCACCTACTGCTGCAAGAGGCTATATTTGTAAGCATTTATGCTGTATTATGTCTGTAACACACTGGTGCTGTCGTATTCACTGCATGGCATAATCTGACACTGTGAAAACTCATATCCTTTGAAAAGGCCACTAATGGAGAATGGGAATAGAGATAATTACAAGAGTTGGCAGAGCTAAACCATCAGATCACAATAGCAAATTTGGCCACTGAATCGATTAGCAGCATGAGAGACACTTGTATACCAGAACAAGTTCTATTTTTTTCCTCCTCCTCTCTTTCCAATAAATCAACAGAGCTCAGCTCCATGGTTGCAACAGAATCCATAGATTATTCTCTGTGTTTAGCTCATATCATTTTGGGTGTTTTTTTCAGCGAACAGTGAAAAAGTTACATATTTATTCCTTCTATGGGGGTACTGTGCCTGAAGATAAATTCTCTCTTTCTCTCTGCTCATGCACAAACCTCTGTGCTGCATTACCACCAAGGATTTAAGTCCCAAACTGCATGTGCAGGGGTGCAAAGTACAACTCTTATCATGTTTAAGTTATTTGCCGATTCTTCAGTCAAGCCTAACACCACTAGCAGGTCACCTTCTGGAAGCACTGGAGCTCCCTGCTTAGAAGCCAGCCCCAGGGACACAATCCAGGCTCCTCAGAAGTGATAGCCAAAGCCATGGGAAGAGGGGATGCATGAAAATGGAAAAGGAATGTTAAGAGTGAGATAGGTGGGTAAAGTGGGTGATAAAAGGGAGAGTCATAGTCGGGGGAGAGAAATCGGGGAGAGAAGTAGCTCTAATGAACCTTGAAAAAAAAATCTCACACAAAGCGAGTTTCAGAGAGTGAAAAGATGCCAGACATTTTATTTATTCTCTTTCCTATGGATGAGCCCAGAGAAAAAGAAAAAATGTATATATATTGAACAGATGGCATTAATCTGGAATTCACATTATCCAGCTGTTAGGACATTGTTTCCTCAATGCACCCCTAAGTCTGTGAGATTTATGATGCCGTTTTAGAGAGCAGATACCGAAGCCCCAAAGAAGTGAGGGTTTTCCTTTGCTGCCGTCTTGCACTGCATTTCATCACCTCCGTTGGTGTGAACCCTGCCTGTGGGATTTGGCAGCTGGCAACATCTGCTTTGTGCTGGTGTAGATACCTAGACAAAGAAGCAGAAGTCAATTCCCTCAGTATCTTGCCCAAGACCTTCCAGCACATCAATGGTGCAGCCTTCACCCAATCTCCGAAGCCCTTCTTATGTGTCTGAACCTCAGGAGCAGCCCTCCTCTCCCACTGCCATGTGGTGCACCAAGTTGCCTTGTCCCCATATGGGCAGATGGCCTGAGACCCAGAGTGAGCTGCTGTGCAAAATCCCTCATGAGGTCTTTCCATCCACAGCTGCTTTTATTCAGGAGAGCTGAGGGTTGAAAACATGCGAATGCTTAAGCAACAGGCATTTATGCCACACGACCTCCAGCCCACTGGTCAGCATATCAACAGGCATTCAAGTCACCCCTAGTTTTCCTGTTAGACACAAGAACCTTGGCAGCCATCCAGTATCCACCCCTCCGCCTGGACTGCATCCTCCCAGATCGACTGTCCTATGCATGTCTTCTAATCTTGCCTTTATGCAGCACTTCACATCTGTGCTGTGTAAAATCAAATCCTTAGCTTTCTTAATCATGGTTGAATTCATCAGCCCAGATTCTTTTCTTGGTTACTTGAGCAAACCCAAATGTTCTCCCAGGTATAGCTGAGGGGAAAACATTGTTGATGATTTTTTTGAATGTCTTCCTTTGATAGAAACAGTGGCCTTGGAACAATTCTTCCCTGCTTTGTGAACTTATTTTCCCCCCTTTGGAAATACTGAATAAACTGAACAACTTGGCGGCACATTAAAGCTTGTTTGAAAGCACACACAAAAGATTTTGTGCAGCTCAAATGCCAGAGAAATGTGTTCACATGTGATTGAACATAATAGTCTAAGATTAGAAAATCTAGCAAGAAGTGGGGGGGATTAAGAGCATGCTCTCATGAAAACCTTCATAACTTCGGATGAAAGTCAATGCAATAAGGTATCCAGATGAGACGAGTTTGCTGAATCATATCATTCTACCACAAAATAATCAGTCTGAAAAGGAAGATTTTACTCATTTCACTTCCACTGTTATCATGCATCTAGGCATGAATATAAATTTTTAAAACCTTGCAGTATTAAAGCTATATATTTGTGTCAGCAAATTGTACATAATCTGTTTTCTAAATATTAGGAGCTCTAGACCCTTGGGCCAAATTCTGGTATGAGATGCACACATACACCTCTGACAGTCTTCAGCTGAAGTTATTCATGAAACAACAGAAAGCGTAATTTGACTGAACCAATTTCATTCCTTCTAGTAGTATAAAACATTGGAAAAATAAGTTGGACTAAATTCTCATCTCAGATGTGTTATTATAATTGAGATAATAACACAATCAGCTAAGTACCTGTCATTTAAAATATGCCAGAAAAAAGAGCAGAATTATAGCTGTTTGTTGTAGAGCCTTATAGAAAGATTCTTCTTCTTGACAAGATGCTGGGTCTTCAAAGAAAACATTAAAATCTATGTGAAAAAAAATGAAATTCCTACCTATTACCAGAGTTTTGTGCATTTTGACATAATAAAACTGCAAAATAGTAAGTCATCAAACAGATCTTATAAACTGTTTTTTCCTGTTCACTCCACCAGAAAGATGAAACTGTGACTCAGTGATGTTATGTCTCACTAGTAAGATTAATAAATGAGATTAGATTTTTCACCCATTGTATCCTGAATAAACTAAAATGGAATATTCCTCATCTGAAAACTTATGTTTCAGCACTGGCCTCCATCACCCAGTAATGGAACTTACTATTATGGTGACACATCTATAGTCTCATGAAACAAACAAAAATACCCCACAACCCCCCAACATTTCTTTATGATTTTCAAACCATCATATGCTTTTATAATTCTATGGAGAGTTACTAGTTCCAGAGAAAGAGTAAACGAGCTCAAGATTGAATTTATCCAATAATCCTTCTTGCACATTCTCCTCTACGCTACACTATAACAGAGCCTTCTAGTTCTCATTTCATCAAACAACAAAATGAATTGTGTAGTTCTGGTTGAGGATGATGCTGAACAGAAAGCACAGATTTCAAGGTGGAATTATTTACACTTTTTAAATTTTCATTTTCAAGGACTAAATTTTCTTCTTTATTTTGTTTCATTTTGTTGTTTGCAAAACTGTCATGTGGATCTAGAATCGGATTTTAAAAAACAGGATCAAGAGCTGCCTGATCTAGGGCTGGGGAATGGATTTATCTCCTTTTAGCTCTGTGATTTATAGTGTTTTGTTCCAAGGACAATAAAATGTTATTACAATTCAATGTGTGTTACTACTAAGGAAAGGGCAACCTATTAGGAAGAAGGCATAAAACCCAACGTCATTTGAAAATAACACAGCATAACCGGTATTTCTTTAGAACAGGCTTATATGGAAGGGAACCAGAGGTTAATTGTGCAAAATAATATTACTGCACATCCAAATGCCATTTCTAAATGCTATAGTACATTAAAGTACACCACAGTGAATTAATAGTCCTAGCAGTGATGATAAGCATGAGTGGACTTGAGGAGGTATTCTGCAGCTGCTTTCTGTCAAATATAAGTAATATTAAGGAAACAAGTGTAGGATTGCTTTTGATTGGAGTTAATGAGACATTAACAATGAATAAAGTGACTTTAAACCAAAACTTCCTTACTATGTTTTACCAAAATATTGCTAAACACTTTCTCTGTAGTGACAGAGATGGAATGACCTTTCAGAGGAATTTGGCAAGCCTCTGTAATGTATGGGTTGCTTCCCTATTTAAAGTTCAGTAGCAGGGCTACCTCACATCATGCAAATTTCCATCCAGCCTCGGTCAGTGCAACCTAGTGATCTTTCCACACTTTGAGATCACTGTCATCTGTGGATATTGGTGTAGTGTTCCCAAGACATCTGGACCAATATTCAGCATGTCAAGTCAATGCAACCAAGGTTAAACAAACAATTGTTTCCCATGGCTGCATTGAACTAGTAGCTTTCAACTGCTGAGGTGTGATGAGAAACAACATAGGAAAAGGTGACCGAGTGTCTTTCCTGACAGCCCTACAGCTTTCAGGGTCACCTGGCTTTCAATGGTACAGGTCATAGAATCACAGAATTGTCAGAGTTGGAAGGGACCTCTAGAGATCACCTAGTTCAACTCCCCTGCTAAAGCGGGATTGCCCAGAGCACATTACTCAGGACTGCATCCAGGTGGGTCCTGAAGGTCTTCAGAGAAGGGGACTCCACACCCTCCCTGGGCAGCCTGTTCCAATAATCTGTGACCCTCACTGTAAAGAGGTCATCTTTAGAGAAATTTATGCAGTGCTGTGGAAGGGTAAGTGGACTTTTATAAGATTTTTTCTAAGGTAATCAGGGGATTTTTGTCTATTTCTTTTCAGAAACCATGGAGCATGTGCTCTGCTTTTGAAAAGTCTCCCCTGGAAAGACTCCAGAAATGTATTGGAAATTCTATCACTCCATGGCCCCTTTGTGGCCCCGATGGTCGTTGTTGCTGGGCAGATCTGAGGGAAGGACAGAAGGGCTCTTAATGGATTGTGTGGTGTTCCAGGATACCTGAGGTTGTATTTATAAACCAGATCTACAGAGACCCAGATTAGAGGAGTGCCAGGGAAGGCAGTGGTGTTCCAGGAAGTTGCACTGCTCTGTCTCTGTAAGAGAGAGACATACAATACACTCTACTACTCACTGCAGTACGGAGCTATGTGTTTGTAAATTTGGGTGAAGACTGGAGAGATACTGAAGAGAAGTAGAGCAGAACTCTCTACTACAGGAGTAATGCATTCTGCAAAAAGAAAAACTTCTCTGAAGATTGGCATGCAAGTTATCATTGAGTGATTGGTGGGAGAAACTTAAATTTCTTGAAGTTTCACTTGCATCTATCTGAAGGAAAGTTCTCTCAAGCAATAAGACACAACAATTTCCTTAGACTTTCATATATGTACTGATCTATTATTCCCTTAAGCAAAAAGATAGGACATAAATAACTGCATTACAATGCAATGCACACTCCAGAGCGTTGTAATCGTAGACATAATTGTAACAGCAGGCCTGTGTTGTCCAGCTAAATAGAGATCTGTAATTCAGACCATGCAGAATGGAGTGTGGTTTGTACCTCCCTGTATCATAAATCTAAGGTGGGAATTTTACTCTTACTGTTACATTGCAACTTTTTTCACTGTGAGGTATTGCCGTCAACTGCAAAGATAAGTTCCTACAACAATTCAGTGCTAATAGGACTCCCTGATTATTATCATCCAAGTTTCTCTGGCCAATTAAAGTTTTTAACTTAGTCAATCCAGTATAAATATTCTTTAATACCAATTAACACAATCTATTCATCATTATGGTAGTTTTATGATCGTGCCAACTTTTGCAGACCTCAGAATACATACAGTACAGAAAAAAATCCACAGCTGAATGGAACATGATTTTGTTACTGAAACAGCGTCCTGATATTTTTACATGTAATGTGATATCAGACAATGAACGAATGCTCCAGGATAGATCTTCAATTAAATCTCATATTTTCATTCCTGATAGACCGCCACCATACATTTTAAATTGTTTTGCTGTGCTATATTATTGGGAGAAAAATATATTATTAAGGCTATTTAAAGAAGGTATCTCTTCCCTTTGAGCAAGTAGTACTGGGAGAGTTTGGGGGTATTTTTTCAGTCCCAGTTATATTACTTCCCCAAACAAGATTGTAATTACAGTGTAAAGGAGAAAAAACAGATTTACGGTTTGACGACAGTGAAGGCAATAATCCTAACAAATAGAGGACAGAGCCTAATAAAAAACAGTTATGATTTTTGCCTTGTCCCTGACTATGTAATTTCCTTGTTCTATCTGTGGGAGGACACACATTGTCTGAGCTACTCCTGAGGCTCTCCAAAGACATCTTTCACTCTTACATTTCAGCAGCAAGTACTTACAGCAAACTTTCATTCCATCTAACAGCTGCGTATTACCTAAGAAACCTCAGCTGCAGGATTGTTCAGTGTGATTCTTGGAACATAAAAATGATTGTTTTTCATTGAAATGTTCTGATCCAATTTGACCCGCTGAGACCAGCAAATAGCGAGTTCCTGAAATAAAGCATTTTGGGATGACAGGAGAAAAGGACTGGGAATTAGGAGACTGAGGGTATTAGTTCTTGCTCTGCCGCTGCCTACCTACATGACCTTGTCCAATCTGCTTGCTTTCTCACATTTCCCTTCTCCTGTTCTCTCTACTTCTGTCACAAGTTTTCCATATTTGTTTACACAGACGGTAGCACAGTGCAATTCCATCTAAGAAAGAACACATTTACAAAACCAGGCAGGCTTTCTCTCTCTCTCTTTCATTAACTTCAGCAGTCTCATGTTGTCATGGGGTTTGTTGTTTGTTTTTTTTAGGGATGGGGATTCAGCACATCAGCTGCTGTAACTGTGTATTTTTGGTTTGGTAGGAACTAATTTTCTGGGTTTTGAGCCCACTCCCCCATTCCTGCTGAACTGTGGGTGTAGTGAGGTGCTTGTGGACTGGGATGCTCATGGCCCCTGGGCTGGCAACCGGGAAGGGCTGCTGGCAGCAGATGGTGTCTACTCCTCCTGGAACTGCCTCCCTGTGCCAGATCCACTTCATCATGACCAAGAGGGTAGTTCCTTCACCTGGCTTCAGGAAAACTTTGCTTACTTGGCTCAGACGTAATTCAAACATGAATTTGGTCGAAAAAATACAAGGAAGGCGGAAAGCATCAAAGATATGAAGACTTCCTCTCCTAGATTATGCTGGGATTTGTATCCTGATAGGTTTTTTGCCTGCGACAGTCATTACTGCATTTTGAGGACTCAGGTAATTTTCCTCCATCACTGGATTGATTGAGACGGGGTGAATTTTTCCTCCTTCCCCAGGAACCTGGCTGGGTCACTAGAAAGGGTAAGTTCAGACCGGCCCATTTCAGCAGGTAACAGAAAGCCACTTCAGACACTTATCTGATGAGGAATCTGATATCTTGCTTGATAAAGCCAAATCAGAGGAGAGTGTGCTGGAAAGCAGAGCTTCTACCGTGACACTGGACAGAAACAATCTCCTTTTCTCAGGCCTTTAGTCCTTGAATGATTGGAGGGACCCAATGTTAGGCTGGGGAGTAGCCGTGGAAAGGAGTGAGGGAGGAGATCTCCATAGGGCAGGGAGGTAGTGGGGACTGGGGTGGCAGGGCAGGAGAAAACAGCCTTCCAGCAGGTGAAAACAATTAGGGAAGAAACTGTGACCTATCTTGCACAAGTTATTAACAGTTGTTCCCAGATGATTTTTATTAATAAAATTGTGGCCTAATTATGCCACTTCACTTGAATTTTGTTTTACTTTCTATACTTCTGGGAAAAGAAGCCAAATATGTTCAGGAGAAATGAGAAGATTGTCCGGGAGACAAAAATCCCTGACATTTTAAAAGACATATTAACCAATATACTAGCGACTTCGCTCATGGGAAAGCAGACAAAATAATGAAAACAAGGAGACAGAGACTAGAAAAGGGGAAGAAATGGAGTGAAAGGAAGAACAGAGCAATGTGGAAGAAATGAAGGACACGGTGCTGCTTCTTAACTTGTAGGGGAAAACATTATTGTCAAATACCGTGCATAACACGTATGAACAATGAATACTTGCTAAATCCTGTACAGAAGCGTGAAGGGTATAGAAATGTCTGCCAGTATATCCTTTCCTAAAAAGATCCATCCATCCAGGACAAAATTGTGCCGGCAGCCTCACAAAAGCATGCTCTGTGGAGGCCAGCTGCCTCCCCTCCTGTCCTCTGGTGTTACTAGAAGACCTGGTAAAAAGCAGCTTTTTTTGCTCTCAGCAAGAGAGTGTACAGGGATTAATTTATGAAGACTTATTCCAAATAGTCATAATATATCCTCAATGTACTCTTTAAAGTTGAGGAAGTTCAGAAACATCTCAGGATGAAGACGTTCTCTTGTTTTTATATTTTATTTAGATTTAGTTTGCAGCTTGCTTTTAAAAAGCTTTGTGTTACTATGGTTATAACTGTGATGGTCAAAGGACACGGGGAAGATAAATTTGCAGGCCTTTACTTGAAAAAAGTAGTACAGTAGGAAAAAGGAGATAATCTTCCTGACGTGCAAACCCTTCCTGTCTACTTTTTCTAACTATACTTGTTGGTCTAACGAAAAGAGCTACTCCCACCTACAAACCTTCTCTCACCTAAGAAAAGACTGTAATTCATTTACCTCGCTAAAGGCCTCTTAATATTTTTTTTAGTGCTGGAACAATCCTGAACAAGGTGTCTATGTATTTGATAGTCTAGATTCGAAGCACTAAAGGCAATTTGTGACATAACTCATTCTGGCGGTTTTTTTTTCGGTCCCAAATGCATAGCTTAACTCACATAATCAGAAAGTGGATTTGCAGAAGTCATTGAAGCTTTAATAGTTGAAGAAGCATTAGCAATTTTGGAAAAGGTAGTAGATAAAAAGACTGGAAATTTTAGAAAACACTAATCCTTTTCCTTACTGAAACACACTTGCCTTGCCTGAGGCATCATTCCTAGGGAAAGGAGAAAAAAAAAAAAAAAAGAAAAAACAATCTGCATAAAGATTTAACTGCAGGGTTGAATTTAATTTTGTTTTATCACATTTGTGCACAGGAAATGTATGTGAATAACTAGTCCTTCCTCCAAAAGATATTGTCAGAGCATTGTCTGACATGTTTGCAATTGTTTATGCAAAGACTGGGGATGTCCCAGCACTGGTAAACTGCATTAAAATCCAGTATAAAATAAACTATTGCTAACTAAAGTATTTGAGGAGACCAGCTTAAAGCACATTCATTGTTGCTTGTGCAAGAACAGCTCCTCTGTTCAACCACCAACAGAAAGTGAACACAAAAGAGGCATTTTTCTTAGCTGTAGTACGTAGTTACAAATTATTTACATTTGGGCTGGAATCACATCCTGTTTTGTTTTTATGGGAGTATTAAGCATGTTTTTGATACTGGATAAGTAGTGAAAACCAACAACATTAAGTACATAACAATACATTGTAGGTACCTATCACTGCAGTAGACAAGCACCTTGGCAGATATGGATAATGGAGACAGAGACATTACAGATTCAGCTGTCATTTTGTTGTATCAGCTTACCTTCTAAACCTGTCTGGAGGAGAAAGGGAATAAACTGCTGTTTGACATGCATGCAAGAAAATTTGTTCTGCTGCTTATGTGCATGTAAGATTGAAGGATTTCTTTTGGGTTTATTATTAGCATAATCAGAAACATTGCACTCCATCATTTTGTTTTAGTAATCCTTGTTGTTACAGGGACAAAATAGACAGCAGGATAAATCCTTTGTTCACTTATGTTGGGACAAAGCCAAAATAATCATGTTCATAACAGATTTACTCTGGAGTTTACATTGGGGTAAATTAAATCAGAGAAACATAGCAAACTTGTATGTATTATGGACAGTAATGGGTACCAAGTGTAGCAAATGTAGCATTACCACTTGAACCCAGTTTTACCTTTCATAGCATTATTGGGCTGCGTTTTTGCTCTTGTCAGCTGCTCACAAGGCTAACATCTAATAGAAAAAACAAAGTTAATTTTATGTAACTGGTATCTTTTAAGTCCTTGGATTTCCAGATTTCATGCTTCATCCGATGCGATTTCTTAAGAGATCCAAAATCCACCACCTTTTAAATTGACAATATTATAGCTCAAGCAAAAGTTAAATAGAACTCCTAGGACTGGATTAGCATTTTTTCTGGCAAAGAGGTAAAATTATAATAACAAATTTTGCCAAGGACTCTGCTACGTGTGCTTAGGGAGCAGCAGTCTGAGAAGCAGTCAGTACCTCCAGAGAAGTGTTTCATCGTTGGCTGGGTGGTTCTAAATGTACCAGCTTGTTTAAATAGCAAATGATTTTAAATATGAAAGGAGGCTTCTTCCAAGAATTGTTATATTGAGCATCACAAAATTGCTGTGGTTTTTTTTTTTCTTTTTTTTTTTTTTTTTTTTTTTTTTTTTTTTTTTTTTTTTTTCCCAGAGAGCTAACCTCCATCTGTTTCTGAAAGAGCTTAGCATTCATAAAGTAACAAATTATATTTCAGAGCATAGCTCTTTATCATTCACCAGTTAATGGGGCTAAGAAAAGATTTCAGAAGATTCTTCTGACTGCAGTGCGGGCTCGGAGGAAACAAAAGGAGCCGCCTGGAGATGTTGTGAAGACATAGTTATTTAGTTACAGCTTAACCTCTTGCAATCAGAAAGCAACGAAAGGACACATGGCATTTAGGTCACTACAGAAAACACTGGCATTAAACCGGTCATATTTCAACAGAGATCTGAAGTCTGAAATGCTATTAGGCAAGAAACTGACTGGAAGCAACATAAAGAGAGAAAGCACAGAAAAATGCAAAAGACCAACAGTAAAGGGCAACGTATTTTAGAGAATACATAATTTTCAACTCCCCCCTCTTGAAACTGGAGAGTACAAGGAAGCAGTGACTGTTTTGTACATCATTGATCAAGATATTTCAGGGGCTGGGGCTTCTTCTCTGCCTGTGTCTGAAAGCATTGGAGAATTTGTGCATTAATCACTCAACTCTGGTTTCTGCCTCTGCTTGGTTGTTGCTGCAATGTTGATTGTTGGTTACTATATACTCCTGGCATACAGGAGGCAGTCGGCCACCTTCACCGTTACCTGTCGGTCTCTTGACACACACACCACTGCTGAGCAAAAATCTCTGTCTTGCTATGGCTCAATAGCACATGCATTTCTGGTGTTTTTCAAGTCTAGATGGCCAGTAGTGGACCAATTCAGCCTGGAGATGCGTTTTTGATGGTGGTTTTGACAAAACCAATGCATTTCCACAAAAAGTCTCTGCCAGGTGGTGTAAGTCCATAAACATTTCATTGGAAATCTGCTGACCAGAGCTACCTAAAAAATAGAAATATCCCCACATAGTTGCCTTTTTAGTCTTACCTTTCCTGTGTCCTTCCACATATGCATTGCAACACACTCTAGGTATGTGTAAGATACTATTTTCCTTTGGTTCCTTGTCTCAGTCAAAGCATTTGAAGGAATGTCACCCAGTGAATAAATACTGCACCTTTCCTATGAAATCCTTCAGTGGATAATCCCATTTGTTGATTGGTCTGAACCTTGAATACTTCCTGGAATTATTAATTTCTGAATAGGTTAACTTGCTTTAAAAATTATTTTGATTAGTGCAAAGAAATTTATTTCTCCTTTAATCTTTGTCAATGGCTGATCTTGGTAACAGAAATATTTGCTCCCTCCCACACCTAAAATCAAGCTTTAGGCATAAAAAACCATGAAGAGATTGAAAAGTCAAAAACAACCAGAAACTTGGATCTGATAACAGACAATTTTCAGTATAGCTGTCACTGCTGGTAATATGTTAATCCTTCTGCAAGCACTCCCACACCTCTCCATAATGTACATAAATGAATACCACATATAGTAGATAATCACAAATGTTGTAACCATGACAGTTTTATTAGTGCTAATGATACGATTTTATGTACTCACAAAACATATGGCAAGCAGGTTAATACTTTTAAATTGGCTGAATCTCTCTTGTTTGACAGCGCTATACTTGCCCTGAATTTCCAGAAGGATTTATTGCAGTTTTGGTCTCCCACCTTCAGGGTAACCACTTAGAAGTGCCCTGGAGGGACCTCAGTATTTAGCAGCAGATCAGCATTTCTAAGGACAGCTCCTCCAAGGTAACTCACTTCGCAGAAGTCAATGCATAACACGTATATAGCGATGCCAAGAGCATGAGAACAGCTGTGGTACAATTCAGCTGAAATGGGGAGAAAGGATGCATTTAAGGAGACACAATGCATTTCTCCGGTTGACTTGGCATAACCTGATGCGATTTTCCTTTCAATTTGCTGCAGTCCCATATGTAAGTCAAACGGAGCAGTAGTACATGTATCTGCAGCAGCTGTAACAGTGAACTTGCTTGGACGTTGCTGGTTTGTTTGGGGGTATTGCCTGCTGGGTTGGGGTATTTTTTTTAATGTGCCAATTTTGCTTTGACTTCAGAACAGTGACATAATTTTCTTCATTTTTAATAGACTATGTTTGACCTACAGTTGTGTTGCCCTTATGGTTTGACTAACGCATGTTTACTCAAACAGCAATGATGTTTCTCCATTCTCAGTAAACTGAGGGCAAATTAGAAAAGAAGGTAGGATCAATATCCTACCTAACCTCCAAAGAGGTTATAAAAACTTGTTGATACATGCCATCTTTTCACTGTTAGCATTCTTGATCCCCCTAAATCCTCTGGCTGCACTACCTAAACTCAGTTTGAAGGTACAGTGGAAAGTCTCATCTTTCAGTCTAAAATAGCATCAGTCTTTTCCATTATGAAAGCAATTTGGAAGACTAAAACCTTTACAGTAATTTGTTTACTAGGGTTAAGTGAGTGTCACTCAGCTTTCAAATATCATATTGTGAAATTCCCGTAAACGAGGGGAGGGAAGGAGAGAAAAGTTTGTTTTTTCAACATTGCAAAAGCCCAGGATGCCACTCTCCTGCTCTAGGAATGGTCAATCCACTGGGAAGAGTCAAGGATCAAACAGCTCAAGGGATTTGATTCTGCCCCTCAGGTCCACTCTGGTGAGACCTCAACTGGAGTACTGCGTCCAGCTCTGGAACCCTTAGAACAGGAAAGACTTGGATCTGTTGGAGTGGGTACAGAGGAGAGCCACAAAATGATCAGAAGGCTGAATCACCGCTCCTATGAGGACAGGCTGAGAAGAGGTGGGGTTGTTCAGCCTGGGGAAGAGAAGATTCTGGCAAGATGTCATCGCGGCCTTCCAGTATTTAAAGGTAGCCTACAAGAAAGGTGGGGACAGACTTTTTAGCAGAGTCTGTTGTGATAGGACAAAGGGTAATGACTTTTAAATGAGGGGGAAGATTTAGACTAGATGTAAGGAAGAAATTTTTTACAACGACGTGGTGAAACACTGGCACAGGTTGTCCAGAGAGGTGGTAGATGCCCCATCCCTGGAAACATTCAAGGTTAGGTTGGGTGGGGCTCTAAGCAACCTGATCTAGATGAAGATGTGCCTGCTCATTGCAGGGGGACTGGAGTAGATGATATTTAAAGGTCCCTTCCAGCCCAAACTCTGTGATTCTATAAGAGGCAGCTGTTGAGGAGCTCCAAGATGGCCATAGTCAGCAACCAGCACTCAAGAGTCATTGCTGGAAATCCTCGCCTCCTTGTCTAGAAATTCTTCTGGCTTTACCCATTTGGCAAGAATCTCAAGCCTGCTCTTGGAAACACTACCACTCCACACTTCAGCCCTGCTCCAAATAATTTATGCCCATGGACTCCAAAGAAAGGGAAAATAAAACCTTGTGTGTTATTCTGCCATGATCAGTACAGTTAGAGCACAAAACATGCAGCCTGCACTGAGCAATTCTGGTGTTCTTCTGGGTAACTACAGAAACGGTTGAGACCATCCTCCTCCTCCTCCTCAACAATCTCCCTCTTAAGTGTTTGGCAAACAAGAGTTTGCATTGTTACTAATGGCATATGATGTCTCATACCTTTTAACTCTTCTACAGTGTGAATGGGGACAACCTCTAGAGACAGCAGTAGGAGTTTCTGAAATGTGAGTGGTAAAGATGCTGAAGTCTACAGATGTAAATGGCTTTGAATGAGGGAAACTGAAACAAAAACAGTATCAGCTGAAGATATTTTTGGAGTTCAACAGTTCTTATTCTTGGTGAGAGAGAAGAAAGCAGAAAGTTTATGCAAAATCAGGAGAAAGCTTTTGGCTTTTGGTTTTTAAAAAGTAAACCTTAGAATTATTATATAGTTAAAAGCTGAAAATAATAGCTTGTGAGAAGCTTTTTTCCTCTCCAAAACAACAAAAAACATAAAAAACCAACTAAATTTGAAGTCCTCTGTATCCAAAACTGAAAAGTTTGAAAACTAAATGGAAAGTAGTTTTGTACTAAACAGACAAAATGAATCATTTTACAACTCAGCATACATGATGGCAATTGCAAGAAACAAAAAATACAAGGGGACAGACAGAATGAGAGAGAAGATGAATTAGAAGCACGCTAACATGTGATATACAATTGACCATACTGTTGCCTTGATCGGTAAGGCAGTTGGTCAGTAGTTGTCAGATATTACAGGGAAATGTTTGTTCTGCATTTAGCTGCCTTTACTGAATGCCTTTCCCTCACAAGTACTTCAGTTTCCACTTTAGTAAGGAGGGAAATATTTTGCTTATTTTCTTGGAAAGAATTGGAATGTATTTAGGCCTGTGCTGTTTATATAAGACTGAGAACTTAAAGAAATTATCACATTCAGCACCATTAGCACTACTACTGCTTCTACTACATTTCTGCTAAACAGATGATTTGGTTGAATGCGATGCAGAATTAAGCTTGCTTTTTATAAATAATAAAGATGGTGGAAATGCTTTGATGGATTTTCTGCTAGAACTGTAGAGATAAAACAACCACCACCACCAAACTGAATTAAAAAGACCCCACAGAAATTCAGATTTTCCTGTATTGTGCTGGCATGTGAGAAAGTCCAACTGAAGTAAGTTGGCAATACTGAGATTGATACCATTTAACGGGCCCTGTATAATGTCCATCACTGCCCTGGTTGATGAGCACCACCAGCAAGCTTGTGTTTAGAGCTAATTTAGGCTAAGGCATCAGAAAGAATGAAAGACATGGATGCTCCACAAGCAGGAGAAATGGCCTGACAGGAGCCTCATGAAATTCAAAGGCAAATGCAAGGTCCTATCCTTGAGATGAGGTAATCGTATGCTGTAGCACAGGCTAGAATCTGGCAGAGAGGCAGCTCTGCAGAAAAGCACTTGAGGCCTTGATGAACAACAAATTGCACAAGCGTCAGCAATGCACCCTTGCGACAGCAGAGGTGGTCCTCATGTTGGGCTGCTTTAGCACAGGCACAGCCAGTGGGCTGGGAAATGTGATTATTCCCCTCTACATGTACTGGAGAAGCTGCATATGAAATACCAGGCTCAGAACAGGGCCACCCAGTCCAAGAGAGACGTGGACAAGCTGGACCAAGTTCACTGGAGGGTCATCAAGGTAGTCGGCAGCTGGAGAACATGACACATGTAAAGGGAGCTGGGATTGCTTTGTCTGAAGAGAAAGTCAAGGAGAGACATAACTACCTTCTGCTGCCTAAGGAGGAGTTATGGAGAAGGAAAACCAAACACTTCTCAGAGGCACAAAATGAAATAGGATAATAGGTTGCATCCAGGGAAATTCAGACTGGGGAAAAAAAAAAAAAAGGTTTTCTTTAGAACAAAAACGTTTAAGTCCTGGAGCTAACAAAGTTTGTGGAAACTCCAGCACTGGGGATTTTTAAAGCTTTACAGGTAAAGGCCCTGAGCAGCCCTGATCTGACTTTGAAATAATTTCTGCTTTGTAGCAGGAGGCTGGACTAATTGACCTCCAAAGGTCCCTTCTGATATAACCTTTCTACGATACTGCACTTCTTTGAAATGATTTATTCACATGGGAACTGTCCAGGATGAAAGAAAATCAGAAGTTTACAAAATCTTACAAAACTGAGGAAAACTAATTAGAATTAGAAAGCTGTTTCTATATGACTGTCTTAAATTCCTAATTCATATCCATCTAGCTAATTGTGTTAACACAAGCACTCCAAACACTAGTACATAATGATCTAGATCCAGGAAGAAAGTGTAATGCAACAGTATGGTCATTCCAGCCACCAGTAGGCAGGAAGCATCAATGTTTTCTGCCTTGTCAGTCTCTGGAGATTGATTAAATGCTGTGTCCATGTGCAGGTTTGTATCCTGACAGTTTGGTTTAGGACACAGAATATTTAAGCCCTAATTCCATTTTACTCTGAAATGTAGTGAGGACCTGCCTGTAGGCTCTCAGAGGAAGAAATACATGGATCTGGGCTCTGAGAAGACAGTGCAGAGATTTTGTGAGTAGAGATACGCCTTAGGGCTGCAGTCCTTGAGACAGCAGAAGCGGATAGAGAGCATCCATATGTCTCTCTTCTCCCAGGGTTTACAGCCTGCCACCATCTGAAAGTTGGTATGGACAGTCTTTCTTTCAGAAAGAGCTAGGCCAGGCAGAAGACATCAGCACAGAGGTTAGCAAGCTCTTTGTGGAGTAGAAGGTGGTTTCTCAAAAGTAACACCCTCCCTCCCACCCCAAACCTTGAAGAATGTCTCATGTCTTAGGACATGCCCTAATTGTCTGTCTGTAGTTTTGGGAGGGAGGGAAGGAGGAGATAGGAGGCATTCCAAACCCTGCTGTTAGAGCTCTTCAACTGCTGAGAAAACAATTATTTCTTTATTTTTGAAAGGGAAAGGGAAAGAGGGTGGGAGGAAATTTGGCTTGATCACATCTCAAAGGCTTATGTTCTGCAAATAAGCTTCTAATAAAAGCTGGGTCTGTGGTCCTTCCTGGTTTTCGACTGTGTAATTGCTTATGCAAAGACATATACATACAACCAGAGAGCATTAGAGATGTGTTTTACTTCTAAGAAGCACATCCACCTGTCCTATGAGAACAGGCTAAGAGAGTGAAAGTTGTTCAATCTGGAGAAAAGAAGGCTCTGGGGACACATTTTTGCGGCCTCTCAGTATCTAAAGGGGGCCTACAAGAAAGCTGGAGAGGAAACTTTTACAAGAGCATGCAGTGATAGGATGAGGGCTAATGGCTTCAAATTTTAAAAGGGTAGATTTAGATTAGATATAAGGAAGAAATATATCACTATAAGGATGGCGAGGCACTGGAACAGGTTTCCAAGAAAAATTGTTGAAAACCCTTACCTGAAGGTATTAAAGACCAGGCTGGATGGCACTTTCAGCAACCTGGTCTAGCGGGGGGTGTCCCTGCCCATGGCAGGAGGGTTGGAACTCGATGATCTTCAAGGTCCTTTCCAACCTAAACTATTCTGTGATTCTGTGGTTTGAAGAAAGCAGCTCCCCCAACCTGAAGTATATAGGGAGTAAGCTCAGGTCCATGTGCACCACAGCCTAGCATGATCCCATGACACCATCACTTTCAATATTTACACGAGGGGCAAAAGAAGGAGATTGTTCATTTCAGAGGTTCAGCCAAATTATTTCTTCAGGCATGCTTCTTCAGGTGTATTCCCCAGTACAGGGCACAAGGGAAACTGTGGTGCTGGTTGAACATGTGAATAGTGACTGTGCTACAGAAAAGGGGTAGGAGTAATAGTTCCTGGTATTCCCTAGTAAATATAACTTGAATGATTTTACTGGTAAACCACTGCCTGTGCTAATGAGTAGTTCAGCGTTATGTGGTTGTCCTCTATTTTGGCAGTGGCAGCACAAAACAGAGCTATCTCCTTCTCATGAAATCAAACGTTTAGCTGTACAGGTCTCTAGATAACTAGTTCCAGTGTGTTTTAGGTTTTCTCTGTTGACTAAATTATAGTCCGATCCCACTTTATCTACTAGACAGCATATTTACTTCTGTAGCAAACCGAACAGAGAAGTACTGTCTCTGTTACCAGCCACTTGATGTACTAATGGCCTATGACCTCAATAATTTCAGGTTTGTGATGTCAAATATGTGCGTGCTCTGACTACACAAATGATACTGTGTAAACTGATTTGCCCCTTTGCAACGACCTTGAGCAACATTAGCAAATATTTTGCATGCTTGTTAGAAATTCAGAAGTATTTATTGATTCAAGAAAACTCAGAATCCAAACTTATAACAGTGAACTTACCTGCGACTGTTTTTTTTTCCCAAAAGAACACAGTCCAAGATGGTTGCTTAAGAGATGGGAGTGAAATCCATGCAGTCTTAAATTTGCTTTTTCATGAAAGCATGTCCTTACTTCCAGACTTTTATCAAATCTGCTTATGCTCTTCAGAACATGATGTACCACATCTTTTTCTTCACAGAGGTGAAGCCCCAAGCCTATCAAATGAAGCAGAATGTGAGCAAGGATATATTTTTAAATCCTCTTCGCCAATGGGCTTCAAGCTCTAACTTGTCCCGGTTACTCTGGCAGCTTCAATCAACCCGGAAGTTCATTATTTCTTTTCATTTTATAAAAGCTGCATTCACATTATAAAGCAGAAAATAATCCTCATGAGTTAAGATAAATCCATAGGCAGTGCTCACTTTATTTCTAATTCTAATTAGAGTCTGCACGTTTATTATGGCAAATGTAAGCTGTATGATTCAATCTTTTGTACTGCCAACACTGGTCATATTATTTCTGTATTATAAGTTTGGCTTTCACATATATAGCAATATAAAAAGGATTATTAACTTAAATCCTGTATTACAAACACTGATCCATACAGTGAAGCAATTACATTACAGCAGTTAAATATATAGGGGAATAGAGCTCTTCCCACCACAGTCAACAGCAATTTAGCCATTAACGCAAACGAAAGCAAGATTAGGTCTGCATTCTAAGAGAGGTAAACCACATTTTTATAGCTACATTTAATGACAATGTCAAAGTAAAAATAATGTGTCAAATCATTCATTGCGTACAACTGCTATCTGAAAAAAAACCCACCCTAACCAAAAAATCCTTATTGCTAGTAGTATTTATATTATCAATCAGAACATCTAGGACATCTGGAGAAGGTAATAACTACTTAAGCTTGGATCTAAACTTCATCTTGGATTTAAGTCCAAATAACAATTAGCAGGAGCTTACCTTCATCAGACCTGAGAGATGTCAAAACCCTGCAAGCTGCTGGGACTTGTGCCCACCAGCTCCCCACGTGTGAAGAGCCTGATGCAGCAGATGGGCTCTGAAGCTACTAGTTGTGATGAACCAAAGCAACAAGCTGGAGTAGTCACTAGTTCTCCTTAAAAAGAAATGGGGCTGCTTTATTTTAATTCACATACCTAAGGCTGAAAGTTCTCACCTTGGGAATTAAAACCAGGGTTCAATTCTCTCCTCTGCTGTGATCCTGATAAAGGAGTGGTTGGCATAATTCATATGCTATCTCATAAACTAATCTGGGCTGGATTGTCCCTTTCCCCTTGCTGTTGAAACAATACCATCACACACACAAAGAAATGAGAAGGTGCAAAATGAGCACAAAACAGCCCATCTGTACCTACAGAAGCACTTACATGGTCACCTACAAGTGAGGTGAAAGAATCTACCTAAGAGGTTTCTTGCTAATGTCTCTCCCACATGTGTAAAACTCTTGTTCAAGATGAAATATCTTCACCAACAAGTGCTAAGGCTCTCCAGCTTTATTTCTCCTTAACTATACCATGCTTAAATTGAGCCTAATCAGCTTAAAATGGGCATGTATCAGGGTTCTCCGTGAGATGAAAAATTTGAGTTTGATTTTCATGGATCACAACAAAGAAATGAACTGGTGTTTCTCATAGCCAGTACTCTGACTTCTGCATGGCATTGTACTTTCTGATCACACCAGGGCTTTTGACAATTTGAATACAGATTTATGGCTCCATCCTTATGTGAAGTAAACCTGTGCAACTTCTCTCTTTAATTATTTGTAAAACCAGGGACTAAAACCCATTAGCTTCTTAGAATGGTAGCTGTAGGTCTAAAACAAAGCCTGGGAACTATTAGGAAACATCAACAAGGCTTGGTAGAATTGGAAGTTAAACATTGGCTTCCAGCTCTGTGCAGATTCCCAGAGGCTGTTCAGCGTTTTGCATTTTTGCAGAACGTTGTCTGTCTTTGCAGTGCAGGAGACGAGGCAGTCTATTCAGTCAATGTGAAGAAAATCTGGAAAATCTGGTATATCTGGGAGGAATGAAAATATCAGTGTTTTCTGCACCAAGGAAAAGTTTGAGATTAAATAAGTATTGAACCGATCTTTTTGTGTCTTTGAAACCAAATGTTAGCAAGATTTTTTTTGATTCTTGAAAGTTCTTTTACTTCTTTCTTATGGACATTGCTGAAGAAATGAGTGGTTGGTGATGTATTCAAAGCATGTCTTGTCATGTCTAATTGGCTATTTAAAGAACTCAAATGGTTTCCTTCTTCAAAAATATATAGCACATTAATAAGAAATTATTATTTTATTGATAGAGCTGACTTTTATTGGCTCAGAGAAAACAAAGCTTGAAGCAAATTAAGACCTGGATTTTCAAAAATGTTACAGAGAACAATTGTCAGTCAGCTGTCCAAATCATCCCTCAATCAATTGATTTAATAGAAACAATATAATTATAATAAAATATTGCCAAAGAATATGTCTCATAGTTTGAAAAAATATGCCTGTGACTTTATTTTATAACTTTCCATGATTTATCTTGGGCTTTTTTAATCTCACAAATGAAGGCTACCTTCTTATAATAAAGTTCTAGCCAATTGACATTATCTCTTAATTATTTTTGTAACATATTCATTGCAGAATTTGTTCAAGTAAGAAGTTATTGTTTAATTTCCGTGATTGATGTGCTCATTTCATGAGTATTAGATTAGCGGAGAGTATACAATTTGTATTAACATGCGTATGTCATTGAAGAATACATTGTTCTCCAGCTGTCTTCAAACAAAAGCATGCCTATGAGATACTGATTTGCTTTTGCAACATCTACTCATGTGGATAGTTCCAGTCAATATTCATGTGAGTAAGGATTACGTAATTAAATCTACAGTTTTTGCATTTATTTTGCTTTGTTTTGCCTGATTTTTCTTTTGTGTTCATTCTCTTAGAAAACACACACACACATTTTTTTCTTGAGGTTGTTTTCATAGTAAGACTAATTTTGATGCTAAATGCAGCCAGAAGCAAACTAAACTAAAAGGGCACCACTTCTTGCCTAAAGAGAATGAACATTTCTGTACTGTAAGGAACAATCCTGCATTTCTAGGAAAACTGAAGGGAGGATCTAAGGACAGTCCTTCTAGTTCTCTAAATCCCCTAATGTCAATTAGCCCACATAACAGACAAAAGGACCAAACACTTACACAGCCACAAAAGGGCACCATAGACTTTTAGGATTCGAGACCAAGTTAGTAGTTCCTATACTTTCCACTGTCCCAGCAGCTAAGAAAGCCCTGCACCCACAGTCATGGGCATTCCTGATTCAGCCAGTCCATTGCTTCCATGTGCATCCCCAAGGATTACGTTTTATCATTCTTGCCTTAGGACTCCTTTAGATTTACAATTCTGGAAGGCATATGGGCTTCAGTTAGACACAAAAATCTGTCTATCTTAAATTGCTGGGGCTCAAATATACTTCCAACTCAAAGCTACAAGGTAAAACTGACGAGGAAGGTAGTCCTTTCAGTAGTCCTAGTGCACCCAGATCTAGACTGGGATATGCTGAATTGCATTGCATCATACTGCAAAAACCTCAGGGCACAAAAGGACTCTCAAAAGGATGATGGACAATAAAGTTTGTCTCAAAAAGGCAGCAGTACATGATTATGGTTTTTCTCAACACAGAAGGCAGGAAGAACTTCTGATTTCCACTCTGTAGACAACTTCAGTTGCCAAAATAGGATTTAGTGCCTGATTTCAAACCTGTGACTGTGAACTCAGCATTCAAGAGTCACTTAATCATGGTGACACCTTTACTAAGCACCTCATTTTTGGCCCCAAATACTGGGAATCCGGGGTCCAAAGAACAGGGATGCTTCAACCACCCACGGGAACCCTAAATTCCAGGATCTCAAGTCAGGCTTACTTCATATCTTCCATGAAAGTCACTCTTCTTTCTCTACAGTTGCACCACTTCCACAGGAAGAGGTAAAAATAGGTCTAAGCGATCTCAGCCTGTGGGGGAAGGTTTCCTCCTTCTCAGATAAATATTAAGTACATGCAAGCACCCACACCTCATATTCCTCCCATGTTCCAGAGAAAAATAGTGACCCATATCCCGCTCAAGCAAAGAAGAAATGTGGGTCACTACTCTCAAACAAGAGTCTTACCTGTCAGATCCAGACTGTGCCTGCAACTTTGGTTCAGGCAACAAGGCCTGAAGTTAGAGGTGCAACCCAGACACCCCTCTGTGCACGAGGTTTCCTGTTAAATGTTCTAGGCAGCTCTCATTTCCCCTTGTGGGGCACTCACCTCCACTATCTGAAACACCAAACTCTTTTTTTTTTTTTTTCAGAAATGGTGCCAGATGGAGGGGTTTGGTTTCCATGCAGGTGGCCAGGCACCTTGGGTTTACACATTTTGGCACCAAGCCTACGCTTTTTAACAGGGCAGAGTCCTGTTTAGGTAAGTGTTTGCCACGATAGGCATAAAGTGATTGCAATCCCTCAGTTATTTTCTTTTAATGACTAAATCTCTGTTAAGTTTCCAGTTGCCTTGATGCTGGTTGACTTTAGTGGAAGCTTTCAGCAGCTTTTAGGATAGGACTGCATTAAAAAGCTGGCTCATGCATATACAGCTGGTGGTAAATAAACAAGTATCTCTCTAATTAAAACACATCTAGGAAAGTCTAAACTAATTTAACATTTAAATGACTGATGATAAAGGGGTAAGAGAAACCCAGAAATATTACCCTTTTAAAAAATTGTTTGGCAGAAGAACTATAAAAGGAATGGAGATAAACATCAAGGCATCTAGCATGAAAAACCAAATGAAAGAAATTGCTGGGACGAAGTTATGGAAAGAGATAAGTCTGTGTGCAATGGAAGTGAAAAGACATGGCAGAAACGTGCTCAGCTTCCCCAACATGCTATTAACATCTGAGAAAAACACTACTGAAATGTTACAAACTAATTAAATTGGGCATACAAGGGAACCAATGGGAATAAATTATTATGCAAATGCAAGATTTCCCTACATAAAGCAACTGCTAGTAGTTAGTGGGGTGGTAAGCAAGCGGTGGGGTGGATGCCAAGCTGCCCAGGAAATGATGCTCACACAGAAGGACCCTGACACCGCAGCATCATGCTCGGGTGCAGAAGGACCTGATTACAGAAAATGGGGTAAAATCCCACAGAAGGAGGGAGGGTCGGATGGAAAAATGTACCTGGGACTTTCTACGAAGGGAAAAGAGACTGATTCAAGACTGCAAAAGCAACAGTGCCATCTGCCGCGTACTCCCCTCTGGAAGCAGGCTGGTTTTAGCTGCCTCCTGCTCTGCTGCAGCCATGGCAGCAAATCTGAGCACCCCCACGCAGCACTGAGCTGAGGAGGGCAGGATCAAACCCAGCCTTTCCTCTGGCCCAGCCCTTGTACACCAAAACCTTTCTTGATGGTCTTCAATAAATACGTTGCCTGTTAAAAAAAAGCGGGAGGGTTTCTTTCTCTTGGCAGAGCAGGATCCCATGAATAGACACTCAGTGAAGGATCAGTCCACTACAAAGCACTGTCAGTGAGACATAGATGGTGAATGTGTAAGCAACCAAACAGCTGCTGTCCAGTCTCTTTTCTCTGCTGTATTTTTGTCACCCTGTAAAAGGGCTTTCTGTTACTTGTGCAAATCTGGTGTCAGTTTCAGTCCATATCTTTATGCACAGTCCTTTTCACTGTGTTCATTACATCTCTGAATACCTTTATACTTATATTATCTGAAGCAATTATAACAGAAAATTCTAATCAATATTATGAATTTTTATAATGCCTTTCATCAATGTCTCTCAAAACTCACTTCTAAAGACTGAATCCAACAGAACTCATATAATACAGGTGTAGTCATTCTGAAAAAAAATTTGGTGAATTTTAGTCTGTAATCCACACATCAACGTTAATGCATTTACAATTTTTAGCCCTTATTTTTTTAAAGAGTTCCCCTCAAATAGGTCTAGGACAGAGCATTAATGGAGTTTTGACGAGACGATTCCCTTCCTATGACCTCCCTCTGGATGTTTGATTTACTCACCCCTTAAGGACATTTTGCAGAATGCATAGGCTAACATCATTGGCCCAGGCACTATTATACTCAATAGATCACATTAAAAAATTCTCCATGCTAGGATATTGCTCTTTGTAGGTAAAAGGCTATTCTTGACATACTCGAGCATCTAATAATTTTCCTCATCAGACCATTGCACCTATTCTTATTGCCCATGTGCTACAGAATCCCTGTGATTTGTCTGCTGTGGGTGTTAATCTTTGTTTTTCCGTTAATTTGCAGACTTCCAAGCTGTCCTCTACCTCCTCTGCTACTGTTCCTAGACTCATTAACGACACATGGAGAGGAGACTTTTGGAAGAAGATAGTGTGGGATTCTGGGGCAACAGATGCTCTGTGGTAACTCAGAAATGCTTCATATTGCAGACCTGATCTTTGCAATCAAGGGTCTAAATTTGAATTTCAAAACGGGATAAAACTTGTGATGAAGTGTTTGTTATGAAGAGAGCTGAACTCCAAGAACTGAAGTCAGCTTCTGCATGGATTCAGAACATGAATCCAAGGCTCCACTGCTAATCAATGAATGTACACTCCATTACTAAAGTACCTGCATACATAGGCTGCATCAAGGATACATTTCTTGTGACTTTCTTTATGTCTCTTTTTTGGCTTCTTGGGACTTTATATGATTACTTTAGATTGGAATAGCTATAAGATCTGGAGGCTTCACATTAATTATTAACCTCAGTATCTGACTCCTGTATTTTAAGATCTACAGCTCTGAAAAAGGATGCACTGCTGGCAGTAGCTACATTGGGAGGGTTGAAATTTATTATAAATCAAACTAATCTATACTGTCTCCTGCTCAGGAAATTGAATTCTGGGAGTTTGTGAGAGTCAACTCAGAGTTGACCGAGACTCCTAATTCACACAGATGAGGGACATTTACATTGAGATAAGAAAAAAACTGTTGATCTGATTCTCATTACAAATTAAATTTAGTTATTCTGAAATTCAATCTACCGTATTTAAGTTAGTTAGCGGGACCTTCAAAAATGGAGAGTGGCGTCTTTGTTCCTTAAAAATAGATGTAACAAGATTATCTGTTAAAAATAAGAGATACTCCTTTTGTGCATATTTAACCAACAAATACTTGTAATCAAAGAGTGATAACAAGTTCCCATTATTTGATTATGGGCCTTTGCTGGCTGAGGTCCTGCAGTGGTAATTTTTGAGAGAGTTCTTTGTACTCAAGAGCTTAATCATAAACAAGACCGAGCTCTGTATTTTCCTCCACAAAGTCAATGGACTAAACTCATCAAAGTCATAGGGTTAAATTTAGCTCAATGTGTCTTTGTTAAAATGTTTATAATGCATGTGGTGGTTATTCACAAAAGATGTTACAGAGAGCTTGTTAGATGGATTGGTTTCTTTGTCACCTCACCAAGCATCTGGAAGGTATCTCCAGAAAGAAGTATTATATATGTCTTCTTGTGAGTCTGAAAAAAATGCCAGCCTCCTATTGTATAAACTCTTGACTGCACAGCTCCAAGATGATGGGCATCTTTGTGCCTTGCGTATTAGCTACAGTTAAGAACATTATTAAAAGTCCATAGACGCAAGTCTCCCTAGCTAGCGCAATAAACCCTAAACAAATAAAGTGATGGACATCTCTTTTGAAGTTGGAAGATTCAGCATTTGCCCTGCCCTACACCTGCTGAGGGAAAGTAGCTGAACTTCAGCAAGGCCTCTGCTGGAAACTGCAGCTGTGGGAACTGCCTGAGGGAAGTGAGAGATGGCTGCAACCCCTGCCAGCCATGGCGAGGCCAGGTCTCAGGTGCCCTTGTCACAGCAAATGCCTGTGGGGATGCAGTTCGCCTAGAAACAGCTGCCAGCAGCCCCCTACTTGGGATGAAGGCATCTGACACTGAGGTCAAGCAAATTAAGCCTTTCAGAGCAACTGGATCCCGATGTCACAGGCTCTGTGTTAGAAGCAGACAGTGGGGGAACTCAGAGGAGGGTTGTAGGGGATGTATTAAGCTGTTAGCAGTATCTCCATGCTCTGGATAAATCTGCATGAGAGGTGCTCCAGCTGCTGATGTGTTTTGTCAGCAATGAGTTAAATTCTTAGAGCAGACAAGGCTGAAGAGGTGAATGTTGCTTGATTTCCAGCTTTGCAAACACCTTTGACCAGCATCTCAAAGTATGACAGCCTGAGAGCATATTAATGAGCAGCTACTTCCCAGCGGGAACTGTTATATCAGCATTTCTTCTCCCTGTGTTGTTTCCTGCCTCTATCCTGAGTGTCGACACAGAGGTGCATAAGCAGCTCAAAGATGACTGTGGCAGCGTAGGTATCTGAAACAGCCAGGAGGTCCTGGGGTACAGAAGCAAATACCCAAACCTTGGTATGACAGCTTTGTTTCATCTGGAGATGGAGTTATACAGCATTTACTTTTATGCCATCAAACAGAAATAACATAATGGACTGGCAATTCTGCAGTTATTCTGTGGCTATGAAAGCACATAAACTGAAAGGCCAGGGGAATGATTCTTTTGCAGTTAGCCTTAATTCCTCTGCAGATACAGAAGTATAATGGAAAGCCAGAAACGGACCTCCACAACGCCCTATTTAACCTATGGGAATCTTTCACTAGAAGAAGGGGTAGGCACACTGCATTGGAAATGATATACAGTGCTAATGATACATTAGACAGGAGATAATAAGACTTTCAGGGATTCCTAAATGTATTACTTGTTAATTTAGGAGGTACCCTGGGTGCAGCTTATGAGGTGGTACTAATTTAGAAGGTCTCATGAGTAACTCTGCTTGCTGCAGGGCTGAAATGTAAATCCCATTGTTCAACAGGGAAAACGAAAATGCTCCTTCCATTAAGTCTGTGATCTGTCCTTCACTTGCCATGGGGAATAGCATAATTTAGAAAGCTGCTTCGAGGATGTTGAACAATCATGCCTCATCAGTGAGATCTCTAGATTAAAAATATGAACATTTTTACATTACTAGAGGGATTATTATATCTTGCTTAATATTTCATATATTTGTCATCAAACTACCAAGTAATGAGTCTAATGTATTAAAATGCCCTTCTAGTCATATTATTTGCCTGGTTTTTATGCAATAAGACTCTAACTGCATTTGTTCAGTGATACTATACAGTGGTTTGATTTATGTTTTGCAGTGTCAGGCTGAGAAGGGACTTTAAAACTGACTGTCAGTCGGTTCAGATCTTTCTCAGAGTTTATATGGATCCTGAAACAGAAGTTCCTCCTTGGAGGCAGACAAGTTTTTGTATCCTTCCCTTAAAAGCAAAACTGATGCAGGACCACCTTCCATGGAGCTGGCTGCACCTTCAGGCACACAAAAATAAGCAACGACTTTATTTTCAGCTCTGATTGATTCCCTCCAGAACTAGTGGATAACATTCTGTCATGCTGTTGTCTTACACCATAACACCCTGTGTACACTGGGTCCAGCCCTTGTCACTGCTGCATGCCTACAGTTCCCACTGTACCCCATGGGAGGTGAGGTTTGTAGGAGCAGTTCCCTTGGTCCTGCTTTCCTGGGGTGAGTACCCCCTGCAAGGAGAGCCCCTTCCTCTCCCACCAAAAAATCACCTGACAGTCATAGAGGGGCAGAGCTGAGCTTCACACTGCACATACACATCAGCTAGGTCAGTTCAGACCAGGCAAGCAAATTCGTGCTTCTTTCCTGGATCCTGTTGCCTTCCCTTTCTTTATCCTACCTTTTCCCCTCCTGTCCTGAAGTTAAAGTGAGTATCTCTCTGTGAACAGCATAATTGTAACTGCTTTCTGTAATTGTGGCTACTCATCATTGCTCCAGCCTCAGACTGCAGCTTCCCTTTTAAAAGACTCACACCACAGATGGGAAGTGTACTACACACAGGTGAAAGTGAGTGAGGCAGGCATATTTTTACAGCAGAAATGGTAAACTAGACATAAATCTCACCATCTACAACACATGGCAAAATCTGGGACTAGACAACAGAATCTATTCTGGCTTTTATATGCTTCTAAATCATTCTGTAACAATATGACAACCTGGGGGGGAAATTCCTCATTTCTAAAATACAGGTAACAGAGACAGTGAATTTAAGTACACCTTCACTGGGAGCAGGAGGGGACCTCTGGAGAGTAAATCAGGTGAGGACAGGACTTTTTGTTTGTTCACAGCTGAGCATAGAGTCTTTCCTATGGCATTAACACTTACAGCAGCCCTTCAGTAGCTGACTAACATAAATCTGCATCTAGAATCATATGGAAGACTAAGGATTTATGAGTAACAGGGGCACAGAAAAGTGCCACTAAGTGAAAAGCATATTCTGCTCTTCAGGCTAATTACTGCTTCCTGAAATTTTTTCACCATTTTTCACTTTTTCTGGTTTGGTTTTTGTTGATTGGTGGGGTTTTTTGGCTATCCCCCTGTATAATCAATGAAGACAGGCCCCTGCTAACAATTAACTTGTTTTGGAAGGCAAATCCAGAAGACGAGGGTTGAACTGACATCAGTCAAGCAGTCAACTTTAATTAAAAAGGTTGAAACTCATTAATAAGAAACAAAGAGGCAAAACAAAGAAGAAAAAAAAAGGAAGGAAAATGCATAGCAATACAAAAGAGAGAACACAGCGAAACAAAGAGAAAGGACAAATGAAAAGAAAAAGGCAATAGAATTAATGGGAAAATGGATATAGCTTGTATAAAAGAAAACATACATAAGCTGTCCTGGCTTTACTAAAGGGACTGGATGTGTAGCAGTAGCCTCTGAAGTGGCAACTTCTGCCCATTCTCCACCCTTATATTTATTATTTATCTGATATTTTAAAATATACTCTTGCTAGTATGAACTGCAGCAAGACAAACGTGGGTCATTTCGGCTGTTCATTTGCCGTTGAATATAGGCATAAGCTGAGGTCTTGCTCAGAATAGCCAACTCCTGGTTTGGGGTGTACAAGAGAAGGGGAGCCTGTTGCAGAAATCCCAGTTTGGTGACTCATCACCCTGGCAACACTGGCAAGAAAAAGCAATGCTTTATCTTTATCCAAATCTAGACTATCCTAAATTGATGTAAATGTGAAAATGACTTGCTGAGAAGAGCTATTAGCTTCACGTATAAGTCTTGAAATGTCACTGCTTTGCAACATATTAGCCTAGCTAAAGAACATTAAATAGCCTCCCTAATGGACACCTGGTACTGTAGAAGGAATTCTCAGTCCCTGATGAGTTTCCACATTGTCCCCTAGGGCTAGTCCTTATGAGGATTTGGACATGTTGGATGAATTTTCTCACCCGTGCGCTTTAATATATATATGCCAGTCCAAGGAAGATGAAGTATCTTAACTGTTGTAAATTTATAACTTTGAGCCAAATGAGAAATAAATTAAATCTATTGCTGATATGGGCCTTCCGAAACTGAAGACTTACAAAGTCTAACTAAAAGCACTCATCTGCTTTCTGTTTTCCAAGCCCTGGGGGATTGTTTAGACTACAGCAACCTCTGGTCCTCCAAGCACGGCTAGAAAATGTTGTACCCGAAGTCTGTGAGACCCTGGCTTTATGTTTTCACCCACTGTAAGAAGAGGCTATTAAAAGAATTATAGTAAGGTTGCTTTATTAACTTATTCAAGTAAAATATGGAGATTAAAGGAAGAGGTAAAACACATACATCAGCTTTTGATAAACAACCAACTACTAAAGTTCTTCTGCAATTAAACTAAATTTTGAACCAGCTGTGCTTCACCTTCCATCTCTAGGCGTAGCCCAGACAATTGGGTGTGAAAATTCTCTAAACTTTCCCATTTGAGTCTTCCGTAACCATCTGGGCCAAAAGTATTCAGTTTAGTATGAGATCTATAAATTTTCTTATATCAGGCTGTGAAGAATTTAGCTTATTTTCTTTACAATGGGCTAAATAATGTATTTCAAGTAGTTCACTGCAAGAGCTGCTAAACTTGTAGTGACTAATAGAAAATGAACGTATCTGCTTGCATGATTATTGAACAACAAGATGCCACAAATTGGAATTCTTCCATATTTTGAATCCATCACATTGCTTAATAAAAAGTCCCAATGAACTCTGGGGTACCTGACACTAAGAAAACACCCAGAAAAATTACCATGCAAGAAATTAAAAAGCAGCATAATTTACCATCGTGAGTTTTAAATCCTGCTTTGCTGCTAAATTACCAGCATTTTATTTGCAGTAGAATATGATACTTTTCAGTCAGCTCACACTTAATCCTTGGCCACTACATTGCAAAGTGTTGGAAAAACCTCCCAAATACCTCCCAGCATATGTGCACACAAATGCATACACATACACGCCCAGAGGGATTTTTTTTAATTAATTGATTTCAAGGTGAGTATCTTTGTAACTTCATTTGTGTGTGGACAGAACACACCTTACAATCTATTCTTTAGTGTCATTTCCCAACTGGCAAGAGAAGGTAGGTATGCTGAGAGATATACAGGACCATTGTGCACAGAAATGCCTATGGAAAGGCATTATCCTAACCAAGTCACAATCAGTGGAATGGATGTCTCAAAGGGAAGGTTTTGTTCTTCTGGATTCTTCAGCTCTCCCATCAGTGTCATTCACAAGGCACCACACTAGTCTATGCCAGACAAATCAGAAACCACTAATAGCTTCTGTTATCCCCTGTAGGGAAAATGTGTATACATGCATGGACCAATATTAAACCATATATATACATATGCAGACTTGTTTAAAAACAAAAAGGACAAAGAACAAGCAAGGGAAGTATAATGAAACTAACTTTACTTTCTAGATGAAAGGGATTTTTTTCTCTAACAGTTTGCTGCTACCCACTTGGTAATTTCTTTTAGCTGGTTTAGGAATATTGTTTCTAAAAACTGCAGATGCTTCTTTTAAATGTGTTCTGCTTCCTCCTGTTTTGAGGTGGAACATTTTAATAGCCAGCGAGAAAGGATTTTCTGCCATTTAAAGGATTTGGCACAATGCACTGTAGGTGTGTTGATGTTCCTCTGATGCATCTCCCAACCCTTCTCAGCAAGTCTGAATGTTATATTATATTGAAAGACAAGTGCTGCTTGTGCTGTGTGCCCATGCTGCAGGGTCAAGACCAGCCGAAGAAAGGTATTTGTACGCTACAGCTTCACTAACCTTATTTCAGCTGCCTAAATTAGACTGCAGAAGTCCTGGGGCACTCTCTAGCCAGCAGGCAAAGACCCTGCAAGAACATGGGGCACTTCAGCAGCACTCCTTCCCCACTGCCTCCCAATAATGCATAATGAATAATGCATTCAGCTCCCTCTGCCAACCAGGGAAACAGTGTTGGGGACTAACCACTGTCTGAAACCTCTAAGGCAGGTGCATGAAGTTGGTTTTATGGGCACTACACCTGTTTTGGGTGGGTTACCTGTCTCATGACTGGTGGTTGTGGAGCCTGCCCGCCTCCCCCATCCTGCCCTCCTTGTGTGGTGGTGGAGAGATTGGACTCTTACTGCATTTTCACACCAACCCACGCCTGGCAATACTGGCTTTGCAGAAAGGGTAAAGCAATTTTTTGCTTCTATGAATACATCATGAAACAAAGGCTGTAGACCAGGAAGAAAATGGAGCAACAGATATTTCCTTCAAACAATTGTATCAAAAAAGAAAGCTTTTTTTTTTTTTTTCTTTAATACCTGGGAAGTTGAAATTAAAAGCAGGATATCCATCCGTGAATTTACAGTATTTGAAACTCCTCTGAGCCCCAGGAAAACATAGAGCTTCGCCCTTTGGTCTTCTTTTCAGTCTGTCTTGGTAAACTCACTTTATGAGGCAGTGTAATTTGCAGTGACCTTTTCTGAAGCTGTTGCTACACTTCCTGCTTCACTGGAAACCACCTTTTTAGTGATGCATGATGTGACTCCACATATGCTGGCATATATATTTCAGGCTTTGTCACCAAACCCTGCAAAGTAATCTCATGCCACACCGCTGCAGGATGCTGTTGGGACCACTGGGCTGCAGAAGATAGTGATGAGGGATAATTTTTGAAGACTGTTTGGCCCTTGTTGCACCACGGATAAATGCATGGAGTCAAAGAGGGACAGGGATGAAAGAAGAATTTAAAACTAATAATGTCAGTCATCTGCTTTCCTCTGAATTGCTGGGGATGGGGGAGGGAGAAAAACCATTTCTTATCTATTTCCACTTTTAAAAACTCTTTATATGAATTTTATTTCATATAGGAATATCCAGGCTGTTCAGATAACCTAGTACATTTCTAAGGAGAGCTGTTTCAATGTCTTTTTTTCATCTTTTGTAATTATTATACTGCCTCTTACCTGTACAGTGGAAAGACTACACAATTTTATAAAAGGATTTTCAGACATAATCCACATGCGAGTATTAAAGTGTACCTCTGTCCCAATATATCTGAAGCCTCATACCCATTTAAACACACTACAGAGTTTTTAAGTCTTTTTTTTTGCTGTATATAAAATGGTAAATCTATATATTCCCATACATAGACAGGCATTTCTACAATTACTGGAATTTTTCTCTGGGCTGTAACTGTTTCAGAATTTCAGCTTCCACATGTGTGGACTGCAGAGGCACATGTGACATAATAATATGCTTATTTTCTTCCTATTTTAGAAATTATTATATGTGATTCTTTTCATACAATTATTTTCAAAAGTACTAATTACATGTACTGGAACTGTGCAAGGAAGTCTGAAATAATTGAATCACTCTAGAGCTGCAGTCTAATGACTATGTGGGAAATTTACCCTTGGAATTTGGTGAATGTATACTGACCAGACTATTAGTTCATTTTCTTTGCCTTCTTTCTTTTTCTATCTTTATTTACCTTTTCTTTATTTATTTGTCATGTGGTGAAGACCTTTGAGGCTTCTAATTTTTTTGGGTTAAGGAAGTGGTTTCCAGCAGAGATGGGGTTGATTCTCCCCTGTCTCTATCCAGCACACCTATCCCACCCCATGTGCGCCAGGCCCAGGGGCAGCACAGAGCTGGTCGGGAAGGGAAGGGGCCACAACCGGAAGTGGGCGTGGTGACATAACGGCGTAGGCATATATATGGACGGGCGGCACTGGGGTGCATCTCGGCGGCGTTACTGGTGGTTGGGGCGGTGCGGGCATTGGTCAGTATCATACTCGTGTTTGTATCCTCCATCCGTGTTACTGTTTCCCTGCAATACCTGTTGTTCTGGTAAACAGCTTTTATCTCAACCCACAAGTCTGCCTTTTCTTTCTCATCCTCTCCCTGCTGCTGCGGGGCGGCAGAGCCAACGGACTGCCACGTGACGCTTTTGTTGCTGCCGAGGCTAAACCACGACAGGAAGTAAGCTGAAGTATCAAAGATTTTTCTGCCTATGGAAATTATATGCTGTGGTATGTTTTTTCAGGCAAGGTGCTGGCCTAGCAGAGTAAAGAATGTGTTCAAATCTCTCCAGGATCCAGCATACTTTTTAGATGCAACCTCGTTCAATTAAATGATGATTGTAAAGTTCTTTAAAGTACTAACAAAATATTAACTGAAAGATATAATGTCCTGAAGATACAGTGTAGTAAAAGAATGTGAATCTATTTATATACGCACAAGTTTAAACTGGAGAATGCATGTCGTAAAAATGCCTAGTAACTACTCTGGGGTTGTGCCTAGTAAAATGCCTAGTTACTCTCTGGGAAAATTACAAAAAGGAGAAACTTTGATGAAAATGAAGAAAAGTACAGAGAAAATATTGACAAGTTGGGAAAAAAAAAATTGTAGGTATATTTTTCAGCCAAAATAATAATCATAAAATCTTAATCTGAATTTCAAGAGTTTCCAACTGAAATCTGAAAATTTCTCTTTTGAAATGCCACCCCAAAGTGCATTTTGCATAATGGTCTTTGTAGATTCTTACTGCTTTGCTCATGTTACGCTCTGTTGTTCCTGGCCAGATTATGTGCCCATGGGTTGCCTCCAGGGCTGCTGAGACATTGCAACAGATTTTGGGAAGTCATCAGCCACAAATACCAATGAAAAGTTTGCCCATGTGACAGGCCTGGCCAGTAGCCCCAGATCAGTAGGTGTAACACATTTCAACTTTTAACATCCATTGAGGCATTACAGCAACACCACAGATTAAAATGTTTTCTTTTCAGTCAAAGGTTGAAGTCACTGACTTTGGTTAGGCCAAGAACCTGAAACCTTCTGGCTTTCAAAGGTTTGCTTGTTGACTAAACTTTTCACAGAATGCAGCTTTCTTTATGATTTAAAAATAGATGGAAACTGTTCACCTCACCAAATGTATCACTGGTGTATTTGATGATAGCTGGGGAACAAATTGTATAGCCCTATTGTATATTAGATTTCTCCCAACCATTTGACCCTGACAGTGTTCTTTCTTCTTTGTTTCATCCACATCAAGAATTTTTCTAAGCTCTTTGAGAGCAACAGCCATAGAAATGTCACCCTGCCAAGAAAGTGTCCTTTTCCACGAGTGGATCCCACTTTTTCCACTCCTTTGAAGAACACCACCACCAATAACAACAAAAATAACACATGCATCAAAAGTTACGCTGCTGTGAGGTTTAGGATTAGAAAACTAGTGAATACTAGAAGCAAGTATAGCATTCTTCCTCTGGAAGATTATAAGTCAAAATTGTATCATTTAACATACACATAGAAGTGGTACTGTCACCATATATTACGAGACACAACTACAGTCCTTACAGTGTTTTAGCTCCTTTTTTTCCCCCTGTCATCTGTACAGCCAATATCAGATGACAACGCTGAGATCCACCAATTCTTTACTAATGCCCTCCTCAAAACCAGGGCCAGCGTGTGACATCATGCTTTCTGCCTCCCTTCTGTGCCTCTCATTTGCTTTCTCTATCTTGCTCCCTCTCAGATGCAAATACATATATCTTTATTTGCCTCTCACACATATTTCTATACAGTAACTGTGATATACAGTCTTTTCTTTTTACAGGAAGAACTCAGAACGCTACCTTTAGTCATGTGAGATATTTTTCTGTATCTCTGAGGAAGCTATTTATAAGGATCTTGATTGAGGAATGAAAGAAAGACTAAAGCAGCTCAGTAGAAATTATCTTCCTAATGGTAAAGTCTGAATTATACATTAAAGTACCATTTATTCAATGAATTTTATTATTCTGTTTAAAAAGGCAGAGACTTTTATGTGTTTCATATGCTTATAAAGGTTTATTAGCTTGAGTAAAAGATTATTATTATTCAATTGAATAATTGAATTTTAAATTATTGGTATTGCACTTCATATTATAACTGCTTTTCCAGATGCATTTGATTATGTCAAATTTGCCTTTTAATCCCCTGTCTGGAGACCATTTCCTTCAATCATGTACTGTTTCTCACCCTCTGTGGTGGTATCCTAATGAACACGCACAGTCCAGTCTCACATCTTCCATGTAAATTACTGTGCATACCTCACATCGGAGGCTATCTGGTGTCATATAATCCTGGATACTGATATGTGGAAAATCTTTCCAGGTGATTAATGCCACAGGCATCTAATTTTCCTGCAAAGCACTATTACGGGACTGCAGTGTTTACGTGCATGCCAGACTTAGCGATATGAAATGTACATTTAGAAAAGTTAATAATCTGTGTCTAATCGCCTCCAAGAATTATCTGTTGGTATTTCTATAAATAATTGCAGCTTTATTTCTTGTCTCTAATTGAATCACATATTAATTTATTAAACGTATTATTCATTAAAACACTTGGAACCTTGCTGTAAATCTCATTGCGTGGGTGAAATAAATACATGTAAAGCTACACATAAAATATCTTTGCATTTGAAACATATATTAAGTTTAAAAAGTCACAAAATAACTGTGCTTTGGTGCTAGTTTACTTGCTTTGTTTGTTTGTTTGCTTAATGCTCCAGCGAACATGCCCTTCAAAAAGATTTCTCATTTGCTAGAAGTGTAACATTTGTCCTTGATGGCACACTTGGAAACTGTGATTCCTGTGCATAACACTGAAATTCTCTGTTAAGATGACAAATGATACACAAAACAATCCAACATAATAAAATATCAGGGTAGGCAGCTCCAGAATAGAATATTCTGTGGGCACCAATTCTTCATTGCTACATTCAATACTGCGCTGATAACGTCAGTGTGGCTAAAGGTGCTGCGTTTGCTTGCATGTATCTCTGAATTACCTAATTGTCTGCTGTTATCAGGCTGCTTCTACCTCTGCTGAAGAGTTTTTCCCTCAGCCAGGGGTTGTCCATTAACTTTACTAGAAGCAGGATCAGCCTCCTGTAATTTCGAGCAAATTATGTTTTAGAAAGTAATCATTGATTCCTAAGATTTGACATAGGATAGGAAGCACTTTTAAAGCGGCTTTGAATACTCTTAATTAGCTCAAGAATTACAGGCTCATTCCTCTCTTACTCTCCTGTCATAAGCATTTATCTCAACTGATTTCAACAGAGTTGTTTCTGTTTTACACTGGTGGGAGAGAACAAAAAACCCAGGTTGCATAAATTGTTAACAGGTCTTTCATGCTGCCTCTTTATTACCAGATAAAACTTTGATGAAGGACATTCACACAAGATCAATATGAGAAACCATGTAAGACCGCTACTTTTATACTACTGGCTGATACTGAAAATCACAGAAATAAGTATTTGTTTTTGAAGCTCTTACTTAAGCCGATGATTGGTTTGATACTGTTTCTCCTCAAAGAAATATTTCACCTTTAGGAGACATACTGCCTCACGAGCAAAGTTACTCCACAGCTCCAATTGCAGGGATGTGGGAAATGGAACAGAGTGCAGTTGTTCATCCAGTAATGAGCAACTTCATCTGACAGCCTTCGTTTGAGGCAACAAGGACCTGTGTTTGTTTCTCCACTTTGAGTGGATGCTACTCCCAGCTGATTTAGGCACCCTAGGAGGCTCGGTGGGAAAGACCGCATGTTTCAGGAGGGGAACTAGGGGCTCTGGGGAAGTTTGGGGTCTTCTTCCAAAGAACTGGGAAATTGTCTCCACAACGACAATCTTTACCAGTATTTTATAGAGGCCAGCTTGCAGCTGTGAAGTAAACAACAAACGGTATTGAACTGGCCAGTAATATACTGTCTGTGGGCTAATATAGCTCAGGATATATTCACTGCCAAAAGTAAATTTATAGCGCAGGATATATTCACTGCCAAAAGTAAATTAAACATTTTCCTTGAGATTCACTTAGATAGCAGTGTTTGTTTATGTAGTGGTTTATCTGTGTATGAAGAAGTGAGCAGGAGTTAAAGTGCAACTGCAATCACATATAGTAAATCCAATTTATATTAATATTCCTCCAACCTAATAGCTGGCAAATACACGTTTCTGCACTTCTAGCAGTCCGCCTTAATTTGTTTTTGTCAAACGTCAAGCAAACATTTTATCATAGGTTTGTGTTTGTTTTTTTCTCCTATAACAACACAAACATATCAACACTGAAGGTTATAGAGGTGAATATTTTTAAAAAAGTTTACTCTTCACATGCTTAATCAAGGCCTTCATACTTTACTTGCTTTCCACCAACCGTTACTAAAGCCATCCACAGTCTTTGAAATCCAAGTGTTGTGAAGTGGAAATGCCTGTTCAGGAAAGAGCTCTGGTACGACTGAGTCTCGATGACAGGTTTAATCCCAAGCTCAGCGGAAACTCAGTTGTGCTCCTTTTTCTCCCTGAGATAGTTAAAGAGGACATCCAGCCCCCCCTCGACAACCTCAGGCAGAGGCCGGGACAAGGGGTTGTGGGCGATGTGGAGACCCTTGTCCATCGGGTTCCACGCAATGCGTTGCAGTCGGCGCAGCAGGTAGAGGTCATCTGGGAGAGTCTGTATGGCATTGTAATCGACGTTTAATAACTCCAGAGTGGTGATGAAGCAGAGGGACCGTGGCAGGCTGCGTATGTTGTTATTCTCTATGATGAAGATTTGCAGATTGACCAGATACTGGACACTCTCTGCAATGCTTTCAAGCCTGTTGGACCCTAGGTGCAAGAAGTCCAAGTTCCTCAGTGCGAAAATGCAGAGGGGAATTTGCACAAAGCGGTTGTTGCTGAGGTTCAGTTTCCTCAAACTTGTCAGGTCGGTGAAGCTCAGAGGCAGTTGCGAGATGCAGTTGTGTGAGAGGCTCAAAACCTCTAGCTTCCTGCACAAGCTGAGCTCTGCGGGCACTTCTGTCAGGCAATTCATATTGACAAACAAGACCTTCAGGTTCCTTAGCAGCCCTATCTCTTTAGGCAGACACTTGAGGCAGTTGCCACCCAAGTTCAGCACTACCAGCCTGTCCAGTTTCCCTAGCGAAGGAGGAATTGCCACCAGCTGGTTGCGTGAAAGGTTCAGTTTCTGCACCTCGGGCAGTCCCCATAAGAAGTCAGGCGTGCTGGTCATCCCTTTCATTATGAGGCTCAAGCTGACATATCGCAACCCCCGTTTCAGCAGTGACTTGGGCTCTTTCCCTGCAAGAAGAGCATCTTCCCATGCAGGCAACTTTGGACCTTTCCTCAGAAAAACCATGCTGCTCCGCTGCTCGTTCTTTGAGTGCTCAGTTCCCATAACACCCTGGATCCCTCCTGAGAGATAAAGTGAGGTTTTCTTCCTGTGCAAGTGCTACACCAACATGCAAACGCCAACAGGGGATGACAGCTTGCAGGAGGCGGGAAAGTCAAAGCAAGGAGATGAGGAGGAGCCTGTGAAGTGCATCTCAGTCCACTGAGATAGTTTCCATAGCTGCTGAGGGAAAGTTTCACTTTTGGGGGCTTATGACGGTCTTGGTGCACAGTCTGTAATGAAATACTTGCTCCTGACTTGTGAGCAAACCAGTTCAATTCAAACTGAATGCCACAAGGCAGCTGTCACTGTCATTCGGCCTGGGCTTTATTGGACAGATATGTGTCTTCACTGCAAAAAGGTCACAAGGATGCTGTATATAACTTCACCATGTCAGCTTTCTTGGCTATCTGGTACATACCATGGCTGCAGGACAATTAACAAGAGTGACTTCAAAAAAACAAGCAAACAAGCTACAGAAGAAAACAAGCAAATGAAGAAGCCATCAATTAAATTCAGATGTAAAGGAACTTTTCACAGTCATTTTTATTTTATTGTTCCTTATTTAACTGAAATAGTTACCAGTCCACCAGAAAGCTTTGCACACTGCAAAAAATGCTTGTAAACACTTCTACGTGAGTCCTTGTTTTCTCCTTAGTTAAAAGAAAAGAAGAAGAAAAAGTTAATGCTCATATAAAAAAGTTAGCTTTTATATTCCCTTTGTGGTAAGGATAGGCCTCTTTCTTTTTGGAAAGGGTACCACCTTCACTGCAGCAATGACATTTTCCAGCAGTGTCTGCGCCCACTTGGATGATTGCTTGCTGCCCACGTCGCCAAGTGTGAGTGGTCATACCACACAGTTCTGCACAAATTACTCTGTCTTAAATGTCCTGTGCTACTTTCACATTCAACCAGCAAGATTTTGGGGGCCTGGTTCTTTTGTACTATAGAAAATGTAGGCACTTGATGTCCCTTTTCTGTGATCTTTCCTGTCTTTCTGGGCTATTCTGGGGTACAGGGGGACTAGCAGTCAAATAGCTCAATCTATAAATGACATTTAACTCCAGGTTAGAGGGACTGATGGGAGAGGAAGGAAGCAGTGAGATATAATAATACCCGAGAACAGCTGAAGCTAGCTCTGCTGATGAGAGGAAATTGTATTGCTACAGGAATACACAGTGAGTTTAAACTCAAAGGGACCCTAAAAAGGATACTCAAAAACTTTGGGCACCATTTAAACCAGATGAAAATTGCAGCAAATAGTACAAGAGTTTTGGAGCTTTTAATCTCCAGTGGATCCATAGTGATGGAGATGCTTTGCTGCTACCTGTGAGGCTTGGTGGTGGGTGTACCCTCCCTCCCCACCACCTCATTTCAGAGACTCTCACCTTAAAACCCTGCATTATTAGCTCAGATGTTAAGGGACTACACACAGAGTTGCAGCTGGGAGTCGGGGCACTTCAGCAACCTCTGTGGCTTCAGTCCTCACAGTCCCTTCTTACTGCTGAACATCACTCAGTCTCTTTTCAGCTTCCAGTTCCTCACAGAGCTGCCCCTGCCTGGGAGGAGAGGGAGAGAGGGAACATCCCTGCGGCTGTGGCTGGCAAGCTGAGCCCTATGGCAGGAGAGGAGCCAGGACCACACTGAGAAGTGCGAGATGGTGGTGAGCTGAGAGAGCCATGTAATTAAAACATGAGCCTTCACAGGGTCACATGGCATGAAAATATCTGATCCTGAGGCTGAAGTGTTGCATTCCCTAGAGTGCCTGGATGACCCTGGAAAGGGCTGAGGCTAGACGTAGTTGTTTGCTTAGAGCAGGCTGGCAGCCTGACTGAGAGCCACAGATCCCTCCCTCACAAGCACTTTCCGCCAATATTTGTCTGCTTATAAACAAACATTATATTAAATCCCTCCGCAGCCATAAGCTCTGACTCAGTGTTCTTGTCAACCACCATCCAGATGCACTGCCCAGCACTTGGAGATAACCCTGCTGCTACGGGCAGAGGATCTGCTCTGTGAGAGGAGAGGAAACCCAACAGTAGGCCAAGCTCAGGCCAGATTTGGCCTTTCACGACATGAGGAGCCAAGGCTAAAATGTGTTCCTTCAGCCCAAGCAGGTAGAGAACAAACAAAAAAAAAGAGGCTCTCACGAGGCCTGACTCTGCCCAGCTGCTCTTAAAAAAACACTTATTATCAGGCAGCTTAAATGGATTTGAACAAGGCATTCCCTTCTGCAGCAGCAAACATGAAGGAAAGAAAAAAGGTCTTTTAGAGAGCATTTACAAAGCTGGACATTTCCTTTCTTTTAATGGCTCTGCTGGAAAGAGGAACCTGTCGCAGCTCTCCCTGCAGTCGGGCTTGCGCATGTCCATGTCCCCATCATCCCTCCTGGGCTCTTCCTTCAGGAGGTCACTTTTAGTAACAACTGAAAACAAAACACAAAGGAAGCACAGTCTCCCTGTAGCCACAGTCTCCCCTCCACCCGGCTGGCCAGATATTTTTGGATGAGGACATCGTCCCCATCTCCAAAATGCATTTGAGTTCACTGCCTGAGGACTTGGCAGGGTTAGGTCTGTCCTCTCACCACAGAAATCCCCATCTCCTAACAGCGTGACTCAGCCAAAGGGCTCTGTACCCTTCCCTGGCTTTGCATCAGGATGCTGATTCGAAACCAAAGCCTGTGTTATAGCCCAGTATGTTCTGTGTCCAGCTGTTGTTGGAAAGCTTCACCTGGGGCTCTCCGTCAAACAAAAATGCTTGCTCTGCTCCAGTCTCGCAGCATCTCCCACTCTTGCAGTGCTCTATCTCCACTGCCTGTCAGGCAGCAGTAGCAACAGCAGTGGGGATTTAAAACAGAAATTCCACGTCTGCAGCTTCCATTGTCCAGTTCCCTTCCTGCCTCCGCAAGCACCGTAACTGCTGCGTGAAGAAAAAAAATAACCATTTCCTTTTCTTTGTTCTCTGACAGAAAAACAGGCTGTTGAACATGCTTGCAGTTGTGGGGACGGGAAACTCTGAGGTAACCAAACTAAATTACTTTCTTGAAATGGGTATAATAAACCCACAGTGGCCTCATCTGGACATCTTGGGAACTAAATTCTCAACAAAACCGGTCCCTTTTCTGGTGGCCTGTTCTGGACTGGTTTTGTTCCAACACTTTCCACTCCTCTCTTCTCTGAGTAGCCTGCTGCCCCGCCGTGCCCTGTGCTGTGCTGGGGGACTGATTGATTTCTTAGGGCTGCTATTAGGTAGCCAGGCCAGTGAAACACTGACCTGTGCTAACACAGCCTGGAAGAAAGCAGAAATTAATTTTGTGCATGCAAGTTTGGCAGGGGGAAAAAAAAGCCAACCCAAATAATTTGATGGGATTTACATGATACAGTGTAGTTGACTATTGCTTCATGGATTAAACAACAATGTTAGTGTGGGAGGGAACAAAATGACCCAAAACTTGATGAAGAACTTTGTAGTCTAATATGATACGAGAAACTGCACTATTAGCAATAATAAAAAACCGGTAAGCTGACAAAAATGACAAGCTGTATTTTATGATGTTCTTTGACAATGCAAATGCTTAGATTTTTTTTCTTTCTTTTTTTTTTTTTTTTTTTTTTTTTAAGGACGGAGGTTTTTTTTTTTTCTTTGAAGGAAGCAGGATTGTCAGTTCTAAAAAAACTGTAAGATGAGTTCACAGAGACCTGGAATTATAAAGTATGTTATCTATGGGTTCTTTTGTTTGCCTGCAGGTTTGGAGTCTCTAGAATACACTTGGGAAACATTTTCAAGCTTTTCTCTGCAGCCAGGCAGGGAGGCTGGACAATTGCATTGTTTTTAAATACAAACTGAGATCATCACATAATTACTTTTCCACAGGATTTGAGCTTTTAATGAAATATCCAATAGCATCAGGCTTTCAATGAAACCGTAGCCATCTTAACATGTTAAATTTAAATTTGGTTTTCCTAAAAAACCCTAATATATCGTATGGTCACCAATTGTTTAAACGGGTAAGCATACAACAGATACCTACAGCTTCATGAGCATATACCTATAGGTTCATAATTGGTTTTGTGTTCTCGATCAAGTCAAAATTTTATATGGTTCCTCTGGCTCAACTTTGTTAACAAAATGTGTTACTGTAACAAGAAATAGTTTAAAACTTTTGTAAAATGATGGGAAGGTCAACCCATAGGTCTTCTGGAAGAAATTTCTATTTTCATTCATTATCTAGGTATTAAAATAAACACCTGGCTAAAATGAGGATGTAGAAAATACCTAACCTTTCCTGTGACAGGAAGGATGCTTTGGCTAAAAAGGGTTAAATTGTTTCAAGCTCAGCGGAAAACAACAGTCATGCCAGAGATATATTCACTACAAATACAATTGCTGCTACTGAAAGATCTTCTCTTGTGCTGCTCCTTTCCTCTGAAGTAAATAAAAGGTTTTAAAAGTGTCAGTGCCATGCAGGCTGTCAAACATATCCTCTGGTCTTAGTGCTAAGAGAGCAAATTTTGTAGGTTTTTGACTACTTTGTAGTGTTTTGTTGATCTTACAGCTATTCTGAAATACTAAGTCAAATTTCAAAGGTAATTTGAGATTTATTAGGTGTGACACAAGACAGGAACAATTCTTAAGGCAATTTCAGATTTCCTGTTAATTTGTTTTTAATTATGGTGCTGTTAACAGACTTTAATGCCTGTGTGTCCCTGGAGCTTTCTTGGAATGTTTTATTCAGACCCCATGTGGAGCTGCTGCATCGTCTGACCCATGAAGAATTGGACGTGGAGGTGAATGACTGCCTGTGTAGCAGCTTATTTAGCAAGAGCTATGGCAAAGTTTTTCTGCAGACATCTTGACAGGAGACAAGCTCAAACTATCCATAGTACGGAATAAAAAGTGAAAGATTTGGGTTTGTGTGTGTATGTAGACTGGAAACGACAGGCGCAATTCCTCCCAGTAGTCAAGACCAGCAGCGAGTCTCATGTTACATGGAATTAGAGGAAGTTCTACTTCTTTTCTGCCAACTTGCAGAAATTTTTGAAATTCCAGAAAATGCATGAAAGATGTCATAAAAAATGTCAGCTCCTATTTCTGCCATAGTTTCCCTGTGTGTCCACAAGCCAAACAGCTGGTCTGTCTGGCCAATATTAAACAGAGGTGACCCAGAATCCTGTACTGTGGTATCACCTGTGTTCTCCGGGGGACCAGTTTGTCCCTGTATCCACTATCATTCTCCTGTCACAGCCAGAAACAGATTCCTTTAGGTGTTTGCCCACTTATCTTCAGGGAAAGGAAAGCTCAGCACATGAACGTGCCCTTGGGGGACCCTCTCCTTGAGGACCCTCTCCTGCTTTATTTAGTTGTCTGTGCACAGCCTGTCAGTCTCAGACTTTTCCTCCTCTCATGGCCACCGTGTGGTGACAGATTTGACACCATTTGTAAATGTATTTGAAGTCATTATATGGAAGATACCACTGCAGCACAGAAAGCATTTGCTGTTCTATTATTCATCACTGCATTCATGAACAGTCACATCTACATTCATAAACACCCATAAAATAGCCTGTACATGCCTGTAAGCAAGATCCATTTGCTAAATGCGGCTCAGGGTCTGTGGCCTTCTGTATCAAAATGAAAAAAAAGTTTAATCAGATTCTCCAAACTGGATGAAGTAGCTTTCGGTATAACTGCTACCACATCACCTCTGATGCAGGTGCTTTTTTTTCACAGAGCTCTTGAAGTTCATCTTATTATATTTAATGCATCATAAGAAAGAAAATAGTCGTTCTTAGAAAGTAGGAAAACCTGAATTCTCCTTGCCTAAATCTGTTCTGATATAAAAAGATGTGTTTCTTGACATGTCTTACAGAAGGAGTCAGATTATCTATGTGTCTGCCACATGCCTACTTAGCTGGCCTTCATACAGAATGCATTGGAACTTTCTCCCTTTCTGTCTTTCTTTCAGATGACAACTCCTCTGGACTTGTTTCAGTACCCAGAGCAGACTCGGCTCAGCTGCCCGGGGTGTATGGCCCCCAGCTCTCCCAAGCATCCTGTCACAAGGGGCTACGTGTCACTCTGGCAAGGAATATCCCCACCTCTCCTAAAGCTGTTGCTCAAATTAGCAGGGTTTTCTTAAACATCCATGGGTGCAGTGAGTCCAAAAATAAGTATGACTCTATGGTCTGCTGGCAGAACTCCCAGTCTCTCCTCCAAAGACTGTTTAAGTATTTTACATTTAACAGATCACTGTAGTTACTTACTCTTCTAGAATCTGAAAATCCATACTCTGTTCTGGAAACAAAAGGCAGAGATGACCCTGAGGGTCCATTTCCATGGAGTCCTATGTTCAGCACCTATAGTTTAGAGACAAGCTAGACCATTAATTCAGCATTATCTAGTAAGAATCTTACAAACTCTCCCTGCCCAATCTGCCAATGTGCTGATTTTGACAGACTGTTTTTGAAATAAGTCATTCTCTCCAGGCATTGCTAGTATGAATGTGTCTGTGCTCCAGCTCCATGGGGTTCTGCATGCCACAGTAAAGACCAGGCGACTGTATTGCAAAGTTCATTGCTGTTGTGCCAATAACCCTCTTTTTTATTCTAATCACTCAAATGTGTTAAAAATGCTGTTGTATCATAAAGTCTTAAGGGACAAAGCCAGAGGGAAGTTGTAAACTTATTTAAGAAATAAAATAAAACACCAACTGATCCAGTTTTTCATGCCAGATTTTGTGTTTAAAATGGATGCGTGCTTCTCCAACTGAAAGCACAAGCTCTTTTTATCTTAGTCCTCATGAAATTTGGTAAATCTGTACTGCAAATCAATGTGACCCAGTGTGAAGGGGTTTAGGTATTTCCACCCAGAGTCCATTACAATAATGATTGCAAAAAAGAACTTAGGAAATAATTCAATCAAAGCTGCTGTGGAGCCTTAATCCCAGATCCATGACTCTTACACAAATTTTACTGATATAAGAAGAAACTCTGCATTTACCTTCATAAGCCTGATAAATGTTAAAACAGAACCTAATTAAAACTCCCTAAAACACATAGCTGTGTCTCAGTTTGGGATTTATCAGAGACATTATCAAATGAAAGGGCAGACATCCCTCTAGACATCTGAAGACTCAATGCTGACAGTTAATAGCTTGACTTTTAAATTTCCAAGTTCTAACTTAAGGCAACGTATCGGATGCTTAGCTTCAAAGGGCTTAAATGAACAAATAAAACTTCTCACGCAGTCAGTAAAGCAGTGCATCTAGGCATTATTAGTATGACAGCAATATCTGAAATCCTATGAAATAATAAGAGTCACTGTATGGTTGGTGGAATCTGAGCCAAGTTGCAGTTAAGGGGACCTAAGGGCTTTGCACAGAGCACAGCCTGGAGGCAGAAGATACAGCCTAGTAGGTGGAAAAAGCACTTGAAAAGCATCTTGCATTAAAAAGTTACCTTAAAAGTAATAAAATAGAGCAAATCAAAGGGAAAATAAGATCTTCAAGCTCAAGAGCAGGCAAAAGAAAAAAGAAAGGAGAAGAAAAGCTCACTCATAATTGTCATCTTTCTTATTTTACAACCTCTAATGAGAAACTTCCCAATAGAGAAAATCAAACATGAATCTGTTCTGTACCTGACCATCACAAGAGATTAATTGTGGTGTTCAGCTATGGGGTTTCAGCACTTATTGGACAGTGGGAAGACAGGATACTGCAGCTAATGATTCCACCTGAGGTGGAAGGACAGCACATTCAGCAGCCATGGAGGTAGGTGGAAGGTGAGCACCGATGCTCTGATGTGTGACCAGATCAGCTAACAACAAGGCAGGTTTTTTTTTTTCCAAAAAGGTGGAAGATGCTGCATGGCTCAAAAGGAATGCAAATGGCAATACTGAAATTTAAGACTGAAATTAAAACAGGAGGTTGTGTTTGGAGTAAGCAAAGCAAGGGGTTGGAGTATTTTATTTTTAATCTTATCTTTTCGGACCAGGGAAATGTGAACAATATTTGCAGGGGACTTGAAACAACAGTGGCAGCCTGTGCATTTGTCATGAAAATTTACTACACACAGAGCTCAATAAACTGATGAAAGGCTTTCTACGATACGGTTGCCTGTGAGATCTGGAGACTAGACCTGGTGACCCATACTGTCTCTTCCCATGCTGTGGTCTTAAATCTGACCTCCTCTCCTGGTGTCTTTGACTCCCCTACACGTGCAAAATTCAGGAGTCTCGGTTCACAGGCCACTGCATTCACATTACCTTTGGTGCTGATCTACGAGTTTTCTGCCTCACTGCATTTCACTTTTAGTTTATTGGATTTGAAAAAATGTAGACAATCAGAGGAAAATACAATTATAACAGAGTTGCAGCCAGTTGTTTTCCACATGATAAGAGATCTTATCTGTAGCCAGGGCTGGATGCAGACATAACCTGGGCTGGTGGGCTCAGAGCAATGTGCCGGCAGATGCTAGCAAAGGGCTGCAGTCTGTTTCTCTCCCTCACCCATGGAAATGAACTCAAGTTTTCCTAGGCTAATGAACTTTGCTAAGCCATTTCATGAATCCAGGATGAACACACAATGTGTACAAGTATCTTGAGTCAGTCTAGCAATCCAAAAATGAATATACACGCCCAATCTTCATGAGGTATATTTAACTAGCAGCCTGGAAACCACCAGTTTTCTATGGGTTTAGACAGGTAACATTTCAGGAATACATATTTTGGCAGCTTCACTTTAAAAGTCACTGGTGGAATGGAGCAGCAAGAAAAATATTTCTTAATGTGCTGTTTTTACCTACCCCTCAAATGATGGTGTCATGATGCTGCAGCAATATTGGGTAATATATGGTGACAATGCAACAGTGATATTCCCCCACTGATAAGGCAGAGTGAACATTTGTCTGCAGCCACCCGTTCTTGAACTTCTCTAACTGCACTTTTTCACTGTTGCACTCTGTAGCAAACTACGTGCAATATGAGTGGAAAAGAGCTTAATGCTCTTCCTTAGGTGGAAACTGATATGGAAATGCCAAACACTGACTGCTACCTGACATAAATACACATCTAAAAATACACCACCATACACCTTACACCACCTGTAAAAATACACCTCCCCCAAACCCTCACTTTGCATCATAAATGAAGCATAAGCAGACCCTAGAAAGGTTGAAGCAGAATGTCTACTGAATTTATGATTAATAAGCATGTCAACTTTTATAACAGCATCTTGATGTGGACACAGCTAATGGCCTTAACATTGCTTCCAGAATCAAAATTGAATGGTTGAACAGACTTAGCCTCAGGAAGGCCCACAGTGATAAGGGAACCATCAGAGAAAATAGGTGTACGCATTTTTCAACCTGTCAAGTGAAAAAAATCACAGATGATGATAAGTCAAGGATATGCCCTCTCATATATGAGTTATACAAATGCTTGTGCTGAACATGGCTGCCTTCTAAACAAGAGGGAAAAGGTGAATGTAAGCAACAGAAAGCTGCATGATTATCCTGTAAATTGCACTCACCCAGGAGCAATAATTACTCTGAATCAGCATTTAAACAGGGAGGGAGTTGTTCTGTGCTGCTCAAAGCTGTTGTAAATTGCTAACCCTGTAAGAAGCACAGGAAGAAAGAAGCACACAGGTAGGCACAGCAAAAAGCAGGGTACAAATTTGGATAGAGCAATACACAGACTTAGGAATTATTTACATTTTTGGGGAGGATTTCACCTGCCACCATCATCGAAGGCTGTAGAAAACATATCAGGCCCCAGGGACTGAGCCAGGCTATGGCTGCTGAGGACTAGGAAACTAAACTGGAGGACAGTCTAAGGACCTGCCAATCTGGTCTGTTTGCCTTCCTCTGAGGCACCTGCTGAAGACAGGACAGAAGGGACTGGGCACCCAGGACAGAAGGGACTGGGCACCGGCCAGCTCTCATACACAAAAACCCAGATGCCAAATGGATTTATTTTTTTTGTTTCTAATTAGCAAAACAATGTGTACAAGTATGGACATAGGTAAAATGGAAAGCACTGGACATGGCATGTTGTCTTTAATATTGATAATTGCTGATGTTCTCCTGGATCAATCTTCTGGGAAGGACAATAATTGACTAGTTAGAGATGTTAATTGTGTCAGCCCAAACTCTCCTCAGTAAATCTCATAAACAAATCTTAACTATTACTATAATGCTTACATGCCTTATTAGTTTTCAAATAAATGCTTTGAACAAAAAAAAAAATGTTGTAAAGGTAAAAGTCATAAATTAAGGGTAATTCTCCATTAGCAGCTGTATACAACCATAACATGTCCTTGCAGAAGCGGTATCTGAATAACTTATTGAACTATCAAGGCAACCACTGAAAAACTTCGGAAGAGGGACTGGCATTTGATTTGCCTATGTGCAGCATGTAACATCTGCTGCAAAAAATGGTTACTAATTTTCTATGAGATTCTGTTTATCTTTAATAAGCTCAAGTCTGTACCATTAATTTGTGAAAGTATCAGCTGTGATAGACCAACAGCTTCTCTCTCTTTTCACAGCCAGGCAAACTTTTTCCCCCACTTTGTTTTCATTAGGAAAATCTTGCCAATTCCCTCTCTGTTTTTACCACAGGAAAGAACCAATGGCATCTGCCAGCGCAACACAGAGGGGGCAGTTTCTTCCTTACTAGCTTCTGAAGGGAGGTTGTAATCTCTTACTGTCTGATGTGAGCACATCTATATTTCTTCCACTACTATGTGAACAGGTTGTAGGAAGCATAAACTTTTACTATTACAGCTCTTAAAAAAAAAAAAAAAAAAATTGAATTAGGCAAGACAATAATCCCTGGCCTCCTCCTGATATTCTCTGTGGAGTGTCCTTCTCAAGTCACCCATGACCATAATTTCCACTGCACAGCTCAGCTGAGGCATAAGCTTTGGCAGCACCTCATTTGCCATGGCAGAGCTCCAGTTCCTGCTCTGTGTTGACTTGAAGACAAGAGTGGCCCCAGTTGAAGACTTACTTCCTGAGGCATTTAGACAATAACACAAGTGTTGACAGATGAGCTTTGTTTCAGACATGAAGAATACATGTGATACAGTGAAAAAAGTTTTTTCAAAAAATCAACATAGTGCTAAGTATTATTATGAACCTCTGGTTATATCTCTTTGTAGGTGGCCTCTGTTTTCATAAGGTCCAGAGCTACACCTTGTATTTCCAGCACAATTATGAAAATTCTTATGTTCTATAATTAAATGGCATTTTTATGCAATCCATTACATTTAGATAATTTGAGAACACCTGTGACTGTGTGAAGGTATTTTGTATTCTGGGACCTTAACCAGCCAAAACCATCTTCTAAACAACAGGCCAAATTACGAATCAATGTCAGTCAATGTTGTTTATTTTGGAAGTCATACCTGTTAATTCTCAGCTGGAATGTGACCCTCTGGCTTCGCATCTTAAACATTCACACATATCTCAAAGGCAAAAATGGGAGAGGGACCCTTCTTAAAGACTCTTATAATCACCCCATTGCATCCCTTCCATACTTCTGACATGTAGAAAGAGCTCTGTCTACTGATTAATAGGAAACTATACCCAAACAGCTAATTTCATTTTGTTTAAACACTCTGTTGACATTTTAGTGGCAAATAACTGTACTACATTCGTTGAATTTGTTCTGTTGTTGTGGCAGTTAAGACAGAAATGTGTGAGTCTCTACAGCTTCATTGAAGAGAGATTTGCACACACTGCTGAAGTTATTAAATGCACATGATGCAATTTATTAACTGAAAGCCCATGATTTCCTGACAAAAGCTAGGAAAAGGAGTCACAGTATAAATATTTAACATATTAATTCAAAGACTTTAAGAAGTGTGCAGGTGACACTGGAGTACAGGAACCAGGTTTTGCATAGAATTTGGCATTGCTAGATTTGTTTGAGACATTTCTCCTCTCTGAGCCACTGAGCATCTCAGTAGGGCATAAAGGGGCCACTGAAATATTTCATCATATGTACAGTTCAGTAGCTGTGATTTTATTGATTACCTCAAATGATTATGTGGTCAAAATATGCCAATGATGTGCATCTTCAGGAAATACTCAGATTCTGCTTGCATTCAGATTAGAAAAAAATAAGACTTGAAGCTAGTCACAATGCTGTGGCATTTTGCAATAATATATTTTTTTTGGAGGGATATTGAAATTGGGGTCCTAAGCATCAATTTGCTTAGGGCATTGCCCACCACTTGCTGTGACCGTGTTTCTTGCTCTTCCAGATGGACTGGGACTGTCTGAGAAGCACAGCTTTACTTTTCTTTTTTGGAAAAGCTAAAAAGCCATAGCATGTACGTACTTTGCTGTTTGCAAAACAGGTGATGGAGACATAGAAGTGAAACATTCAGCTCTCTGCAAATGAAAGGTGTTGAGTGAGTGCATTCTGGCCAGAGAGGGGCATTCAGCTCCCCAAGCAGCATCTGGCCTGCCTTCGTATCATAGAGTCATAGAATGGTCAGAGTTGGAAGGGACCTTAAAGATCATCANTGGACACAGTACTCCAGGTGGAGTCTCACAAGCGCAGAGTAGAGGGGAAGTTATCATGTCCTGATAACTGCTGCCTCTTCCTCCTCTGCCTCTGCAGGAGAAGAAGGCAAAGCCGAGAGAGAGTAGGTAGCACAGACACACACTGTGGAGTGGCATAGACACGGTTGGGAACCTGGTAGCAGAGCTGTCGGATACTTTTTGTGACCTGGAGTCTTTTATTTTGGAAGCATTACTCCTGGTTTAGCCGTGCAACTCCCAGTTTACCTGTTCTGTATCCATGTCACACTGGTGGATTCCACTTTGGTTTTAAAACAGGTGCATTTCTGCACGTCCAGCATTTCTGCAAGAGGAGTTTAGTTGGTGCATGGCTACCACTACCCTGTAGGCTAACCCCCTCATTGAGTCACTGGGCATTTTCTACCTCTGCCCTCTGAAATATCAGCCATAAAATAGAAATTTAGGGCGTTGGCTTTTCAGAGAACTGGAGGAATGATGATAGCAGAAATATAAATGCTCCAAACCCATTTCCTCACAATGCCTCAGAAAGATCACTTTAGAGATAAAAAGATAATTCAATCATCATTTAGTTTCTCTTCCTTTGAGAATCCCAGCTGAGAATGATTTATTGAAAATTGTCATGATAGCTGTTATGTTTCAGACATTCCTGGAAAGGCTCTTTCATAACACATAGCCAATTCGCGTGGGCATGAAAATGAACTTTATTTTAAAGACAGGTGTTTTAAAATATGTATTAGAGGGGAAAAAAGACATTTGAATTTAAACTGAACAGCTATTAGCTTCCCTAGATAGTCTTTTTTAGTAACAATTGCCTATTAATTATTTACTGCCAGCAAAAGATTTGATCTCAAGCAAAATTCTTTGACATTCGTTGGCTTCACTGCAGTCGCTGCAAAGTCTGGCATGTGGTCATTCCAAATTCCAGGCTCAGTCACTCACTTCCCCCCCCCTCCCCCCCGGTATTGAAGTTCAAACTGACTTTAATGCAAGATTTGCTTCAGGAAGGGATGTGAAATTTATTATTTTGTCAGTATTACACAACATTACACAAAATACATGAAAGTAAACCCTGTCACCTTGGCAAAGCAATTAAACCCATGAACTCTGAAGGGGTCCTACTTGTCAAATGCTAATAAGCTATAGTTCAGTATGGCGCCAGGAGGAATGCAATATCAGAAATTTTGAAGGAGCAAAAGGCTCCATTAAAGTTGGTTTTTGTGTTGTTTTTTTTTAATTATTTTTCAAAGAGATGGGGCTAATGTGGCATTTAGATGAAGCAAATGACAGATATTATGTCCTCAAATGTAGTGAAATGCTATAGCAAAGATGCACCCACTGTACTCTTATTCAACCTTGCGCATGAGCTCCTGCACCCACCTGCATCCTTCTCCCACCCACCCTTCTGCCACCTTCTCTGGACTCTGCTTCTGACAGAAATGCTGGCAGGGGAACAGTGTGTGAAATAACCCTGGTACTGTCAATTTTCAGGCACTATGTGCGTGATGAGGACATTCGTGCAGGCAATAAGTTATATAAGGCAGGTGAAAAATAAATGCGTAGAACTCACACTTGATGAAATAAACTAATGGTAAACCGCTCAGGAGCGGGGAAAACTCCCCTGCAGACAGCCTGTCTCATCATTTTTTCCATCAGAGTGACTGTTTTGTCTGCCTGAAGCACCCAGAGCTGGGCAGCCTCCCGCTGGGGACTGTCAGCACGAAGGCCCGGTCTGCAGCAGCCAGCACCAGGGGCTCAGGGAAACTGAAGCTGGGGTCCAGGCTTTGCTCTCTGAAAGGTGTGAAAAGTGCAAAAATTTCAAAAATTTCAGGTAGAGAGGCAGCTGGTGGGCTCTGCTTTGCGGGTACAGGTTGCACTGATTTCATGAATAAAGCAGAACCGGGTGTTAGGAGGAAAGGACTTAAAAGTTTTGACTTGCAGTTTCACAGTGCCATCCCGTGGCTATTTTAAGTGGCTGCAGAATAAAAACCAATGAAACTTGGAGCTTACCGAACATTTCTGTCCGTAGTAAGAATTTCAGATTTGAATTAAACATAACACACATCTTGAGAGTGAAATTCCATTAAATAAAATACGCAGTGCATTTTTTTTGTTTTTAACAATTAACTTCTTTGTTGCAAGCATTTTGTCTTTAATGTCCTTTAAGTACTTTTTAAACAAACATGTTATTTGCATTTGAATAAAACCCAAATATAGTATTCTGCAAAAAATCAATCCGCCAAGGTACAACCTCATCACAAATGACTTAGCAGCATCTGAAAACCAAAACAGTGCCAAAAAAATTGTTTTAGGGAATTCTTAACCTACACATTTAGTGATTTGGTAATGGATATGGGTTTTTTTATTTGTTTGTTTGGTTGGTTGGTTGATTGGTTTCTTTTTCCCTGTAGCACCTTCTGTTTGTGGCTTCATTGTCATGTCAATTAATTGAATCTTGTATTGTTTGTGTGATCCATTTATGGAGTTTATAGAGTACTTTGGAAATGCTATAATATAAAATATTCACCAAAAATCACTGTGTAAACTCTATGTGCTGACTTATTTATTTTATAATTGGCTCATTTTCAGTCAGTCTTTGGCAGATTAACTTTCAGTCTTCTCTAGTTCCTGGTATTTTATAAAAAGTCTGACACCAGTAATAGCTTTTTTTCCTGTTCCTTGCTTATATTTATGAAAGAACTCTTGAAGTTAAAAAAGAAAAAAAAAAAATTTGCTTGGTTGTATTGTACACAAGATACAAGTCAGGATGGGTCGTCTGTGTCGTGTGTCCCCCCCCCTCGCCCAACTTCTACACATGAGAACACATGAGAAAACCTGGAAAAAAGCAAGAAAGTGCTTGTTTCATGGGCAGCAGTAGATGAGATACAAACGTTATCTTCGGATTGACGGTGCCTCTTACCAGGGGGGTGTGCATTCCTGAGAGTACCTGCGGCGGGGTCATCCCAGGCTGCAGGATAATGGAAGGGAAAAGGGAAGGAGAAGAGAGCTTTTGCAGATGGGGAAGAATTTTAATTGCCACTTGCAGGATGGCGCCTCTGTCTGCTCCCTGCAGATGATCAGAAATGTGCAGGGAGGAATCCAGGAATGGTAAATACAGCACTGCAGTGTCTCTGCAGATAACCATTGACTAAAGCTTGATAAAGTTTTAATTTGTTTAAACACAGGCATTTCTTGATTGAAGTCAAAGATGAGCTAGAGAGCTCACTTCCTAAGCTCTCCCCTCCGCAAACTGATTGGCTTTGCCTCTCGTTCTCCAAAACAAACCTCTAATTAGCATTGGAGTTTACACAGAAACACTACCTTAGTAAATACAGCCTGACAGTCCATCCGTCATGTGAATATTTACATAGACATAGTCTTCTCTTGCAATGCAATTCGGATTCTAAATATTTCTGGTATCTCATGAATTTTTAATTATAGTTCTTTTCAAAGTGGAGCTGATGCCTCACTAGATATTAAAAAATGCTAGACTGCTTCTTCACTGATGAGCATTTGTTTATACAGCACAAAAGAGACAGCAAACGCTACTGTCAGACTCAGTAGCATTTAACATTGACTTTGCACTGTAGCTAGCTATGTAAGTAGAAAAGGAATCAGAAAATAAGTTCTAGTCAGTGCAGTTTATCTTGGCAGTAATTAAAATAAGATCAGCCCGTAAACTTTTCCTTTAACCCAAAATTATTTATTTATGAATCAAGAGGGCACCTGATTTCCTCTATTTTCCAGGTCAGGCTAGTCTTTCAACATAACTTATCAACTAATTCCATAACTACCTGTAGTTAGTTCAATGTCAGTGTATTTAATTCAAAAATCATACACTTCACATAATGCAGAGTTGATTTTAAAGATGAAATGTAAGAATTAACTCTGCTTCCATTCTATCTATTAACAGTAATGTTTCAGTAGCAAAGGGTCTTTCTAAACAGCATTAAGAAGGTGAAGCACAGAGATTTCCATCCTACATTATCCTTTTATTATGCAATTGCAAAAATTCAGTTGAAATACATGTAAGGGCACCCACTGAGCAGTAGGAAGGCACATTCACCTGCTTTTATAGTCAGGAAGAGTTAATGCTGATTTTGAAATGATGCTCCATGAATCTCCCATTAGGACACTCCTACTCTTCCTCAAATCAGGAACCTGACATAGTATCTGGATTATTATTTTTTAAACGGCTTCTGGCTTCCATCTTAGGCAGGGCTAATTTGTTAAAAATTGGAAGTGATAAATTATTCAGTTTGCTAATAATGGCTTTCCAGATAGGTGCAAGGCACTTTCTTGCAATATCAAGAATGGCAGTTAGGATTAAAAAATAGCTTGCATTATGCTCATATTTCCTCCCACATTAATAAAGTTAAATTGCCTCTTGAATTAGATTCTATGGCAAATTTCTATAACAGAAGCTTAAAGCTGACATCAAATTCATGTTTAGGTGTAGAAGTAAATTACTTCATTTTAAAAGCCACAGAAGACAATTGCAGATGTTCATTGTTCCACAAGTAGGATTGAGGTCGCATATTCGAGGCTCTCAACTTCTGCTTTCTTGAAGTTTTGTTTTTTGCTTTACCTCTAGACATTCTACAAAAAAGATGATGAAACCTTGCTAATCTCACATCAAGATGCTTTCTTTTAACACAGATTTTGCTTGGCAGGTGTATGTGTCTGGGCAGCAAAAACTCGGTGCTTGCTGTTAAAAGCTCAACCACTGGAACAACACTGATGTCCTACAGATCTTTTCCCAACTGCACACTCGACCACACTTGAGAAGAAATGCAAATTCACTGAAGAAAAGATCACAGAGTATGATTAACTGATTAACTCCTATTGAATAACTTTTGCAAAATAATAACAAAGCAAAAATTAGTCACAAACTTTATTCTACTTTCACAAATTAATTGTAGTTTAAAAGTATGAGATAAAATATTTTAGAAATTCTCTATCCATTCAGAAAACTATCTGAGATGTTAGGAGCACAAGTTAAATGCCATTCAACTTGCATGTCTCTGTGAGGGCCAAGTTATATTCTCTCCCCTTCCTAATACAAATTTGAAAGTGGTGGGTTGGCATCCTTCAAGTCCCACACATCCTTCCCAGAAATCCAAGATCAGTTTGGAGATGATCGGTGAGATTTTTGCTGCTGTTAACACTTATTCTTCATGTTATAGAAGCCTCTGATGGAGTCAACTGTGGCTGTTCCTTTGCCTGCATGGGTTACCGGAGCCTTGAAGCTCTTGCAAACAGTTTCATCAAAACGTAAGGAAAAGCCCCATGCCCAGAGTGGGAACAGCATTATGGAAGGGCTGTTGCTGATTACCAGCAGTGGTGCTATTGTATTCTCTATTGGCTATGGGTTCCATTTTTTTTCAACAAAAGAAAAATTAATGTGAATTCACTGTGATTTTTGAGTAGGAATATATTTACCATAATACAGTATACCATCTGATCATTCCTGTTGGACATAATCACAATTTCCAGGCTGTGAGCTGTTCACAGAAAACATGCTGAGTCTTGCCTTGGTCAACACCATTGATGCCAATGAGTCAGTTATGGTAGGAATACAGCACAAATCAACAGAAAATCATCACCTCTTATTTTGCGATTTGGAAGCAGTGCAGCCCTATTAACCTGTTTCCAAACCATGCCATCCTTTGCAGGCATGATTTCCTGGTCAGTAGCTATGAGGAGACAAGAGTTACAAGAAGTGTCTTCATATTCAAGTGTCTAGGCATGGTCCAGGCATGTGATACATTTACCACAATATAATGAGATAGTTACATATTTAATTTCAAAAGGAGATCTGGGACAATTATGCTGCTTCCATCAGGTCTATTCAATGCTGTATGAAAGCAGGGTTCCTAGGATAAAGCGATCTAATAATCAACCTATATTCCTCTTCTTATTAAAGCACTATTATTTCACTGTTTGGTGTTGTGCCTTTTTACTGAGATTGGGAAAGGAGCCTGTACACCCCCTGTGCAAGAATAACCAGTGATGATGCTTCTGTGCTCTCCTAACTCCTGTCCACCTCTCCTTGGCAGAGGTTTCAGCCTCTTTGCTCCATCCCCTGGAGCCTTCCTCCCCAGCAGCCAGGCAGGAAGCAGCTGGACCCACTGCCTTCACCACCACTGGATTATGGCTGGTAATAGGAGGGGATGACCGAGTGTTCACAGTCTTTTGAAAGCCTGGAGGGAAGAGTATCACTAAACCTAAGTGCTGTCAGCATGAGGGATGTGGAGGTGCATGAAGATGTGGGCACGTACCAGGTATGTGCAATAGCCTGGGCATTGAAAGCCCTCTGTTATGGGAATTATTGTTCTGAATGCAGGGTAGGAATTTACAGTTTTCTGTTTTCTTTTTCCCACTCCCCACTTTTTGCATCCAGATTGTCCTAGAGTGCCTGCTTCTCTCCAAAGACAGCACTTAAGTCTGAGCAACTCCTGAGATCTATGAAACCCATACCACAAGCAGGCAAGCCTTGGAAGAACCTTGCGCCCAGGGAATGCCCATGTGGTGCTTTTTCTGGCCAGGCTAGAGAGATTCAGCCCACTCATGCTTTTTCTCCTGCCCTGTGACAGCTCTGGCAGTCTCCTGGAGCAGCTGTTTCCCAGGTTCCTGTGAAACAACAGATTACCTTTAACGTTCATGGAAGCCTTTGTCACCTTGGAGACAAATTATTATAACATAAATTTCAAGTTGCAGCTTGAAATAATTTTCAGGAATAGAAAGGGAACAAACTGTTGCTGCTGATGGGGAACATCAGGCTACCAGCTGAGGAACACCAGGAGGGACCTGGGAGCTGCCCTGGTCTACACCTCTTTCCTTGGGTTGCACTTCCAGCCTGCCAAGCTGTAGAGGTGGTGTCTCTGTTGAGAGGAAGATTTTGGCAGGGTGTGCTGTGAAGGGCCTTTTGCTTTGAATTCACTCCTCTCTATTCTGTCACAGCCCAGATTTATTAACCTCTGGACGTACTTCACTGGGAGAGGGAGAAAAGCACTTGAGGGGTTTTGGGGAAGAATCGAAGAGTTATCTAAACCAGTTTTTAGTAGTGGCTGAATGTTTTTTAGAGGCAGACAGGCAGTTTACTCTGTTGTTTTTTTCCTCTGATTACAAGTGGCAATTATTTCCAGAATGCTTTTTCAGAGCACTTGGGTGGTGCTTATGAGATAATGAGGCAGAGGGGCAGAATGGATAACAAGCGTGTGCAAAAAAGCCCAATAAAAATCAACTAATAATTAGAGACCCTTTACTGTACGGTACAGCTATTGATAAAAATCTTATTTATCCATTAAATTCCGTTCTGGGTGGGATTATTGACTAGTTACATCAATGAACTTCCTTCTGCTTATTATTCCAAATTCCCTACCCCATTTCTAGAAGATACTGCATCAACGGTGTTCATATTGTAGAAATGCCCCAATAAACAGTGAGAAGAAAGGATCATAAAGAGTGGAATGAGTGGTAAGGTGGGATGGTGGGATGTGCAAGCTATGAAATGCTACAGATGAGGAAAAGCACGGCACTGCTGACAGCTATGAGTGCCCCTGCTGCCCTCTGGGGTCAGGAGGTGACTTCATGCTCCTGAGGGGCCTGAAGGGAACCTGCCATTGACACAATAGCTATGCCTTAAGCACAGCAACACAGACAAAAGCTGAAAAAACATATTTGGTGTTCACTTGGAGTTTATTTAGGCGCAGGATAGCAGAGTGGTTCCATTCAGACTCTGTATATTTGTGCTTTCTCCAGTTTGAATTCTCCCAAACCTCTCTTTTTGCCAAAGGCAATGATTTTATCCGTAGGTTGTTATTCACAGATGGCTAAATGAACATAATCACTTTGTGCTACATCATCCTAAATATTAGCATTTTCCATTCCTTTGCAACAGAAACACTCAGTCCTTAAGGCAATTCTAAGTCATGAAAGTTGATGAGATTTTAAGAAGCTCCCTGTAACCACATTTCTGAGTATTTTCTGGGTATTCACAGATAACTTTTTTCTTGTCTTACACAGCAAACTTTTGAGGCTTAATTTTGGAGTAAATTTTGATTAGCAGAAAAAATTAGTGTGAAATATTTAGAAATTATCCTTCTTAACATTTGTGCTATCTCTGTCTTTTGTTCAAGTGAAGTTGGAGCAGCAGCAAGTTAATTATCTTACAATATAAATGTCTCCTGTGCTACTTTAATTTGCAATGCTTCTATGTTAAGCCTATATGATACAGTAGTGCTCAGAGTTTCAGATCGTGCAGATGGTTTTCAGAGAGTGTATAAACATGCATGAAAGTGCAGTGTCCTCAAATGCTTTCATTCTCGAACATATTTCTTGATTCATTCAAGATCTTACCTGTACCACAGCATTTCGTTTCCTCAGTGGAATATTTTAGTCAAAGATTAAGAAATTACTAATTTTGTAATAACAGATGCACTTACTTGGTGTAACTGTGTGGTGTAGTTACACTTGCTTAAGAAGATGAGATTCTCATCTAACAGCATAATTGTTGAAAGCTCATTAGAAACCTGGGATAGGAAAGAATTATACCACTGGTGCTATGTCTTGAACCACAGAGCATTCTGATTGCCTGGTACTTTGTAATACCAGAAGTGAACTGTGGAAAAGGGAATGACAGAAAACACAGTAATCCTTTTCCCCAAGAAGGTATGTACATACTCAAATGAAATTTGAGAATAGTAGGTTTTCTTGGGGAATGATTATAATGGACAATGAACAATGGTGATGTAGTCCTGCAGACTAATTCATTGTATACGTTTCAGTTACAGGTTGTATAGAGATGTTTATTTAAATGATAATAATTGAGTCAGACGATAAAGTCCAGAGCTGGATCTCAATATACGTTCTCTACTCCTTGTGGAGTATTTTGATGAGGATAAATGCATGTAATAATAAACTGGCAGTTACCATCACATGGATGTGAGACAGTACTCTTCAGTTTGCTGTAATCTGAAGAAATGGTTAATCTGATTATAAAGCTGTAAACTGGCAGGACTTTATACAGCACAGATGCTCTCCCTTTCCCTTTCCTTTGTACTTGGCTCCCAACTGGTACTTGCAATCCGGCACAGAGGATTCCTTAACCTGACCTCTATGATTTTAGAACAAATGACTATTTGGCTCTCAAAATTTGTTGACTTTTCTCTCCACAGATGTTTTGCTTTCCTCCTCCTTGCCTGTCCTGAAATTTAAGAAGTTCCTGGTGTGAGCAAAGGACAGATCTGTTGGAAGGGACAGATGTGAAGTGTTATTTATTTGCAAGCTTGAAGGCCTTTGATAAGGTTCTGTGGCAGAAATTTTTCATTGTATATCTCCTTGACCCATAGATTTTTCCTGTTTGTCTATGTTCTGAGTATAAACATTAGATATTAGGAAGAAGTTCTTTACTGTGAGGGTGGTGAGGCACTGGAACAGGTTGCCCAGAGAAGTTGTTGATGCCCCATCCCTGGAAGTGTTTAAGGCCAGGTTGGATGGGGCTTTGAGCAACCTGCTCTAGGGAGAGGTGTCCCTGCCCATGGCAGGGGGGTTGGAACTTGATGATCTCTAAGGTCCCTTCCAACTCTAACCATTCTATGATTCTATGATTCTATTACTATGGCTTCTCATATATAACTCATAACTGAGTTATATGATAAGAAATAGCTTTATTTTATATAAAATATGTAAATTATTATGCTTTTCCTGAATTTCTTTACCCTGGTTGCTAAAAACCAGCCAACCAAGCTGAAGTCTGAACTCCATGAGCAACTGCCCCCAAGTCTGAAGAAAGCACTTGTAGCCTAACTCTGCTCATGCTACTCTGATACATTACTGTATTTTGAAATATGGTTTAAATGAAATCCCATACAGAGCAGCACAATGTTTACCTAAAAAATAAACTGGATGCGTTGTCAGCCAAGATTTACATTTGGCAGTATCTTTTGACTAAAATTCCCCCACCTCAACCAACTTATTTTGGGCATGCAGTTCTTTTCCCAGGAAAATGTTGTTCCTTTCTACAATTTATGTGAAATATTCATTAAGGAGTATCGTGGACGTGTGTTCTGCGGCCTGATAAAGCTTCAAATAGGAAAGCTTAATGGGAGTGAACCTTTCTGAAGTAGTAAAGAAATGTCTCTATTATGAGGAATTTCTGCAACCACTTTGTTGTGGTTTATGCTAGTTTCAAGTGGTAGTTGATCATTAAAAACCTGCAAAGACTTCCCACGGGACAAAAACAGTCAACAGTCTTAGTTTACCAACTGAAATCGTTTCATTTACAAACATGGCTGATTTGCTGTGTTGATGTGGAGCAGAAGCTGAAAAAATATCAGCAAGGGCATGGTGTTTCAAAGTTGGAGATGACAAATTTACAAGAAAAAGTTCAGCAGCTGATGTTTTTATTTTATTTTATTTGCTTTTTAACCACGTGAAAATATCTGCCGTACAGGAAAGCTGTAAATTGGATTACCTTAGCAATGCTGTCTCCCCCCCACCCCCGCATTTTTCCCTTGTTGTTTCGCACAGCGACCTTTGCCCTCTCCCCCTCCTGGCAAAAACTCCCAGATCACTAATTCCAGCTTTCCCAAACTTTTTCGGCACGGGATTCGACTCGTCGCACCCCGCGCATCATCCGCAACGCGCGGCCGGGGCTGCTGCAAGTGCTTCAGGGCTGGTTTTGCGCCGACAGACACGCGTGGTGCCGGTCCCTGTGCCTGTGACCAGGGTCCTTGAGCCTGTGTGTGTATGTGTGTGAGCGGGTGTGTGTGTGTGCGGGTGTGCGTGTGCGAGGCTGTGCGTGTGAGCGGGACCCCGGCGGGGCGGGACGGGGCGGGACGGCGGTGGCGGGGGAGCATATAAGAAGGGGCGCAGGCAGCGGAGCGGGCAGTGTCCCACTCGGCGGCGGCAGCGATGGGCAGTGGCGGGTGGTGGCTGCTGCTGGCGGTGGCTTCGCTGCTCTGGTGGCCGGGGCAGAGCCAGCCCCGAGGTGAGCACGGCGAGGGTGCGGGGCTCTCGGGGTGCGGGGCTGCGGTGCGATGCAATGCAATGTAATGCNTCTTCTCCCTCAGCGGCGGGGGCCACTCCACCCGGCCGCCTCCGGGGCCGCCCACTCCCTTTGTGGGAGCCGAGAGAGGCTGTGGAGCGGCAGAAAGCCGGGGGAAGGGGCGGCCCGGGCCCCCAGCGCCGCCCGCCCCGCCACTTCGCAGTCCCCAGGGCACGGCCTGCCCCGTACGAGTCTCCGAGCCGGGTCCGGGCTGGGCAGGAGCCGCAGCCCCGGGGGTCCCGCCCCGGGGGAGGAAGAGGGGCAGGACGACCGAAAGATGCCTCACGCTGCCGCTAATGTAAACCAGATTAAGCTCCGTTATACTGGGCGAAAGGGATCAAACCCACTTTTCAGGCATGAGACAGATGTAGCGGGGGTAATTCACAAAAGTTTTCTTATATTTTGGGGTGGTTTTTTGGGGCCTCCACGTGGGGCTGGCCGGTGCACTGCGGCCGGCGTACGGGAGCGCTTCGCGGCGAGGTCTTGCTGTGGGAATAACTTCATCACACGCATCCTCTTTGTTGGAAGAGCAGTAACTTGTGTTTGCCCGGTGAGCCTGAAGTTAGAGAGCAAACTAGCAGTTCAGCCCTGTTACTGGGTCAACAGCAGTTGATTGTGGGTTACGACAGAGCGCCCTGGGAGATACCAAGTGCTCCCACCTTTGGCTTGGTTCAGCTCCTGGTGGCATCACAGGCAGAATTTCTGCTGAACTCTACTCCCTGTACATTAGTCTCCAGCCACATCAAGTCTCTATTAAAAAACAAAGCTTGAGAGTGAAAAGTGGTTGGGAGGCATATGTTGTGCAGATGCATGAGTTTTCTTTGCTGTGAAGTGTGGTGTTCAAGATGCATAGAATATGAGAGATAAGCATCTGGATGTTTACACACTGCAGTAAAAGCAAGAGTGTTTATTAATATCATTATGTGTACAAAACTCCCTCCTCTGAGTAAGGAGGACAAAATCAAGCTCAAGCAAATTGCGAAGTCTGTATATTTCAGCTTGTAAATAAATACACCTCACCTAGGTTATGAAAGTGTCTTGGAAAAAAAAGAAAATATGGTCTTAGAAAAAAAAATGAAAAACTAGATAAAATGCAAAACTTACTTTTCACGGTTGTTTGTGTAAGGTACCGTCCTATGTATGCCAAATAACCTTACTTCACTATTAACTTCAGTTTCAATATGTGTATTAGCGCACAGTTTTAGTAGGTAACAATTTTCCTGAAGCTGTTGGTTACAAGTTCACTTTTTTTTGGTAGAAATTTGGAGTGATCACACTGCAGTAATCTGTTGCAGCTTTTGCAGATAGTTTAGTGCTGATACTCTAGCTTTTACATAGCAACTTGCATTGTTAGAGGCTTCTTGATAAAACACATATTTTTGTATCAAAAATCAAAGATACCAGATTGCACATAAGCCACACCTCCTGGGGCCATTTAAATTCGTATTTGTATTTTTCTAGTTGAAAGATCAGGTCAGGAGACCATTGTTCCTATTAGGTTAATTTGATAGATTTTTTTTTTTTAACTCAGCATGAAAGTACAGCACATTTGAGGAGGCTGTAACTAGCAAACCCCCCAGGTGGATAACTGCCTTGCAAAAAGCAGAATTTAAGATAACTGATCCTAAAACAATGTGAAGAATGCGATGCAGATTAGAATAGCCATGTTGCTTTTGCAGAAAGTAAACAGATGAAGCTCACGCTTGTAAGCATTGTGGTGATGTAAAAATACTGTTTGTAGTGAGGCTGGAAAGACTTCTCAGAGTTGTTGCAAGAGGACTGGAGAAGTTTAGGGGAAAGGTATCTCTGAGAGCACCTTGGCAGAACTCTCAGCGTTTCTTGCTTTTCTGTTTGTTCCTGCTTTTGTCCTGTCAGCAGATGAGGAAAGTGGAGTATGCAATGGTTGCAAGGGTCTGTCGGAAAGGCCTGAATTTGGAAGTAAGAAAGAGCTGCACAGAACAGTAGAGTCACTGCACTGAACAACTTTGAAGGTTAATGATTGGTTCTTTCAGCCTAAAGATTAATATCTACTTACCTATAAAATTTAGTTGGTATTTTAATTACAGGTGTTCTGTTAAAGTGTCCCCACCATGTTGAAAAGTGGGGTTTGTGTTTTCAATTGAGTCTTTTTGTATCCAGTAATGGAAGTTGCTCTTCACGAAGCACATATCACTAGTGTCGGGATCTATGTGAGAGTTATTTTACAGCCTCAAAAGCAAACAGCCGTTACAGAGGCTTTGCTCCGCTGGAATGCATTCTTAATTATACTGGAGGTAACACTGATACAGGTCTGCAAAGCAGAAAGGGAAATAAGTTAATGGTTTAGCACAATATTGCTTATATCTTGGAAATCTGATTTGGCCAATGCCAAGTGGTTTTTCTATAATGAAAAAAAACACATCCTACTACTACAGATGTATGGTAACACTAACTTTCAAGACTAGTTGTAGGCTAAATGTTACCTCAGCTGCATCTCACCTCAGTTTGGCTTTTTTCACTTTTGTGCTGTAGTAGCCTGCTCTGTTGTTCTTGCCTGGGGTATTGGAGTCAATAGTCTTTTAGTGCTGATGCTCCTGGGATCGAATGCCCCCAGGAAGGTGCCTTGGGTGCTCCCATCTATGCAGAGCTGAACACTGATATTTCTTGCACTTACCATCATTTGCGTTTCAAACCTACCTTGTGTCAAGAATCTGTTTTAGTAAGTATACTTAGACTGCGATTAATATGCAATTCAGAACATTGTGGTCAGCAACCACATATTTTTACTGAAACATTTAAGCGGTATGGTTAACTTATAAATCAAATTGCTAGAGGACTTGCCCAGGAAGTGGGAGATTTAGGTTAATCTCCTTAGTTTGAGGTGATCTGAACCCACATCTCCAATTTCTGAATAGAGTGCCTTATTACCAAGTTGCTGTGACGGGTAATGCAGGGGAGGGGGAGGTATGTATGAAACCTCTCCAAACCTCTGTCTCAAAGTGAGCGACTGTGCAGCCAAGAATGGAAGTTTAACTGGTGCAGAAAGAGAATGGACAGGAGAAAAGGCTGATGCTGCAGCTGTATCATTAGGGTGGTCAAAGATGGAAGGAAAATCAAATTGCAGGCCTTTCTCTTCCTTGGCAGTCAGACATCTAAATTGGGAAGAAAAACTTTGTATTGTACCTGTGCCTGCTGTTTTTTCACGGGGTCACTCAAGCCTGGCACCACTCAGTGGGATGAAGATGGACTTTTTGGTGCCTAATTCAGGATGGTGACTTCAATATCAGATGTGATGTGCTTTAATTGTAGGTGTGGCAGCAAGATTCTTGAGTCTTTCAGGTTTTTTTTAGATACCGTCTTTAGTCTACAAGCTGAGATAGGTAGATTTTACACTCTTAATTGCCTCTCTACAGCCTCATCCATTCAAAGGTGTTTTGTGGGCTGATGTGGTTTCCTCTGACACTTGAAACAGAACCAAACTTCATCCGTGTACTTGGGTGACTATAAAACTTTGAAGAAAGTCTTATACCTTCACAATTGACTGGACTTTGCATTCCCAAATACTATACTATCCACTGCAACGTTTACCTTTATTTTTAAATATTTTTCTCTAAAATCTCTGCTGCCATGCTTCCAATGGTGTGAATATTATTTCCTGGTAAGAGAACACTAAAAGGAGTCTGAGGTCCTTTGAGACTTGTGGAAAACTTAGAGGCAAGTTGCTGTTTGCAACTTGCAGTGTGAGACAGGAGGCTGATGAGCTAAAAATATGGTAGTAGTCTGAGGCAGAATCACTAATGCTGGTATCCTTGGCTCAAGTTCTCCCTTTCTCCTTGGGCTGAAAACCTATAGGAGTGAATTTATATGCTCCTCATGTGTGTTCAGGCAGGTTAACTAGCAGGACCACAAGATACTTGTTAACTGTCCACTCTGTGTAGTTTGTTAGACCATGTGGTAAGTCTCAGGTCCATACACACAAAGGAACAAGGTTGGGCAATCCCAATAATGAACTCAGAGAATCTAACTGCTCCTAATGCTGTCTCATGACTGTCAGCCCACAGGCCAAGGGTGACACCCATCACCACGAGTGATGATAGAAGCTCTCCAGAGTTTACAGGGATGTGTATTGGGGTGGTGGCTGTCTACATGGTTATGGAATTCATCATGAGATGCAGGGGAAGAACACTTTGGTGTTGCACAAGGCCTATTATGGAATGGGTAGAGGAAGGGCCAAAGACAGGCCAGGGGAGGGGGGGATCAAGGTGGTCTGAGAGGACAGGTAATGCAGGAAGGGGGAAGAGGGGTAAGGTATTAAAGGCCAGTTGGCTGTAAACAGGTTGCAGGTCAGTATGCCCTTCTTGCCCTGTCCTGTACCTCATTAGTACGTGTCCTGTACTGATGTACCTCACCTGTCTTTTTATTAAACTGTTTCTAACTCCTCTGCTGAGTGAGGAGGTACTGTGTGCATGGAGACATAAAAGCTAGCCACTGGAGACGGTACTGTAGGTCACAGGGGCCTGTGTGCCTGCAGCTAGAGTGACTGGAGCATGTGTGTATTGTGTGGGATGCAAACATCCAGCCAGACCAGTGACCCAGGTATCGAATCATCCATAATTTTGGGATGGATACTGGAGAGACCAGGAGGGTGGCCACTGGGTAGACCATTGCATCTGGGGGGTTAGCCCGGGGACTCATCTGCGTGTGTGTGTGCCTGTGTCAGATAACTAGTGACAAGAAGATCCAGGATTAGCTACCAGGTAGGCTGAGTATCTTGGCCAGTAACTAGAGGGATCCATAGTGGGTATATGTTGGGTCTGATGGGAGTGGGTAGTGTGTGTGTGAGGCAGACTGTGGACCAGAAGCTGGAGTGGAGTTACGGATTTCAGTGGCTCACGTGCCCGGATGCCAGCAACAGGGAAGACCTGGGATCCAGGAGAGCAGTTATTGGAAAGACTAAGTGTCTAAGTCCAGCTACTGAAGGAATCCATGTTGCATATACATCAGTATAAGAATATATATTTTCTACTTAAGGTATTTCATCCTGATCAGCTGGAGCAGGGAACAGGATGAGACTGGTGGTGGTGGTTGCGTTCATGTATTTCTGTCTTTGCTGATTTATATGGCTGGCCATATATATATATGCGCATATGTGTGTTATGTGTGTGTGGCTATGTATGTGCTTGCTGAAATACATGCTTACCTTTTCTACTGACTGGGAACATGGAGCTGCAGCAGTTGCTTCTGTTGGGCTACAGGACTTGGTACATCTCAGCAAAGGTCTGTAGAAGATCAGGTATGAGTCTGGAGCTCTGGGTTTTTGTGTTCTCTGACACAGTTTGGCTGTTGAGGCCTTTGTGTAGTGGACTTTAATCTACATAGTACTCTACAAAGGCAATTTTAGATGACCTGTCTACCAAGCCACCTCAAACAGACCATACTGCATATCCCCAGGAATGCTGACTTTGTGGGTACTTTTGCATTAAAATGGTAAGGTTCCCTAAATTCATATTAAGCAACACAAGTATATTTTGAAACCTTTATTCAATAGGAATAGGGCTTGGTCATACTCGAAGGGTAAAAGGGTAATAGATCCCAACTAGCTGCAGATTTTCATGACTGAGGTCTGACTTTCGATGATGGGAGAAAGGAAGAAAGAACCATGAGAATTTCAGTTTTTCTGCTCATCTGCAGGGAACATCTTACACATTTTTTGGGGGGAAACATTGTGTTTGTTCTAAATTTAAAATCTGCTTTGTTTTTTCCTCACTTATTTTAAAAGAAAGCCAGAATTTGTGACAGAGGAAAAAGGTATATGACAGAAAAATCCCATGAAAACATTCTAAATAGACTGAAGATTAAGATAAAATAATTGTCTGTCATAAATATTTTCTCCCTTCCCTGAGGCCTTAGAAAATACGTCTCTGGAAATTCAAGTCTATCAGTTGTTGGTATTTACAGCAGTCTCACACAGGATCTTCAGGTGGGGTTTGCTGCCTTCTCCTACATGTATATTTTTCTGCCTTCAGGCATCCTTTCCTGACCAAACAGTACCATGTGTTGGAGAAATTTTGCAAGATGAGATGGGTTTGGTCAGCCTGCAGGAATTGTGATTTGTTAGTTGACATAAACCTTAGGTGCGCAACAATCAAACTAGCCATTTAGATATGGTTTTGAGTACTTAAGTGGTATCTCAGAGGCTGTGTAAAGTGCCTCTGGGCACTATGATGTGGGTACTGGCTTTGAAATTTTGAGGTGAGTGCTTCATCTGGTTGTAGGTCAAAGCAAAAAAGGTTAAGTATATCAGTGTTTGTTCTTTTGTAGTACTTCTGCTACCTTAAAGACTTTATTGTAATGATTTTTTTTTAATCATTACAATATTTGTTTTTTATTGGTGAAAAAACTGTTTTTGCCTTGAGATAGAATTATTTAATACATATTTTTGGGAACTAAAAGCTGCATACATCACAATTTTGCAGGACAACTAGAAGATTTATTTTGCAGTTACAGTAAGTATAAATAACACAGACATGTAAGACTATAAAAATATTGTCAAAGTCTAAGCCTTTGATATCCTTATTACAAAGACTTGTAAATGCACATGATTTAGCCTTCCCCTTCTGATGTGAATTAGCAGCTCTGGTTCCTGGGAAGTTTCCCTCGTGTTCCTGGCAGAGTCACGCTTTGTTTTACTTGAGAATCTGATTTTTATTTTTTTTTTAAGTTTCTCTGGAAAATCACTGCTGTTCTAATGGCCATGAGACCTCAGAGGGCTGTAGGAAGGGAGGGGGGGATGCATGGCAGGCAGCTTCACCCACTGCCCTTCCCACAAGTGGCCCAGCCTGGCAGGCTGTGTAAAGTAGCATCAAATGTGGGTTGCTGGACTCAGTTGGTTTGTCTTGTCTTTTCTGAGCTTTTCCTACCAACCAGTGCCGTGAAGATCCCATCCTGCTTTGTGCAGGCAGAGTAGACTTCAGCCCTATGCAATTCCTTCTGTTCAAGCAGCTTTAACTTAATAGCTTTTAATGATTTTTTAAAAAACTGTTATTTAATACAGTAGCAACTCCATTGGAGATATTTCCTAACCTATACCTTTAGATTAAAGTTTCAGATTTGAAAGTTATTTTGCAAGCATAAGGTAGTTCCTTTCCATGGACTCATTTATTGTGCTGTGAGATCCAGGCCCCCTCTTGATTCTCGCATGAGAATAAAGGTTACAAAGCTATTTAAGAAATGGCCTCCTGAGTGGAAACCTGGATTTTCCCCTTGGCTCTGCCTGCATTTTTATGGCTGTTTTGCTCCAAAATGACCTTGAAGATAGGCCTGCATCCACTGGCTCTTTTATCATATTTGTGTAAGCTTTTATTTGCTGAAAGGCTGAGGGGACAGTGCAGAACCTTTAAAGGTAATTTGAAACAACTTCTATAGTCTTGATTATTGCATTATTTTTTTCTTGCAAACCTGATTAAGCAAGAGGTTTTTTAATAGCAAAACCAGTGGTATATGTCATGCTGACTATAATAAACCTTGGGTTTCAACCACTGAACGTAAATGCAAACTGGAGACATTACCAATGCTTGCTTGGACTAGTATTGAAAGTTTTCTGGAAGTACAGCTAGCAACAATTTTGCCTTCTGTCACAAAGCTCATCTGATCAAATGACTGCATGGAGAAATGCTTGTGTGGAAGGGAGAGGAAAAAAATCCAGTGGCAACTGGCATTTCCAGGGAGGACTGGAGCAGGGTCCGAGCTGTCCCTCATTGTCTTCACCTGGGGGCTGGCAGAATGAGCTTTGCAGCCGTGGTAGAAGGTGGTGGGTGAGCTGTGGAGCCTGGCTGCACCCTGCTACTCCTCTGCCACCCCCTGCCCAAGCAGAGCCGGTGCCAGGCTGGATGGAGACTGGTCAGTCTTCACTGCCTTCTCAGGGTTAATCTGGATCCATCCAGGAGTACCTACAGTGAGTGAATCAAGACTCCAGCGCTAGCAATACGCTTGTGCTTGACAAACCGTTTAATCAAATTACACCTTCCCTGTTTGTGGCTGTTTTACTAAAATGAAAAAAAACCAGCTTCTGAAGGCACTTTGCTACGACAAGACTGGAAGAGAGTCCATTGGCTTTTCTTAGCTATTTCTCCCTTACAAACGTTTCTCATTCAAATGCATTAATAGCTAATGTGTGTTTTGTTGTCCTCTGTGCCACACCATCTGTATATTTTACTTGCCTTTGCTGCCTTTTGTGCATATCTTGCTCTGTTGAAAGAAGGGAGGGGAGAAAAAACAACCAAAAAAACCAAACAAAAGGGCTTGTAACTGTGTGCTAACGCCTCTGATGAGTCATTTGTTTCTACTTTATTGGCTGAGAAGGGCTAGATAACAGAAGTTGGAAGTGAAGGTTCTTTGAATTGTCAAGATCTGTGGAAGCCCTGGATTAAATTAGGGTTATGAAATATATGGTGTTGAAACTTCTAGGAATCCTTTCATTTGCTTTAGCCTGTCAAGTCTCTAAAATGTGCACTCAATGACTCCTAGCAGAAAACACCCCTTAAAACACCCTGAAGATACCAACATTTTGATAAAAAAAAAATGAAATATCAAACGAACTCCTCTGAATCTGGGAGAACTGCTGTGAATTTACATTTACAGAAAATTCATTATCCCTTCAGTAGATGCTAACTAATGCATTGTCTCAGGAAGGCTCTTTCTTAATTGCCTAGAAACTTTTCATAGAGTAATAGAATGGTTAGAGTTGGAAGGGATGTTAAAGATCATCGAGTTCCAACTCCCCTGCCATGAGGAGGGACACCTCCCACTGGAGCAAGTTACCCAAAGCCCCATCCAGCCTGGCCTTGAACACTCCTAGGGATGGGGCTTCCCCAACGCCTCTGAGCAACCTGTTCCAGTGCCTCACCACCCTCACAGGAAAGAATTTCTTCCTAATATCTAATCTAAATCTTTCCTCTTTCAGTTTAAAACCATTACCCCTCATCTTATCCCTCCACTCCCTGACAAACAGTCCTTTCCCATCTCTCCTGTAGGCCCCTTTAGGTAATGGAAGGCTGCCATAAGGTCTCCCCGGAGCCTTCTCCAGGCTGAACAGTCCCAGCTCTCTCAGCCTGTCTTATTATACCAGTATATAATAACAATATAAAATATATATTCATGACTGGTTTAAGGGTTTGCTATTTCTTGCTGCTGCTGCCACAGCTAATAGTAGTAATGTACAAATCCAAGTCTGGGTATCTCTGGTAGACTGAAAATCTGCTGTAATGGTAGGGAAAAAGGGTAAGAAGGGGCTTCTCAGTGAGGCAGTGGTAGAAAAAGTTCAGGATATTTGCTCCAAAGAGGAAAAACTCTTCTGTATGCCACATAGTACCAACTGATTATACAATCTCTCTAAAACTTGAGCAGCCCTCATCATCTTTTCTACTCTTAAGGACAAGAAATACATGCAGCTCTATCTCTATGATTGCTACATTTCCCATAGTAATCAGCAAAACATACTTGAGGTGTTTCAGGGTAGGATCCAAAATCTGTTTTGCAATTTTTCAGTGTCACTGTAACATTGCTGAATTTTTAAGTGGCTTGAACGCTCAGTTCTGGTTCAAGCTGTTAGGATTTTCTTTAAAAATTGCCCTTTGGGCTGAAAACCATCATTCTTGTTTTCAGGCCAAAGGCAAAATACTTTCAGGACACTTGATTAAAATTCCATGCAGCTGGCTGAGTTAGTGATGGCAATACAGAAAAGAACTTGTAGAAAAATTTGCTATGTACTGGTTATTTCTCCCGTCCCCCAGTTTTTGTCCTTAAAAGTTACACTTTTTCAGGAATTTATCCTATGTGACACAAATAGCTTTGATTTTTGTGGAGACACTTACTATGGAGAAAAAAAATATAAAGTGAGTGTTTGAAAGTGAGGGTTTGAAACAGGTGACTTGCTATAAATATTTTCAAGTGAAGTTGTTATGTGTATCTTTGTTAGCCTTTGAGTTTGTAGAGCAGGAGATGTAAGTAAACAAAGCATGGTGATTTGCAGCTTTACTTTGTTGCCTAGAGGAAAATGCCTAGGAAGAAAAAGCAGGGTATATTTTATTCTTCACAAAGAGCAGAAAGCCACCTTGGTAGCACGTTGAACAGTTGACTATAACTTAAAAAAAGCCCCACCCTGTGGAGATTATTTTCCAATTAACCATTTAAACCAGAGATTGCAAAATCTTGTCAGTAGAGATAATGGAGTACTTAAGTTCTGCGTGTCTTCAGTGTTAGTTGGGAATCTTTTCAGCTCTGTTCAGGCTGGAGGAAGTGTGCTCCATTCTGCCCAGGAAGATCTGGCAGTGATACAGAGCCCTGTGTGCCCTGATAGTGCCTTTCTGCCTGCTGGAATGAAAACATTGTTCTTGTATGTCTGGAAAAAAACCCACATGGCTTTGTACAGCAGGAGAGCCGGTAGTTCTGAGGTGCCCAAAAGTATTTGACTTGAAATAGCTTTTCTTCAGTAATGGAAGAATTCCACTTATGTAGATACTTAACTTCATCTAAGGCAGCTGCAATTTGTAATATTAAAATAGTGCATTCATATTAGGAAAGGGAAAAAGTACCACCTACAAAGTTTGGTTTTATATATGGTTGGTGAACGGCAAGCTAAAAGGAATTAATTGAAACATCCATTTCTGAGTTCCTTTGTAGTGCAACTACTTGTAAGACTTAGTTTATGATCACATGGAGATGCCAGCTGCCTCAAGGAGTCTTTCTTTGTGTTTACATGGGAAAAGTAGTGACATTTTGTTTGGTTGTGATACTGAGTCAGAGTACAGAAATGACTGGGACCACTACTAAAGCTTCAAAATTCTTTTCAAGCTCAGGTCTCTTAGTGATTTGCAAGTGATATATGTAAATTAGAATCAAGATAGAGCTGATTAATACTTGGCTCACAACTTCCTATTTATTATAGTAAACGTTCCAGTGTGAAGCTTAATGCTGCACTTTTATGTATGTAGATTTAAATAGGATTAAACCCAGGCAAGATTTTCATTTGCTAGGAAGACTGTTGCCTAAGGTTGAAAACTAGTGATAGGAAAGAAGCACTGGGTGAGCCGTTACCTGTTGAGGCAGTCAGAGGAAAAGGTGGGGGGGGTTAAGGCTACTTTAGGTCTAGCATTGGTAGAAACAAAAATGTTCTGCCTTTTTGATACTGTGACACATCATGAGTAACAGATGACTGAAGTCCCTAGTCCTTTACATGCCAGTCGCACTGCCGGTACTATTGTCATACTGATCAAAGCTCATATTATGTCTTAGGCTGCATATAAGCAAAACTGACAAGACACTGAAATATTTAATAGCTGTGGCTTGTATTTACAGCAAGTTTGAGTGAAAATTGTTTCCAAGGGTAAGGTGACTTCAGGAAAAAAAAGCTAGTGTAACGCTAAAAGAAAGAACAACCCCCAAAACAACAAACTCAATGATGTAGACTCCTCAACATGTGGAAAAAACATTGGGTGCGCAAGAAAGAACTAATTTCATGGTCTGGCAGGTTTGTTGTTCCTTGGCAGCCTTCCCATCTGTCAGTTTTGGCTCTTTTGCTTTGGTGTAAATGCTGTGACAATTCTGAGGCAGATTCTTGAACAGGCCAACAGGATTCAAAAGAATCAATACTTACAAGACTTGACAGAAAAAAATATTGATTATAATTTCAAAATGCATGATATATAGAGTACTCACAAATTGCCTGCCTTTTATGACTAGTTTTACTGATGCTGAAAACTAACATGAAAGCTAGTTTTCTTCTTTTCCTACTGCCCCTTAGTTTGTTTTGATTGAAAGAAATCAGCAAGTTATTGCCAATATTGAAGGTATTAGAAATTGCTGTGATAAAACTTTTTGATACTCTTTTTTATCCCCAAGAACTCAATATTTTTTTTGCTTCAGATCCCTGAAATTTGTGAAGGACCAAGCCAAAATGCTAGAAACGGTATCCAGGGAGGTGATGTAAAGTATTAAACCTGTTGTTTAGCAATGTTTTCTATGCTCTCAAAACACTCAGCTGAAGGCTGTTGAGGGTGATGTGCAGTCCTTTGGGAAACAAGCTCATTTGTAGGAATCTCTGGATAGGACTGAAACTCAAACTCCTCAGTGTTAAGAATTTACATGCAGACTCATGTCTTTGAATCCTTATTCTCTGTACTTCCAGTTTGAGTATGTGTTGTGACATTTGTCTCTATATGATCTACAACTGTGTTTGCAAGCTCCAAGCATGAGAGTGACTCAAAAGGTGGGACATTGTGAAGTTTGCATTAACTAGTTTGTTAACGCTTAGCTTCATAAACTGAAGGGTATTATTCTAGTGTTAGTATTCAATCTAAATTAAGAAATTAATAATTTATTATAATTTATAATACTAATACAAACTAATAAATTAATAAATGGTCACCATCTAGGTGTTAAAAACGTAAGTAATTTGTGTAAGAAAACATTAATTACTGTGTAACTAACAGAGGTGACAAGCTTCAGTTTGTTGTGCAGGTGTATTAGTATTGCTTGGCCTTCCTTTTTTGTAAACAATCCAGAAGTCTGGGTTTTCTGTTATAGACATTTTTCAGTGAGCTTGATAATTCCCTAATTTTAACTCTATCTTTCCGATATGCCATACTAGGGAATTTAGCATCTTAATAGTAAGACTTAATTGGTATGTAATGCTTTCCTCACTCTTTCTTTACCTTAGTTTTCTATTGCCTTTAATATTTAGCATGCTGCTGCTTAGATGTTGATATTTAAAATTTCATTAGGGTTCAGGTTTTATGCCTTCTTTTGGAAAAAACATTTTGCCTTGTTGAAATTCTCTGCAACATTCTGGCCATCAAACTGGCTCTTTGCTAGTTTTTTTTGGTTTTTTTTTTTTTTTTTTTTTTGAGAATTTTAAGGAAGACAGGCAAGATATGCCAGATTTGCTCCTTAACCTTCACAAACTATATGGAGGACACTAGTGGGGGAAGAATAGTACAGCTGAAGTTCATTAAATGAGCAAACTTTTGCCTTCTGCGTTTGTAGTCTGAATTTGACAGAATGTATCTTTATTAATTTGCAGTGTTATACTTCTTCCCAATGCATTTCGGAGCGCTGAATGCTAATTAGTGCATCATCTAGCCCTAGGCAGACCGCAGTAGGTAAATGCCGGTTGCTGCAGTACTGGCTTTCCCTTGAGGCTCTCATTCATTAAGGCTGAGTACCCATAATAAGCAGCAGCAGAAAATATTCGGCAGAGAAGCCCTTTGCCACTTGGACAGAGGAAGGACCAGGGTCTAGTCTTCTGTATCTTATTTGTCCTCTAAATGCTTGCAGACTTCCAGCAGAACGTTTTTTTTCATCACACTAACCGCTCTAATGGAATTTTTGTTGTCGTTGTTCTTCTGGTGCTTCAGTTACGTTGTTTAAGTGTGATTTCCAAAAGCTTTCCAGAAACAGAGCTGTAAAAGAATCAGAAGACTGGTCTCAAAGCAAATGTTTGTGAGCATTCTGCAACTGACTGCTGGGTAATCTGTTCTACAGATAACTTGAACTGGGTTAACCTAGGGCCGGTATCCCTCTCTTTCATGACTGACCAGTCTGCAGCACAACAGAAAAGCATCTTTTATTTATCTTAAAGTGCAATGGAAACTGAACAGTAGTGCCTTGAAAAAGCAAAACCTTTCCTCTGGTGTGTTATAAAAATTGTCAAGAATTTAAGAAATTATTCTACTCCAGTTGGTGCTGATGAGGTCTGAGGAGCTGCACTGTTGGAAAGATGCAAACTGCCAAGAATTCAGAAGGATAAGAGGTTTAGAAAATTGGCTGTGGAAGGATTGAAAGGGTTGTTTACTTAGTTTGGAAAAGAGAAAAGGGGGTGTGATAACAGCCTTTCAGGTAATCAAAAGCTGTAATGAAGATCATGAAAGATCATGAATGCTGCAAGAGGACTACAAATTTCTAACTTTTAAAGTGATAAAAAACCAGAATAGACTTATCAGGCATGTTGGGGAGTATTCCTTATAGGAAGCTCTTGGGAACAGAGTAGACAAAACCTTAGCATGTTTTTGTATTAAACCGATTGAATTAAATAAACTTCATCTTTCCCAGCTAGTATTTCTCTGACTGACATATTAGTCATCCTTGCTCTGCAGTATGGGAAGAAATAAAGAACAGGCTTTAGGAGACGATAGGGTCTGTCATGATGCCAAGGTTTCATTTTGAGCTGAAATAGTTTAAATGTTGCAAATTGAAGTTTGCAGTGGTTCTGCTTTTGGAACCATACCCCTTAGGTCCCCTAAGCTTTCTGTTTTGCTAGCAGAAATGCTCCTCACTGTAGGGCTACAGAAAAATGGGTGATCAGTTTCCAAAATGATTTCTAACTAGTGGCTTGCTACCCAGGTCTATTGTGCAAGCTGCAGTGAAGCTTTTGGCTTTTCAAATGGGTCAATGGCTCTTGCTAATGCATATTTTTAGGCAGTGTCTGCACAAAATGGACTCTAAAGCAAGTTAGGAGTTATACCACAGATTTCTTGCTGACTCTAAGGACAGGGAATTAGGGCTTTAATACTGCAGTTAGAAGTTAAGGATTTCAGCCCATTCACTTTAAGGAAATCAGCCTGGATTTTCATTGAGATCACAATAGGATAGGATTCTGATGAAAGCGCGTAGAAAAGGTTAAGCTAGGGACGTTCACTGGTGGAATAAAATGAGGGTAAATCTATTAAGCAGGCAAGGAATCTGAACTCAAGCTTGATAGTTCCATGGCTTTTATTTAGTATACTGATTTAGTCCAAAACTTGAACAAGACAGTACAACTAAAACAAATCTGTGCTATTGAAAACTCTGAGAATGTTATAAAGAATGTGACCTCAGCTTCTGCAGTGTAATACCATTACATATTTTATAAATTCTAATATTGTGACACTTTATTACATTTTGTCCTTGGCCCTTTGTGCTGTCCTGAAGTGCATCAGACTATTCTGAACAACTGTTACTGTGTCCTCTGTAAATGTTTTCAGTAAATGAAGAATCTATTGCTTGTGAGCAAACTTCAACATTGCCTGCTTGTTATGAAGCACTGATTGCCGTACATTTTTAAAAATGCTAACTTGCAAATGAGATTAGACCCCTTCAAATATTTCTGTGTTCTGAGAAATGACACAATAAAAAGCTCATTGTTAACCGCACACATTAGCTTTATATGCTTTTAAAGTCACATTGACTTTGTTCATTTGCAAATTAATGCTTTATTACCCCCAGCACAAAAAAGCCAAAATAGTTGGAGGAAAAAATCCAGCTGTTGCTTTGCTCAATGTCTCAGAGTTGTTCACTGAAGTCTAGTTGAGAGTCTTCATTGTATACACTGATGAAAAATCCAGAAAACATTGTTACCTTCTGGACTCAGTTCTTGGCTTGCTTCAGATAGTCTTTTGTCTTCATTTCCCATCAATTTTCTTTTTTTTTTTCTGATTTCTTTGGGGAGGGGGATGTGTGTGTGACCAAAACAAAAAATCACCTACCTCACTTATTCAGCTTTCTATGGGTATCAGACAGAAGTTAATGAATCTGGATCCAGATGGGAGTTTTCTTAAATGTGACCTTTCTGTAAGAAGTATTACCCTTCTTGCTGTCTAGATCAGGTACCATAAAGTATTATCGTGTTTGTTGTGCTAATTGTACATATTTGCTGGTATAGTCAAGCCTATTAAAAGCAGAACTCTTATCTGTATCCTTTGGCTTGTAAAACTGTGTTTGTAAAAGAAATTAAATTAATAAGCTATGCTTTTACTATAGGAAGATTGTGATTCTGAGGAGTGTCTTCCTTTCTCCATGTGCCATCTGTAAAAACTGAAGTACAGATTCCTCTGCCTGCAAGTCGCATTATGAGAATCCATACAGTAAAACATGACCAAAAACACAGGCAATGCATGGATTTTGCCAAAACACTCAAATCCACTTTCCATCCACCTGCAACAGAACAGTTATGAAAGACTATGAATGTTCTGAGTGGAAAAAAAATCATTAACTGGGAGTGAGATTGAGGTTTCATTCAGATTTAGCTCTACAGAATGCAGTTGAGGACATTTTTTGAAGATAAGCAAGGGATTAAATATATCTAAAACCTTTAAGTGATAGAGAAGAGTAAAACCTGCATGTGGTTTCCATATTTCCGTTAGTGATGTGTATGCACTATGGTCTGAGCATGTAGAGTAAGTGTAATGTCTCTAGAATGCACTGATGCTTCTGTACATGAGAAGGCTATCTGAGATAGAAAAAATGTTCAACGAGTCCAGGATGTGTCAGATCCACTGTGCAAATACTAGAGGTGATCTGCTCACATGCAGTGAATCAGGTGTGTCCAGAATGTATCAACAGATGAGCATTGGTCACAGCTGCAGTTGCCGAATGTGCATCCAGTTGGAGTTGCCAGAACCCTGGATATGTCCCAACACCCTGAAATTCTTCTTGGAAAAAACTTCAGGGTTGCTTGGTAGTCTATACCAATAACAAAATCAATTAACTAAAAAAACCCCACTTTCAGAACAACAGAAGATTAAATTTGTGTCTGCAGGTTAGGTGATGGTAGTTTCCTCTATGACAGGGAGCTTGTGACAATTTCCGTAGATCGTGGTTTCATGTAGAATAATTCCCAAAGAAGTGTAGAACATATAACTGGGCGTAAGTGTCAAAACAGAGGGATAGCTGTCCTGGTTGCAGACATCCTTTGCTTATACAATCATGTATCTCAGTCCATTATGACTTTTTGTGAATTGTGAGCATTTTGGATCTGCCTCAACAAGCTGCATGTTCCAACTGTCCTCATTCATTCTGAAGTATTAGAGTCAATGGGAATACTGGAGCACATAAACCAGAAGTTGACTATCTTGTCTACCTGAAAGCTCTTCACCTGTCTTTTCTTTTTCCTCACATACTGCATGCTCACTACGTCTTCAGCCATTATTTAAATACATCACAATTTGCTTCATTATGAATAAGGCTCTCCCCTGACTTATTGCAAAATTAATGTGATGTCCTTTACCACAAGGTCTGCCTGCTGAGCTACACAACAAATGCATCTAACCTTTGTATCCTTCTGTCTTGTCATTACTTTTAAGAATCAAACATTGCAGAGTGTGAACGTGACAAATTCTGCATATCCACATTGAAGACCACCTTGTTAGGGATTTGAATAGTAATAGCTTTCTCTGAAGTAGGGACATTATGCCCCTCTAGGAAAGCTCTGAAGGACATAACCTGTGTGGGTACTGTCAGAATTTTCAGTTATCCTGTAGTGGGTTTTAGTCATATATCTGGCTAAAAACAAGTCCTTGAAAATGAAAACAACTTGCTTGAACATCTAATGAAAACATTGTGTTCCACTTTGGTGCAGAGCTGCAGTCAACCAGTTGCTCTTTCTTAAGGTCAACTTAGCATCCAAATACTATTCGCTTTCTGGTATTGGGTAGTGTGTGAATCTCAGGGGCAAATGGGCAGCTGCCTAGCTGAAGAAAAATTGAGTTAAAGGCTGTACCTTACCAGGAAAAGAGCTGGCCATCAGCTTGAAGTGGATTAGTTTAATTTAAAAAATTCTTTTAGCTTTTCTCAAGATCACCATAGTCTCTTGGAAAACGCTGAAACCAGAGGGGCTTGATGTTGGAAAGATGAAGTAGCAAGTACTTGTGTGCGAAGATGAAGTAGCAAGTGTGCTTATGTGCAAAGCTGACTGCAAGGTGTTTTAGCAAATGGAATACAGTCAACTAAACAAATTTAGTGGGCTGAGAAGTCTACTACTGATCTCTGCACAGATCTATATGGATCTGTTGCTGTTCATATGGAGATCCTTCAAGGCTCATTCAAAGCTATAATGGTCTAATGTAATAACAGAGCCTGACAACTCAGTGGTGAAACTGAGGATTTTGTATGTCGAATGTAGCATGTAGCACTTGCCTTCCTTTCTAGTGGAAATAACTATGATAAATTTAGTCAATCAATAACTTGCGCTGGACTTTAGGTAGCAAACTGTAAAAGTTACATCAATGTCTTTAAGAATGCAAATATCGTTTACTAAAAGTTCAGTTTGATGAGACATGGTACCTTCCTGCAGTTTTATGTCTGTTACAGCCACTTGGATTTTATAGCAGGATATGACAACAATCACTAATTTATTTGTAAATGGCTGATTTAAGTGACTGTTTTTGTGGCTGCTTGTCTTTATCATACCTACCTCTTCCTAAGAAACGTAAAAATATATTTTGCTGAATGGTTTTATTCTTTTCTTTGGGTTTTGTGGTGTGTTGGGTTTTTGGTTTTGTTTGGTGTTTTTTTGTTTCTTTTATTTTGGCAGAGGAGCATCTAAGATCTCGAACTCACAGTTCTGAGTACCTGACTTTTCTTAAGAAAAGGCTGAAGAGGAACAGTGTTCTTTAAAGATGCAACTAATTTATTTGAAATTTGCCTCTTTTCCTTTTGTCTATTGCAAATACTTACTGTTTCTTAATAAATCAGCTCCTACACTAATCTCAGTCTCTATAACCAGTGGCCACACCTCTGCAGACTGCCTTAAAATTTGCTTGCATTAAAGAGAGAATCAGAGATGAAAGTAATAGGCTAGGATTTGAAGAGGTGCAGTACCTTGCAGGATGAAGCTAACAACCTCTTGCTTTTTATTTGGATTCTGGGGCAAAACTTCAGTGCAACTTGGTTGGATTATCTCTTCTTATCTCTGTGGGAGCCAGAAAACTCATCATGAAACCCTAAGGTTACCACACAATTTTTCATTTCATTAGCAATGGGTGAATTTATTAAAAGTCAATGAGATGCATGATGATGAACAGCCAAAAGGGCTGAGTTTAGGGTGAATGCTACAGTGACTTGAGCTTGGGGTTTTGGAATGAAGCTTGGCCAGCACAGCACTTGCCATCAGCACTTTTCATCTGAGCTCATTATTCACTTGGCAAAAGTTCATTGACTGAAGGTTATTGTAGGCAAATTATGTCACCGTAATAAATGACCCTGGAAAGAAGTGGCAGGGCTACTGTGTAACATGAGTGAAGGTAATGAATGACCTGGGAAGTAATGGGTAGCTGTTGAAGACCGGCTGATACATGCCTACGTGAATGATAATGAATACTGAATATAGAAGGTTTTGTCATTGGAGAGTAATTTAAAAGACCAACATCGAACTTTCTTGAACAGAGAGCAACATTTCTGCTCTGTCTTCAACTTTACGTCTGGAGCAATACTGTTTATACTGCATGAGGTGAGACAATACTGCACAGAAAGTATTTTACTGACAAAAAGACCTCACCAAAATGGTCAATAGTATGCCTTTAGCATCCTCATGTGTATCAGATTTAGGTGTAATGATAACAAGGCATCTGAGCCAGTTAAATCTAAACTTATGTGAAGTCAAGATTCAAAAAATAAAAAGCTCCATCTCCCTTTTAAGTTCTGAGTATAACACAATTGAAAACACACTGTTATTCCTACTGTGGTGCAGAGAGTTAGGATTTGGCTACATTTTTAATAGCTGAAGTCAAAGGTTAAATAGCACTAAAATTTTTTTCTTGATGCTTTCCCAGGGTAATGCAATTACTGGGCAGGCAGACACTAAATTAAAGAAATATTGAATTTTACCTTGTTGAGATGGACAGCAAAGAAAACCTAAATACTAATATTACGATCTTTTACTGTGTAAAAGAATTCATATAGTTTTGCTTGAGAAAAAGGCACAAATATGACTGGAAATTTTTTCATATTCAGAATTCTTTATAACAGAAGAAAAATATTAAAAATCCTTTAAGAAATGTAGTTTTAATACCTCACCATCACAAGAGTAGCAAGAAATAAAAGCTCTTTAGTTTGGGATTGAAGGCTGGAAACTGATAACAATGCTGAATTTAACAGTGATTTACTTCTTTCTGTCTCATGCAGTGTTCTTTAAATTTTGCCAGTAGCCTTCAAGCTAAAATAAAACTTCACTCCTTTTAGAAAATATGGAGAATTTGTGATCTAGTAGCAGTAATCTTGAAATGCTTTGTCATTTTGTTATTCCAGTGCCCAAGAACAGCACAATTTGAAAGCTCAGTAAAGTGTTTGTGTGAAGATTAATAAGTGGTGAGCAAAACATCCTTTAGACTCTACACAGGCTGCAGGAAAGCCCAGAGCAAAGGTCTAAAATGCGGTCCTTGCAACCCTATAGCCTGAGCCCATTGCTGCCTGGGAGAGCTCCAGTGAAATGCTGTTTTCCACACAGTTTCTTCTCTCTTCTGGCAGCAGGCCCATCATCCCTCCTGGTTTTGATCAATTCCCATTGTGAAGAGAAGGTTTAGTAACTGGAAGAGTTTGTTTACTAACTCTTGTGTTCTTCAGCAGTAAGAATCCAGAGGTGGAGCAAAATAACAGGGTTATTGAGAGGGACAGGGGTTCCTTGTTGTGTCCTGCAACCACTGCTAGGAGTAGGATGGCCAGGGCATCGGGGCAGCCCCACTCCTGGGCATCTCACTGGGAATGGGGTGGAGTCAGGCGCTGTGGCCCAGCAGGGCTGTGGGGAGCAGTGTCACTTGGACAGGGGCTGATGGCTCCTGGGGGTTGCTATGGGCAGGGTAGGGGGAGTCCTCGGCCCTGAAATGGGGTCCTGAGCAGTAGGCAGGGACAGATAGGGTTGTAGTGCCCCAAGGCTATGACGATAGATGTGCTGGTGTCAGTGTGGTATAACAATCTTTTCACAAAATAAGTTTGTTTTTATTGTATCTTTCTGTATCTCTGACTCTCAGCTAGTAGCGTGTCATGAAACCCTGTATGTTCAGAGGCCTGTGTCATATCCGCATGTGTATTTTCCTTGCTTTGTGATGTGTCTGATGGTTGTTACTTCTTTTTAGGCCTGTTCCCTGCCATTTTGAACCTGGCCAGCAATGCCCACATCTCTACCAATGCCACCTGTGGGGAGAAGGGACCAGAGATGTTCTGTAAACTGGTGGAGCACGTCCCAGGACGACCCCTGCGCAATGCCCAGTGCCGTGTCTGCGACCACCGCAGTGCCAATCCCAAAGGCAAGTTTCGGTTTTTTTTGGTTTTATGGGTTTGTGTCATTCTTTTTGACCCTTCCCCATGAATACAGGGTGTATTGGGATATAAAATACTTTTTACTTTTGGTCTCTCTGGTACATAAGGGAAACTACTTGTCAGCAAAGAGCTGACAGAAAGGGTGGATACCTTAAATCACCATTAAGCACTGTAGAGTCCAATGTCAACCTTTTAGTCTGGGGGCAGATCTCGGCTTTTAGTTCTTTATGACAGGAAGAAATTGCGCTCAGTGTGAGATAAATGTGCTGGGCCAGAGAAAATGTATTTTCAAGAGATGTTTCATTTTTTACTTTGAAACAGAGCAGCACCCAATTTCCAGTGCAATTGATGGTACCAATAACTGGTGGCAAAGTCCCAGCATTCAGAATGGGAGGCAGTACCACTGGGTCACTATCACCTTGGATTTAAGGCAGGTGAGTAACATTTAGGTGGGCATCATTTATTGTATGTAGGATATAAGCCAATGCAGTTGATTACAGTTCTTCTGTGTTTAGATGATAGGATATTTAGCGGTTAATCGTTTAGTAGCACGTAATTAAACTGGGATAGTTAAAGCTAATATAAATTGACTTTGAACAGATGTGGTTTTCAGTTTTTGTTCTAGAGCGTCTTGGAGACTTTATTCCTTTCAGACTGGAATGGAAGTGACTACGTTTGTAAGCACATAGGTCAAAGGTTGTAATTCATGGCACAGTAACAATTGATGAGAGTGTTTATACAAGAGTTCCTTCTGTCTTGATAACCTTCCCCTGCCTGACTCTGCTGTCTTTTCTCCAGAAGTCCTCCAATACTGTCTTTGATTTCATAAAAGTTACTTAAAGTCTGGATTATCGGACTCTTTGTTTCAAGCAGCAAACAGTTTTTTTTTCAGGGTGTTGTCATAAAGTGCAGATTTTATATGTGAGGATGAATCTGTTTCTGTTTATTAACTACTGTTTATAACTACTGGCCTGTCATCTAATCACTGTGCAGTTTCTTAGTAACACCAAAATGATTTCAGGAAGGTCGTAGTAGAAACATTTGACATTTATTGTAACAAAACAGAGCGCAGTATACTTCCATGTATGAACTCTTGATCTGTAGATAATTGTAACTCAGATACTGGGTTTTAGAGGAGAGAAAGGTAAGTGACTGGAGGATTACCGTATTCACATTAATTGTCTCAGTTATCCAAGATATCTCAAAGAACTCAAGTTAAACTTTTCTGTTTAAATGTCTCAGTATTGTTGTGTATTTTCATTAAATATGTAAACCTGTTAATGCAACCTAATGGTCAGATTGAAGTGTAAAATGTCAGAAAGTTCAATTGTAGGATCTCCAGAACCCTGGAAATACAGACTTTCCTCAGTTGAGGGGATATCCTTCAGGACTAGGAAACAAAACCTGTGTACAATGGGGCAAAGTTAATGTTGCTGAAAGAAAAATTGAATCCCACCTTCTATGCTTCTCTTCTAATAACCGTCATGTTGGAAGGAGTGCTGGGAAGAAAATCACTGTATTGTATCTTCTATAGACTTTTGTTGCCGGTTGTTCTGAAGAGTTAGAGGTTGTATCTATAAAATAGTGGTTTCTCATCATGGGGAGGCTGAAACTGTTGGTTCCTCTGTTTTGCCACTTTATGGCATTTTTATGCAGGAAGCTGCTACACTGTACAGAGCATTTGCTAATTTATTAGTTTGTCTGTTAGTCATGGAAGAATCAGAAGTCTCCTACCCTACTCCAAGAAAAGACAAAATAATTTCTGGAGAAAATACATTTTTCTTGGCTTTTTCTTATTGGTTTGCTCTGAACAGATCTGTGTGTTGGCCTATCTCAGCTGTTTGATAATCATACATCAGCAATCCACTATTAATATGCACATGCTTCCACACTGTAGAAGCAGCTTTGTTACTAAGAAATGCGTATTTGAGATGTACAGTTGGTAACAAGCTTTTGCAAGATCTCTACACCCTGCTTGAAAGTTATTTAATCTTTAAGATTTATTTTTATTTATTATTTATATTTATTATTTATATTTATTATTATATTTATTATTTATAATAATAAATAAATAATTTAGATTATTTATTTGATCTTTAAGATTAAACCAGTAGTTTTAAAGTGAAGCATAGGTTAAACAAGTGCCTAATTTGCTTTTTAATTAGCAAGCAGAACTGTTACAAAAATAATCACAAGGTATCTTTTGTCAGTGACAGAAGGTTTCAATAGAACTTTCTTCTTACTTGAAGAGTTGACTTTTTGTGTTTGGTTTGTAAATAGACAAACAGGAAAGAAAAAATGAAGGATGAGGGAATGCCTTAGTTTTTATCCTCCTGGAACATTTTCACTTTGGAAACAGACCAGCTGAGCTGCCCTCTGAATCTTTTATTCTCCAGCCTTAGTGCTGTTGATATTTCACCAAATACATATCTGACCTATGCTCAGTTTCACTAATTTGATTTGAAAAGTTTTCCCCAAGGGGCCTTTCTTCTGTGTTTTCCTTAGGGAGTCTGAGAGAGAAGGCATCTGGGGCTATGCAAACTGAATGTAAATTAGTACTCTGTGAGAAAGGTTTTGGTTAATAGAGATTGCTTGAAGTCAATGAGTTATTCGAGCTGACTTGATGTGCTTACTTTAAGCTAGTCAACATCAGTGAAAAAAACCACAAAAGAAAAGTGTGTGAAGGACCTCAGTGATTTTACTAACTGTTTACTTCATAAATTTGTCTGAGAATGAGTTAAAATACTTTTCTAGGACTTTTAAAAGTATTCCTGAAAGTCAGTACCTGTAACTATATGTGTTGCAGTATAGCTTTAGCATTGGTAGTTTTATTTCTATTTCAAACTTTGTGTATTAAATATGCCAGATAGCATATTAAAGTAAATATGTTTTCTAACTTTCCTTGACAAAACAATATATTCATACCTTTTTGTGGTGTGTAGAATGACCATTTGGTCATTATTTATGGGTTTTGAGTAATTACCAGAAGTTCTGGCAGTAAGAGGAATGGATTAATTCTTGGGATTGTTACCAGCATACGGTTTAGAGATATAATCCAGCAGTCTGGTTGGTGTGTGCAGGAATGTAGCCTTGGCTGGCAAATATGGGAAAGATTCGCTGAGCTGGTGAAAACTGGCTCCACTAGGTGATGTTTTGGCCACAGACTGTATCCAGTAGTTGCTGTATTTATCTCTTGGCTCAAAGTTGAAGAGAGTGGAGGATGTTCTTTCAGGTAATATTCCACCTTGCACTTAGTTTATTTAGTCTAAAAGCAGCTGAAATGCATAGCAGTTTGATGGAATCTTGTTAATAAAAGACGACTGGCTAATAAAATCAGTATGGAAATTGCTGCTTTGATCTTTCTCCTTTATAGAATCTGTGCTATTTATAACTAATGCTAAGCACTTTGTAAGATTAGCCGGTAAAGGGTAGCATGATTTTTTTAGCTCACATGAATCATAACAACTGGTACACATACATGTATGCTGATGTGCCTCAATCTTTCCAGGACCCAGATGTATGATAGTCTTTCTCTCC